>CM026388.1:6758727-6782683 GCA_014843695.1 Archivesica marissinica | reverse complement strand
ACAGTACCGTGCCTCAGTGTGGCTACTAGGAGATGGGATATATAAGACCTCTACAGTACCGTGCCTCAGTGTGGCTACTAGGAGATGGGGTATATAAGACCTCTACAGTACCGTGCCTCAGTGTGACTACTAGGAGATGGGATATATAAGACCTCTACAGTACCGTGCCTCTGTGTGGCTACTAGGAAATGGGATATATAAGACATCTACAGTACTGTGCCTCAGTGTGACTACTAGGAGATGGGATCTATAAGACATCTACAGTACCGTGCCTCAGTGTGGCTACTAGGAGATTGGATATATAAGACCTCTACAGTACCGTGCCTCAGTGTGGCTACTAGGAGATGGGATATATAAGACCTCTACAGTACCGTGCCTCAGTGTGACTACTAGGAGATGGGATATATAGACCTACAGTACCGTGCCACAGTGTGGCTACTAGGAGATGGGATATATAAGACCTCTACAGTACCGTGCCTCAGTGTGGCTACTAGGAGATGGGGTATATAATACCTCTACAGTACCGTGCCTCAGTGTGGCTACTAGGAGATGGGATATATAAGACCTCTACAGTACCGTGCCTCAGTGTGGCTACTAGGAGATGGGGTATATAATACCTCTACAGTACCGTGCCTCAGTGTGGCTACTAGGAGATGGGGTATATAAGACCTCTACAGTACCGTGCCTCAGTGTGGCTACTAGGAGATGGGGTATATAAGACCTCTACAGTACCGTGCCTCAGTGTGGCTACATAATTTTTTTCCCGATCTGTTATTTAAAGTTCTTATCTCTGAAGGCTGTTTTCGCATAGTACTTTCCGCCCTGATCCGATGGCGGGATTTCTGACAAAGATTTTGAATCTTTCCGGACATGAATGGTTATAAATGTGTGCATTGGTGTTAAGAATAATAATATATAGATTTAAACAACATTTAAGATATATTGTCTTACATTTGTGCATACGATTTTGCCATTTGAAATCGACAGGTGTGATTCTCCCACCTTTACTATACAATGCCTTGCGTCACAAAGAAATCCGAATGAATTATTTGTTAGTACATTTCATGAATATGAACAATTGGATATTGTACGGATATTTTGTCATACCATACAATACCATACCATACAATACCATACCACACACTACCATAGCATACAATACCATACAATACCAAACTATACCATACACAATACCATACAATACCATACAATACCATACAATACCATACAATACCATACAATACCATACCGTACAATACCATACCGTACAATACCGTACAATACCATACCGTACAATACCATACAATACCATACCGTTACTTTTACCGTACAATACCATACAATACCATACCGTACAATACCATACAATACCATACAATACCATACCGTACAATACCATACCGTACAATACCATACAATACCATACCATACAATACCATACCATACAATACCATACCACACACTACCATACCATACAATACCAGACTATACCATACACAATACCATACAATACCATACAATACCATACCGTACAATACCATACCGTACAATACCATAACGTACAATACCGTACAATACCATACCGTACAATACCATACCGTACAATACCATAAATACATACCATACAATACCATGCCATACTGATATGCAACGCATATAGGAGGTAGCATTTATATGTTAATGAGGTCAAGTGATTACCTTTGCTATGTTTTGTATAGACCGTGTCGTGCAATAATCCAAGACTTCCACGGTCATGCAAGTTTGTGTGACGCATGAGACAAGTGACCATACGTTAAATATGTATGCCGACCTGGTTATATTTGCAGGCCAGCTTACACATGAAACGCATAATGCTCGCCAGTTCAAATCCGATCTATTCTGTCGCCTTTTGAATCAATTTTCCTTGCGCTTGTGTCCTGTTTATGTATCATGTTTCCGTGATGTCTATTTATTTGACTATGTTTATGCTTGTACCGTCGAGGAATCGTAATACGACGATGAATATTGTGATTATATCTGAAATGTAACGCATTGTCTGCATTTATGCCAAGTGGTATTGTTTAATTAGCTTGAGAACTCATCGTAAATCGTAAAAGATAATTTCTCTTTGGCAAGTTTTGGAACCATGGATCCCATCTTTAACATTGCATTCTCGTAGATTTATTGATGCGTCATAGTTAAACAAGGCACATCGTAGACATTGAACTAGGACGAGATCGACATTTCAACCGGTAAATGTATTACCGTATTAGTGTTTTGTAGCTGCCATTTTGTTCCATCGCTAGTGTGGCGTTGCCTAGCGATTTTGGAACGATCGACCACATTTGGGTCACGACCAATTTTCGGTCGCGACTACTTTTGGGTCGCTACGAATTTTCGGTCGGGTCACCACCAATTTTGGGTCGGGTCGACCATATTCTGGTAGTCCGACCAGCGTGGGGTATATAAACGACCAATTTTGGGTTGGAGATTCGCCCATTTGGTTCGCCGGAGTCGAGGGTAAATAAGCTCAATCATCATCGGAGATTCACAGACGGATCTGTAGTCCAGTAGTAACATGCTGGACTGGTAATCCAGGGATCGCAGGTTCGATCCCCTGTCTGGCCCTAATAAAATTAACAGTCTTTCCGATGGGACTTTAAACCGAGGTATCGTGTCGGTGCTGTACACCGTGCACGTAAAAGAACCAGAGGAGACTCTGGAATGGGTCTCTGTCTGTATCATTGCACTATCCTCCAAACATCTATAATGACTATTCTCTTAGTGTCGCTCATATGGGCAACCGGTAGCGACGATACATAAAGGTAGAACAAACACAGAGTTCAGCTTTCGTTTGGGAGGGACATAAGATTATTATAGCTTCGATAGGGTTAGGATCGAGATTTTCATTATTTCAACAGGAGAGAAACAGCACTTTAACGATTTTAGACTTCTTTCGGATCCCAGTCTGCTGTAATTTATTAAAAGTTAGTAAATGCACAGTGGTCCACTGCGATCTATACACAGTTGTCAACTGGGATCTATGCACAGTGGTCCACTGGGATCTATACACAGTGGTCCACTGGGATCTATGCACAGTGGTCCACTGGGATCTATGCACAGTGGTCCACTGGGATCTATACAAAGTTGTCCACTGGGATCTATACACCGTGGTCCACTGGGATATATGCACAGTGGTCCACAGGGATCTATACACAGTGGTCCACTGGGATCTATACACAGTGGTCCACTGGGATCTATACACAGTGGTCCACTGGGATCTATACACAGTGGTCCACAGGGATCTATGCACAGTGGTCCACTGGGATCTATGCACAGTGGTCCACTGGGATCTATACAACAGTGATCCACTGGGATCTATACACAGTGATCTACTGGGATCAATTAATGATACTTAAATTCTCTTTTCTACAGAAACTTGATGTTTGGTTGTACTACTACAGAAACTTGATGTTTGGTTGTACTACTACAGAAACTTGATGTTTGGTTGTACTACTACAGAAACTTGATGTTTGGTTGTACTACTACAGACACTTGATGTTTGGTTGTACTACTACAGAAACTTGATGTTTGGTTGCACTACTACAGAAACTTGATGTTTGGTTGTACTACTACAGATACTTGATGTTTGGTTGTACTACTACAGATACTTGATGTTTGGTTGTACTACTACAGAAACTTGATGTTTGGTTGCACTACTACAGAAACTTGATGTTTGGTTGTACTACTACAGAAACTTGATGTTTGGTTGTACTACTACAGAAACTTGATGTTTGGTTGCACTACTACAGAAGCTTGGTGTTTGGTTGCACTACTACAGACACGTGATGTTTGGTTGTACTACTACAGAAACGTGATGTTTGGTGGTACTACTACAGAAACTTGATGTTTGGTTGCACTACTACAGACACTTGATGTTTGGTTGCACTACTACAGAAACTTGATGTTTGGTTGTACTACTACATAAACTTGATGTTGGTTGTTCTTATAGCTTGTGCTATTCGTATTGTGAACTCGATGTGTAAAGGATGTTACGCTATGTAAGAACTGACATACTTCGTCAATTCATATATATGTACATAGTTCAGAGAAAACATTTATTAATTTTATAACTAACGATTCTCAGAATGTCTAGTCAGGAACTTACCACTAATTCCGGAGTACGGTCACACGTGTGTGAAATATGTAAACAAACGTTTAGCTATTCTTGGAATTTGAAGCAGCACATGAGCATTCATAGCACAGAACGGCCGCATCACTGTGAACTATGTAATAAGGCATTTATTCGGTTTAATGATGTAAAGCAACACATGCGTACACATACTGGAGAAAAGCCATATGAGTGTGATATATGTAGCAAGGCGTTTAGCAATGCTAGTCATGTAAAGCAGCATATGCTCATACATACTAGAGAACGACCACATGAGTGTGAAATATGTAAGCAAACTTTTAACCATTCTGGGAATTTGAAACAGCACATGAGCCTGCATACCACAGAACGGTCGTATCAATGTGAACTATGTAATAAGGCATTTAGTCGGTCTAGCGATGTAAAGCAACACATGCGTACACATACTGGAGAAAAACCATATCAGTGTGAAATATGTAAAAAGGCGTTTAGCAATTCTAGCCAAGTAACGCGACATATGCTCATACATACTGGAGAATGACCACATGAGTGTGAACTATGTAAGCAAACTTTTAGTCACTTTGTAATTTGAAACAGCACATGCGCATACATACCACAGAACGGCCGTATCAGTGTGAACTATGTAATACGGCATTTAGTTGGTCTAGCTCTTTAATATATCATATGCGTACACATACCGGAGAAAGACCGTATAAGTGTGAAATATGTAACAAGGCCTTTAGTCAGTCTGGCAATTTAAAGCAGCATATACTCATACATACTGGAGAACGTCCACATGAGTGTGAAATGTGTCAAAAAGCATTTACCAATTATAGCAGTTTAAAGCAGCATATGCACACACATAATGGAGAACGTCCATATGAGTGTGAAACATGTCAAAAAACATTTATCCATTCTGGCACTTTAAAGCTGCATATGCTCAAGCATACTGGAGAACGGCCACATGTATGTGGACAATGTAATATGGCTTTTAGTATGGCTGGCAATTTGAAGGTACACATGCGCATACATACAGGAAAACGACCACATGAGTGTGAAATATGTAATAAAGCTTTTAGTGTAGCTGGCAATTTGAAGGTACACATGCGCATTCATAACCTGGAACGGCCCCATGAGTGTGAACTATGTAATAAGACTTTTAGGGAAGCTTTCAACTTAGAGCAGCACATGTACAAGCACACCGGAGAACGGCCCCATGAGTGTAAAATATGCAATAAGACTTATTGCCGGTATGACTATTTAAAGCGACATATTATACGCATGCATACCGGAGAACGATCACTTGAGTGTGATGTATGTAGCAAAGCATTTACCTATTCTGGCAGTTTGAAACGACACATGCTCATACATACGGGAGAACGGCCACATGTATGTGAATTATGCAATAATGCATTCAGTCAGTATGGCCAGTTGAAGCGGCACATGCTCAAGCATACCGGAGAACGGCCGCATGAGTGTGAATTATGTAATAAGCGTTTTAGTCTTTCTGACAGTTTAAAGGTCCACATGCGCATACATACTGGAGAACGGCCATATGAGTGTTATATATGTAAAAAGGCGTTTAACCAATCTGGCAATTTGAAGCAACACATGCACACGCATACCGGATAACGGCCATATTTGGCGATTTTAACACATTGCATCCTTAGATATTCAATCTTAGTTCAATCTATCGTATAGTGAAAGTAGTACCCCCATTGTGTATACTCAAATCAGTATGAGCAATTATAACTGACAAAACTGCCTTCCGGCATTTCCACAGACGGAGCTGTAGTCCAGTGGTAACACGCTGGACTGGTAATCCAGGTTCGACATTAAACCGAGGTCTCGTGTCGGTGCTGTACACCGTGCACGTAAACGAACCAGAGGATACTCTGGAATGGGTCTCTGTCTGTATCATTGCACTATCCTCCAAAAATCTAAAATGACTATTCTCTTCAGGAGGCGCCGCTCATATGGGCAACAGGTATCGACGATAAATAAACGTAAAACACACACTCCCGCATTTCCAAACTTCAAAAAGTTGAACCTCCCTAGAACAACAACCTCTCTACAACAACCAATCTTGGGGTTGACTGTATTTCATTATGAAGCTAATTTGCATTCCCGTACAAATGTGATCAGTGACAAAATAAACTATAACTGTATTTGTTTGAAAGTTAATAATAACATATCAGAACCATGACGGTATGGTAAAGCTAAATCACTAATATATATTGTATGAATCGCACTCGTTGATCAATTTTGCGCTAATATGGCGACAGTAATGGTTTATTGGCATAGTACGGGCAAATACTTATCTAGATGGATTCGTTGTACCTGAAAACATACGAAGAATTCTTACCGTGTTTGGTATCAAATATATGACCCAAAATGAATTTATCATATGTCGGTGGCGGCCATTTTGGATTTGTCACGTTTAAGAGTTAACCGTTGAAAATAAAGCCAGACAACCACCAACTATATCGATTTAGATCATATAACTACGTCTAAAATCGTTATTTGGCAGATGTAAACATGATATACAACAATACATATTTCTGGAATTTGGCCTAGACTATATAATACAATTTGATACTGAGAGCAATGTTCCACAAGCTTGCACCAATAGGTGCAGGCATTTAGTGTTGGATTTCAATAAAAGTTGCACATATATTATAACAAGCACAATTGGGTTTATTACACACATTGATTTTAAAGAAGACGTCGTGGTAGTCGTGGTAGCGCAGTGGATGCGCGTTCGCTTCATATGCGAAATGCCCGGAGTTCGAGCCCCGCTGGAGCCGTTACGATTGTGCCCTTATGCAAGGCATTTAACTTCCACGTTGCATCTTCTCTCTCCTTCATGGCGATGTATTCCATCAGGAATGAGGTCTAGAGAATGATTAATATAAGTTGAAAGCATTTGTTTCACAATCGACCTAAAATAAATTTGTATCAACTAAGAAATGTATGAACGTTAATTTATTCATTTTTCTGGTCGTCGTTATATAAAAAATATGTAAATTCAACACACATTACAATAGTAAATATAAGCAAATACATGGAACAGATGAGTGTGTTTGTTTCATGTATGTTCTTTCTAACTGTATGGGTATTGTATAAAAGTAAAGTGTTTGTTTATTATAGTGTCACCCTATGAGGATTTCGGATTGAACAACATTGTGTGTTTTATTGTCATCAGGATCTTTCTATCTAGGTTCCTGTTGTCATATTTACTCGATTTGGTACACCTTATAATCTGTTAACTTGTTTCACATCTGATTCATGCTCGTATGTAATATTGTATTGTCGAAAGTATTACATATGCAATAAAATATTGTTAAATCAAAAGTGTCACCCTTATTTAAAAGGCCAGCCATTTCTGACTTATGAGAGACCTATTTTTTTTGAACAGCAGTACCTCCTGAATCCTATGCTTGTATGCCAGGCGCCAGGCAATCGGTAAGTATTATTTAACTAGCTGGTGGCTCACCAACCGAATTATTCAGAAACAATTAAAAGAAAAGTATTGACAATGACCATGGATACATGTGTACACATGGTTCAGCTACCGATGCCATTACGGCCGGGGGATGGAATTCCGATCCAGTAATGAGACAGACAAGACTGTAGAGATTTGGGTACACATACAAGCCGCATAACTCAAGTCTCACATATAGTATTGATCAACATTGTTCTAGAGGTTATCAGGCAATGCATTTAATTTCCACGTTGTCTCTCCCTCGTGGCGATGGAATCCACCAGGAATGAGGTATCGAGAGTGATAAGTTGTAATAACTTGTTAAACAATCGAACTAAAATAAATTTGTATAAATTAATGTCACATATCAGTTGAAAGCACCATCTAATTCCATACTACTTTTCTTATCAAGCACAATGCAACGAGTTCGCAACTAATAGGCGTGTAGTGCTGCAATGGATCCCAGTTACTATGGAGATCATGGTAAAAGACAAGCTGGTTAAGAGTGATGCCCACAAGGAGCAACCATATTTACGCGTCAATTACATGAAATGTCACAAACATAAGGACACTGATAGAACCAGGTCAAGAGAAGGATGACCTTATTAACAGAGCCGATTAAGTCATCATGACACTTTAAACGCACATAATGATGTACACGACTATACACTGTCTGTATTGCTAACCACGCTATGTTGTGATTTTTTGGTGATAGTTTCTTAGTATAGCATAATGTGAGGTGTGTACAGTGTAATTTATTTGTGTCGCTGTTTTATATTTAGCTCAATATGTTTGCACGTTGTTGTTATTTAATGCTTTACTTAATACACACTATATTAAAACTTACAAGTATGTGTTGTTACATGTGACGCATACCAATCTTCTAAAAATGACTAGTTATCCATGTGTATTAAACAATTTTACACAACGGTCACTCATCCGCGGTCAATGTTTCCCGCTATGACGTCTGGTGTTGTGCGAGACTATATGTCACTATATGATTGACCTTTTCCTCGTATGACGTTGATAATAGCCGAAGACTGCCGGATGAAACAATGCAGACACCATGCAAACCAAATGATTGTAAACCTACTATCTACTTCTTACCAATAGTAAGGTTATTTATTATTGCTCTGTTCAATGATAATATTTACTTTTAGTATCTATAGATAAAAATACAATAGTCTCCCTTTGATAAACTACACCATTTGTCCCATAAAGACGGTAACAAAGAAATGTTAATAACTTGTAAAGAACGATATGAGGATTTCGGATTGAACAACATTGTGTGTTTTATTGTCATCAGGATCTTTCTATCTAGGTTCCTGTTGTCATATTTACTCGATTTGGTACACTATATAAATTTATTCGTGTCTAATTGATGTGGGGGTGGGGGGTTACATATATCTATCTATCTTCCGCTAATGTCGAACCCATCGCATATATAAGACCTCTACAGTACCGTGCCTCAGTGTGGCTACTAGGAGATGGGATATATAAGACCTCTACAGTACCGTGCCTCAGTGTGGCTACTAGGAGATGGGATATATAAGACCTCTACAGTACCGTGCCTCAGTGTGGCTACTAGGAGATGGGATATATAAGACCTCTACAGTACCGTTCCTCAGTGTGGCTACTAGGAGATGGGATATATAAGACCTCTACAGTACCGTGCCCCAGTTTGGCTACTAGGAGATGGGATATATAAGACCTCTACAGTACCGTGCCTCAGTGTGGCTACTAAGAGACGGGATATATAAGACCTACAGTACCGTGCCTCAGTGTGGCTACTAGGAGATGGGATATATAAGACCTCTACAGTACCGTGCCTCAGTGTTGCTACTAGGAGATGGGATATATAAGACCTCTACTGTACCGTGCCTCAGTGTGGCTACTAGGAATGGGATATATAAGACCTCTACAGTACCGTGCCTCAGTGTGGCTACTAGGAAATGGGATATATAAGACCTCTACAGTACCGTGCCTCAGTGTGGCTACTAGGAGATCGGATATATAAGACCTCTACAGTACCCTGCCTCAGTGTGGCTACTAGGAGATGGGATATATAAGACCTCTACAGTACCGTGCCTCAGTGTGGCTACTAGGAGATGGGATATATAAGACCTCTACAGTACCGTGCCTCAGTGTGGCTACTAGGAGATGGGATATATAAGACCTCTACAGTACCGTGCCTCAGTGTGGCTGCTAGGAGATGGGATATATAAGACCTCTACAGTACCGTGCCTCAGTGTGGCTACTAGGTGATGGGATATACAAGACCTCTACAGTACGTGCCTCAGTGTGGCTACTAGGAAATGGGATATATAAGACCTCTACAGTACCGTGCCTCAGTGTGGCTACTAGGAGATGGGATATATAAGACCTCTACAGTACCGTGCCTCAGTGTGGCTACTAGGAGATGGGATATATAAGACCTCTACAGTACCGTGCCTCAGTGTGGCTACTAGGAGATGGGATATATAAGACCTCTACAGTACCGTGCCTCAGTGTGGCTACTAGGAAATGGGATATATAAGACCTCTACAGTACCGTGCCTCAGTGTGGCTACTAGGAGATGGGATATATAAGACCTCTACAGTACCGTGCCTCAGTGTGGCTACTAGGAGATGGGATATATAAGACCTCTACAGTACCGTGCCTCAGTGTGGCTACTAGGAGATGGGATATATAAGACCTCTACAGTACCGTGCCTCAGTGTGGCTACTAGGAGATGGGATATATAAGACCTCTACAGTACCGTGCCTCAGTGTGGCTACTAGGAGATGGGATATATAAGACCTCTACAGTACCGTGCCTCAGTGTGGCTACTAGGAGATGGGATATATAAGACCTCTACAGTACCGTGCCTCAGTGTGGCTACTAGGTGATGGGATATACAAGACCTCTACAGTACGTGCCTCAGTGTGGCTACTAGGAAATGGGATATATAAGACCTCTACAGTACCGTGCCTCAGTGTGGCTACTAGGAGATGGGATATATAAGACCTCTACAGTACCGTGCCTCAGTGTGGCTACTAGGAGATGGGATATATAAGACCTCTACAGTACCGTGCCACAGTGTGGCTACTAGGAGATGGGATATATAAGACCTCTACAGTACTCAGTGTGGCTACTAGGAGATGGGATATATAAGACCTCTACAGTACCGTGCCCCAGTTTGGCTACTAGGAGATGGGATATATAAGACCTCTACAGTACCGTGCCTCAGTGTGGCTACTAAGAGACGGGATATATAAGACCTCTACAGTACCGTGCCTCAGTGTGGCTACTAGGAGATGGGATATATAAGACCTCTACAGTACCGTGCCTCAGTGTGGCTACTAGGAGATGGGATATATAAGACCTCTACAGTACCGTGCCTCAGTGTTGCTACTAGGAGATGGGATATATAAGACCTCTACTGTACCGTGCCTCAGTGTGGCTACTAGGAAATGGGATATATAAGACCTCTACAGTACCGTGCCTCAGTGTGGCTACTAGGAAATGGGATATATAAGACCTCTACAGTACCGTGCCTCAGTGTGGCTACTAGGAGATCGGATATATAAGACCTCTACAGTACCCTGCCTCAGTGTGGCTACTAGGAGATGGGATATATAAGACCTCTACAGTACCGTGCCTCAGTGTGGCTACTAGGAGATGGGATATATAAGACCTCTACAGTACCGTGCCTCAGTGTGGCTACTAGGAGATGGGATATATAAGACCTCTACAGTACCGTGCCTCAGTGTGGCTACTAGGAGATGGGATATATAAGACCTCTACAGTACCGTGCCTCAGTGTGGCTACTAGGAAATGGGATATATAAGACCTCTACAGTACCGTGCCTCAGTGTGGCTACTAGGAAATGGGATATATAAGACCTCTACAGTACCGTGCCTCAGTGTGGCTACTAGGAGATGGGATATATAAGACCTCTACAGTACCGTGCCTCAGTGTGGCTACTAGGAGATGGGATATATAAGACCTCTACAGTACCGTGCCTCAGTGTGGCTACTAGGAGATGGGATATATAAGACCTCTACAGTACCGTGCCTCAGTGTGGCTACTAGGAGATGGGATATATAAGACCTCTACAGTACCGTGCCTCATTGTGTCTACTAGGAGATGGGATATATAAGACCTCTACAGTACGTGCCTCAGTGTGGCTACTAGGAAATGGGATATATAAGACCTCTATAGTACCGTGCCTCAGTGTGGCTACTAGGAAATGGGATATATAAGACCTCTACAGTACCGTGCCTCAGTGTGGCTACTAGGAGATGGGATATATAAGACCTCTACAGTACCGTGCCTCAGTGTGGCTACTAGGAGATGGGATATATAAGACCTCTACAGTACCGTGCCTCAGTGTGGCTACTAGGAGATGGGATATATAAGACCTCTACAGTACCGTGCCTCAGTGTGGCTACTAGGAGATGGGGTATATAAGACATCTACAGTACCGTGCCTCAGTGTGGCTACATCATTTTTTTCCCGATCTGTTATTTAAAGTTCTTATCTCTGAAGGCTGTTTTCGCATAGTACTTTCCGCCCTGATCCGATGGCGGGATTTCTGACAAAGATTTTGAATCTTTCCGGACATGAATGGTTATAAATGTGTGCATTGGTGTTAAGAATAATAATAATTATAGATTTAAGCAACGTTTATGATATATTGTCTTACATTTGTGCATTCGATTCTCCCACCTTTACTATACAATGGCCTTGAGTCACAAAAGAAATCCGAATGAATTATTTGTTAGTACATTTCATGAATATGAACAATTGGATATTGTACGGATATTTTGTCATACCGTACAATACCATACCGTACAATACCGTACAATACCATACCGTACAATACCATACAATACCATACCACACACTACCATACAATACCATACTGTACAATACCATACCGTACAATACCATACCGTACAATACCATACCGTACAATACCGTACCGTACAATACCGTACAATACCATACCGTACAATACCATACCGTACAATATCGTACAATACCATACCGTACAATACCATACCGTACAATACCATACCGTACAATACCATACCGTACAATACCGTACAATACCATACCGTACAATACCATAAATACCATACAATACCATGCCGTACTGATATGCAACGCATATAGGAGGTTGCATTTATATGTTATTGAGGTCAAGTGATTACCTTTGCTATGTTTTGTATAGACCGTGTCGTGCAATAATCCAAGACTTCCGCGGTCATGCAAGTTTGTGTGACGCATGAGACAAGTCACCATACGTTAAATATGTATGCCGACCTGATTATATTTGCAGGCCAGCTTACACATGAAACGCATAATGCTCGCCAGTTCAAATCCGATCTATTCCGTCGCCTTTTGAACCAATTTTCCTTGCGCTTGTGTCCTGTTTATGTATCATGTTTCCGTGATATCTGTTTATTTGACTATGTTTATGCTTGTACCGTCGATGAATCGTAATCCGACGATGAATATTGTGATTATATCTGACATGTAACGCATTGTCTGCATTTATGCCAAGTGGTATTGTTTAATTAGCTTGAGAACTCATTGTAAATCGTAAAAGATAATTTCTCTTTGGCAAGTTTTGGAACCATGGATCCCATCTTTAACATTGCATTCTGGTAGATTTATTGATGCGTCCTAGTTAAACAAGGCACATCGTAGACATTGAACTAGGAAGAGATCGATAACATTTCAACCGGTAAATGTATTACCGTATTAGTGTTTTGTAGCTGCTATTTTGTTCCATCGCTAGTGTAGCGTTGCCTAGCGATTTTGGAACGATCGACCACTTTTGGGTCACGACCAATTTTCGGTCGCGACTACTTTTGGGTCGCTACCAATTTTCGGTCCGGTCACCACCAATTTTCGGTCGGGTCGACCATATGCTGGTAGTCCGACCAGCGTGGGGTATATAAACGACCAATTTTGGGTTGGAGATTCGCCCATTTGGTTCGCCGGAGTCGAGGGTAAATAAGCTCAATCATCATCGGAGATTCACAGACGGATCTGTAGTCCAGTAGTAACACGCTGGACTGGTAATCCAGGGATCGCAGGTCCGACCCCCTGTCTGGCCCTAATAAAATTAACAGTCTTTCCGATGGGACATTAAACCGAGGTATCGTGTCGGTGCTGTACACCGTGTACGTAAAAGAACGAGAGGAGACTCTGGAATGGGTCTCTGTCTGTATCATTGCACTATCCTCCAAACATCTATAATGACTATTCTCTTAGTGTCGCTCATATGGGCAACCGGTAGCGACGATAAATAAAGGTAGAACAAACACAGAGTTCAGCTTTCGTTTGGGAGGGACATAAGATTATTATAGCTTCCATAGGGTTAGGATCGAGATTTTCATTATTTCAACAGGAGAGAAGCAGCACTTTAACTTTAGCGATTTTAGACTTCTTTCGGATCCCAGTCTGCTGTAATTATTAAAAGTTATTAAATGCACAGTGGTCCACTGCGATCTATACACAGTTGTCAACTGGGATCTATGCACAGTGTTCCACTGGGATCTATGCACAGTGGTCCACTGGGATCTATACACAGTGGTCCACTGGGATCTATACACAGTGGTCCACTGGGATCTATGTACAGTGGTCCACTGGGATCTATGCAAAGTGGTCCACTGGGATCTATGCACAGTGGTCCACTGGGATCTATACACAGTGGTCCACTGGGATATATACACAGTGGTCCACTGGGATCTATACACAGTGGTCCACTGGGATCTATACACAGTGGTCCACTGGGATCTATGCACAGTGGTCCACTGGGATCTATACACAGTGATCCACTGGGATCTATACACAGTGTTCCACTGGGATCTATACCCAGTGATCTACTGGGATCAATTAATGATACTTAAATTCACTTTTCTACAGCCACTTGATGTTTGGTTGTACTACTACAGAAACCTGATGTTTGGTTGTACTACTACAGAAACTTGATGTTTGGTTGTACTACTACAGAAACTTGATGTTTGGTTGCACTACTACAGAAACTTGATGTTTGGTTGTACTACTACAGAAACCTGATGTTTGGTTGCACTACTACAGAAACTTGATGTTTGGTTGCACTACCCCAGAAACTTGATGTTTGGTTGCCCTACTACAGAAACTTGATGTTTGGTTGTACTACTACAGTAACTTGATGTTTGGTTGTACTACTACAGAAACTTGATGTTTGGTTGTACTACTACAGAAACCTGATGTTTGGTTGCACTACTACAGAAATTAGATGTTTGGTTGTACTACTACAGAAACTTGATGTTTGGTTGTACTACTACAGAAACTTGATGTTTGGTTGTACTACTACAGAAACCTGATGTTTGGTTGCACTACTACAGAAACTAGATGTTTGGTTGCACTACTACAGAAACTTGATGTTTGGTTGCCCTACTACAGAAACTTGATGTTTGGTTGTACTACTACAGAAACTTGATGTTTGGTTGTACTACTACAGCAACTTGATGTTTGGTTGTACTACTACAGAAACCTGATGTTTGGTTGCACTACTACAGAAACTAGATGTTTGGTTGTACTACTACAGAAACCTGATGTTTGGTTGTACTACTACATACACTTGATGTTTGGTTGCACTACTACAGAATCTTGATATTTGGTTGCACTACTACAGAAACTTGATGTTTGGTTGCACTACTACAAAAACCTGATGTTTGGTGGTACTACTACAGAAACTTGATGTTTGGTTGCACTACTACAGAAACTTGATGTTTGGTTGTACTACTACAGTAACTTGATGTTTGGTTGTACTACTACAGAAACTTGATGTTTGGTTGTACTACTACAGAAACCTGATGTTTGGTTGCACTACTACAGAAACTAGATGTTTGGTTGTACTACTACAGAAACTTGATGTTTGGTTGTACTACTACAGAAACTTGATGTTTGGTTGTACTACTACAGAAACCTGATGTTTGGTTGCACTACTACAGAAACTAGATGTTTGGTTGCACTACTACAGAAACTTGATGTTTGGTTGCCCTACTACAGAAACTTGATGTTTGGTTGTACTACTACAGAAACTTGATGTTTGGTTGTACTACTACAGAAACTTGATGTTTGGTTGTACTACTACAGAAACCTGATGTTTGGTTGCACTACTACAGAAACCAGATGTTTGGTTGTACTACTACAGAAACCTGATGTTTGGTTGTACTACTACAGACACTTGATGTTTGGTTGCACTACTACAGAATCTTGATATTTGGTTGCACTACTACAGAAACTTGATGTTTGGTTGCACTACTACAGAAACTTGATGTTTGGTGGTACTACTACAGAAACTTGATGTTTGGTTGCACTACTACAGACACTTGATGTTTGGTGGTATTTCTACAGAAACTTGACTGAAGGAATTCATCTTATATGCTTGTGCTATTCGTATTGTGAACTCGATGTGTAAAGGATGTTACGCTATGTAAGAACTGACATACTTCATCAATTCACATTTATTAATTTTATAACTAACGATTCTCAGAATGTCTAGTCAGGAACTTACCACTAATTCCGGAGTACGGTCACACGTGTGTGAAATATGTAAACAAACGTTTAGCTATTCTTGGAATTTGAAACAGCACATGAGCCTGCATACCACAGAACGGCCGCATCACTGTGAACTATGTAATAAGGCATTTATTCGGTCTAATGATGTAAAGCAACACATGCGTACACATACTGGAGAAAAGCCATATGAGTGTGATATATGTAGCAAGGCGTTTAGCAATGCTAGTCATGTAAAGCAGCAAATGCTCATACATACTAGAGAACGACCACATGAGTGTGAAATATGTAAGCAAACTTTTAACCATTCTGGGAATTTGAAACAGCACATGAGCCTGCATACCACAGCACGGTCGTATCAATGTGAACTATGTAATAAGGCATTTAGTCGGTCTAGCGATGTAAAGCAACACATGCGTACACATACTGGAGAAAAACCATATCAGTGTGAAATATGTAAAAAGGCGTTTAGCAATTCTAGCCAAGTAACACGACATATGCTCATACATACTGGAGAACGACCACATGAGTGTGAACTATGTAAGCAAACTTTTAGTCACTTGTAATTTGAAACAGCACATGCGCATACATACCACAGAACGGCCGTATCAGTGTGAACTATGTAATACGGCATTTAGTTGGTCTAGCTCTTTAATATATCACATGCGTACACATACCGGAGAAAGACCGTATAAGTGTGAAATATGTAACAAGGCGTTTAGTCAGTCTGGCAATTTAAAGCAGCATATACTCATACATACTGGAGAACGTCCACATGAGTGTGAAATGTGTCAAAAAGCATTTACCAATTATAGCAGTTTAAAGCAGCATATGCACACACATAATGGAGAACGTCCATATAAGTGTGAAACATGTCAAAAAACATTTATCCATTCTGGCACTTTAAAGCTGCATATGCTCAAGCATACTGGAGAACGGCCACATGTATGTGGACAATGTAATATGGCTTTTAGTATGGCTGGCAATTTGAAGGTACACATGCGCATACATACAGGAAAACGACCACATGAGTGTGAAATATGTAATAAAGCTTTTAGTGTAGCTGGCAATTTGAAGGTACACATGCGCATTCATAACCTGGAACGGCCCCATGAGTGTGAACTATGTAATAAGACTTTTAGGGAAGCTTTCAACTTAGAGCAGCAGATGTACAAGCACACCGGAGAACGGCCCCATGAGTGTAAAATATGCAATAAGACTTATTGCCGGTATGACTATTTAAAGCGACATATTATACGCATGCATACCGGAGAACGATCACATGAGTGTGATGTATGTAGCAAAGCATTTACCTATTCTGGCAGTTTGAAACGACACATGCTCATACATACGGAAGAACGGCCACATGTATGTGAACTATGCAATAATGCATTCAGTCAGTATGGCCAGTTGAAGCGGCACATGCTCAAGCATACCGGAGAACGGCCGCATGAGTGTGAATTATGTAATAAGCGTTTTAGTCTTTCTGACAGTTTAAAGGTCCACATGCGTATACATACTGGAGAACGGCCATATGAGTGTTATATATGTAAAAAGGCGTTTAACAGATCTGGCAATTTGAAGCAACACATGCACACGCATACCGGATAACGGCCATATGATTGTGGATTATGTAATACGGCTTTTAGCGAGGCTTACAGTTTGAAGATATACACCAGCCGCCAGCTAGTTAAATAATGATTACCGATTGCCTACCAGCCTGGCATAAGAGCATATGATTCGGGAAGTACTAGTGTTCGAAAATGACCTGTCTCATACGTCAGAAATGTCTGGCCCTCTAAATAGGGGTGACACTATAATAAACAAACACACACACGTTTATACATGCTCATGGAGAACGACCACAAGAGTGTAGAATATGTAATAAAACTGTTCTGGCAGTATGAAGTAGCATGTGTACAAGAACGGTGACTGGAAAGTTAAATATGTATGCAGACTTTGTCAGCCTGGATATTTAAAACGAAACTATATTAGAAACTACAAACGAAAATTTCTACAGAATGTATTTTCCTACTATATGGTATATTTCCCCCACCCGCCTCAAATATATGCCTCAAATACTGAGTATTTCAACTAATAAGAAAACGTCGTATAAGCGGTTTGTTGACTTTTACAAAATAATGTAAATAGGGTCGCCATTCATGCGTAATACAACTCGTGTATCTTGAATAACACAATTTATGGTACAGATTTACCGTGTGTTCACATGTGTGCCTATGCATATTTATTTGTAGACTAGTTTTGGTTAAATTATCTTTAAACGACATTATCTCGCGTTAGTATTGACTCCGATGACAAACAAACGTCAATTCAGGAGCATGTATGATCGTTATATGAAATCCTACTTTGAACGTGTAGATCACAAAAACACTGTTTATTGATTCAATGTTAGTGTTTGAATGTATTCGGAAGAATTTATAGTTGCAACTCATTTATACGTGAAAAAATGTATTTCATTTGCTTTTTGCGATGAAATGGCGCTTTAAATAGCACAAGGGTAACATTGACCGCATGAAAGTGAACTATATAAAATTGCTTTTTTCCTTTAAGTTCTTACAACTTGTAGTAGTAATCACTATCGAGACCTCATTCCTGATAGAACCCATCACCACGAGGGAGAGAGAAGAGGCAATGTGGAATATATATACCTTAAGGGCACAATCGTAACAGCTCTAACTACAATTGCCTTCAGACAGCTTATCACTTCAATGTACCACATCGTCATATACATAAATATATCGGAGAACAACCTATGGGTCGGAAATGAAGCTTTTTGTCGGTCTGGCATTATGAAGAAACACATGCACACTCATTCTGGAGAATGACCACGTGACTGTGGAATGTGTATCTATGAATCATTTCCGTCATACTACCACATGCTCATTCAAGACGGATGAGTGTGAAATATATAAATATATAACAAGACTGAAAACAGCAGATACGTGCACATATCACAAGTGTAGTCATTTGAAAAGGGACATTTATTACTTTTCGTCACTTCTACTGTCAGTTGGTTTGGTAGTTTCAAACAGCACAGTTCACGTGAGTGTGAAATGTGTAAACACACAAATAGTATGGCTAGTTATTTAATGACTAACATTGTCATACATTTCTAAATGAGTGGGCATTAACTATAGCTGTCTCTCATACATCACTGGCAGTTCCCACAGGCATGGGAACTGATAATTTATTTATAAAACAACATAAAAAGTCATACAATGTACATATCCGGAACTAACGATTTTTGTCGTTAAATTACTTTTTGTGTCGTTTCCTTCTTAAATGTCCGAAGTTTAGAGATCTTAGACAGAACTATTTATAACGTTATAACTATACATCTCCAACTATTAATAAATTCACTAATTTGATCAAAAATCAAATACTATTCGTAGAAATTTAGCAAAATACATATATTTCGCAAATGTATATAGAAACTAAAATTGGTATAAGCATAGAATATATTAACATCTTGCTCTTTTGTAAATCCATGTCGTTGCCTACATGTCATGTACTTGCTATAGACATTGTATGAACGTTTAATGCAATAAATGTATGATTGTTGTTGTTGTTATTGCATTCTACATTGCAGTGTACACTAGAGAGTCACTATATGTATACTATATATAGCTTAAAGCAACTCTACAGCACAACAAGCAAACATACATATATTATGTATGATTAACATTGCTACTACAAATTTCTCCGAAACAATGCCAGCACTTATTTAATTTACCAATCTTGTTCTCTGTCTTTCAAACAGCGTAATGACGTTTCTCTCCAGCATACATATACATTGTGTTACTATTTAATATTTATGCGATTTACCATGGAATTACTATATAAAAGACATTATTTTATATTATGTTATGTTATATTTCGGGTTTTACGCCTGCATCAGCACCATTTTGGGCTATATCGCTGGCGGGCAGTTTACCTAACAACACCTTTCCTGGGCAGGCTCCAGCGGTTAACCAGTACTTGGGTGCACCAACCTCCGTAAGAAACTGCCAACTTTTTCATATAAATGAGACACGGTTTGAGCGGGGCTTGAACCCGTGACCTATTTTATATTAGTACATTGTATTGTTTCCATATATTGATTATGAATTGCTATATGTTGATAGAGAAATAAAAAAGGAAAATTCCAGCACTAACTTTCATAGTTGCACTCCAGCATACATATACTCTCCAGCATACATATACTCTCCAGCATACATATACTCTCCAGCATACATATACTCTCCAGCATACATATACTCTCCAGCATACATATACATTGTGTTACTATTTAATGTGTATGCGATTTACCATGGAAATACTATATAAAAGACATTATTTTATATTAGGGTATTGTATTGTTTCCATATATTGATTATGAATTGCTATATGTTGATAGAGAAATAAAAAAGGAAAATTCCAGCACTAACTTCAATAAATAGTGTTTTGCGGTCTACGCACCCTCCAAAGTGAATGTAGGATTTCATAGTTGCACTCCTGTACTACGCACCCTCCAAAGTGAATGTAGGATTTCATAGTTGCACTCCTGTACTACGCACCCTCCAAAGTGAATGTAGGATTTCATAGTTGCACTCCTGTATTGACGTGTGCTTATTATTGGAAGTTCTCGTCTAGAGATAATAAAACTCTAATCAGTCTAAAAATATATATACACAGGCACAAATGTGAGATAATCACAATAAGCTTTAAGCTTCCGATTAAATCCATTTTCGTTTGTATAGCTATACAATAGATATGTACTGTACATAATGAACGAATAAATATGTTTAAACCAAATGTGAGATATAACGGTAACTTTGTCATATACGACGCTGGTTGATTAGGTGATCTACTCAGATTATGTGACAAAGATTTGGAAAACAATTCAACCATATGACAGGAAATCACATTATGTAGAATTTGTTTTCAACGATGTAATGTCGCTTTAAGGTGATTAATATTTTAATTATCGAAGATAACATCTTAACCTTCTCCGTATGACTATTGTACACGTATAGTTGTGATGCTGTATGACGCTTCAAATGTACCGCTTTCGGTGTCTGCCTCCGTGGTCGAGTGGTTAAGGTCGCTGACTTGTATACCACTGTAACATATCATCACTGATGGTCACGGGTTCGAGCCCCGCTCAGACCGTGTCTCGTTTATATGAAAAAGTTGGCAGTTTCTTACGGAGGTTGGTGCACCGAAGTACTGGTTAACCACTGGAGCCTGCCTAGGAAAGGTGTTGTTAGGTAAACGGCACGCCGGCGATATAGCCCAAAATGGTGCTGATGCAGGCGTAAAACCCGAAATATAACATATAACCGCTTTCCGGCAAGATTCTCTAATTGATAATGATAACAAATATTAATGACCTGGATCTTTGATTGAATGTTTATTGTATGCCTTTGTGTTGATGTCATTGTCATATTGTTGCGTCATTGTATTATATCTATGTTGCGTCATTGTATTATATCTATGTTGCGTCATTGTATTATATCTATGTTGCGTCATTGTATTATATCTATGTTGCGTTATTGTATTATATCTATGTTTATGCTTGTTGTATTTTCACATGTTTTCAACTATTTTCTAGTTTAGTGAATTTTGAAATAAATTATATAGTGTTATTAGTTTGTCCTTATTTTTAATGACATAAGAAATATATATTTACCTAGATATTATTGTTCATGGCCAACCATTAATAAGTGTAGAACACTCATGAATTCAACATCAAAAAGCAAACGTGTCAATATTGCTTAAAATTTAGCAACAAGTAAAAGAAATGATAGTAATTAACTAAATGAATGTTACTACTTATAAAATATTGATTTGTGAGACACTGAATACCAATTATATTGTTAAACAACAATATATTTCGTAAATGTTATTGCTATGCTTACTCATACCTTATATATATCATGCTTTTCTGTAACTGTGTATGTAACCACCAATCATGTTTCTTGGCGATGGGCATATACATGTTTCTTGGCGATGGGCATATACATGTTTCTTGGCGATGGGCATATACATGTTTCTTGGCGATGGGCATATACATGTTTCTTGGCGATGGGCATATACATGTTTCTTGGCGATGGGCATATACATGTTTCTTGTTTATGCCAATACAAACTTTGACTTGACTTGTTATATTGCATATTATTATGATTACCTTTAAAGCAGCATTACATCGTATGAAATAAAATATATTTGAAAAATTAAATTTGTACGTATGGGTAGCAATGCTGCTACACATTCTAACATTATACTTTGTATGCTTATGTTCATTTGGTAAACAGTGTTTTTTGCGATAAAACAAACTCGAAACCGAAAGTAGAACTTTCCGAGTCGATCGGTCACGCACTTGTTTACATTCAGAATGCAGCGACCCCATTTGTCCCATGTTTTTTTTTTTAATTAAATTACTTGATATGTGGATTCATACTTCTGTTAGCGTCTTTTAAGGACATTTCTACATCCCCGCGAGGGGTTCGACATTAGAGGAAGATAGATAGATAGTATTTAATGTTCAAAATATATACGTTGTTTTCCACATTCTCTGTTGTTTCACACATGCGCGCTGTGCGTGTTTACATTTCGTGTGTTGATAAACAAATTCGCGTATACGATGGTTTAAATTTATTGGAATGTTATCATTTCTGAGCGACTATTTCGATTTTTGTAAACACACACACATTAGTATTTATATTTTACCCAAAACATCCTTTATTACGATGTAATGCTGCTTTAATAGTCATAATTTATTACTTTGAAATATATTATGATAACGCATTAACATATATCAACAATTACCCCACAGATAAAACCAACATGGATGCTCGACACGAGGTGGTCTGACGTTTATTGTCCCCGAGTATTGCTCGTGCACCACCGCGATTATTACCCATATTCCTCCATTGACATATTGACATGTTTGAATGGCCGTCCTATTTGTGGTTGTATATAGGGTACCCATATCCCGCCATTGACATGTTTGAATGGCCGTCCTATTTGTGGTTGTATATAGGGTACCCATATTCCATTGGCATATTTGAATGACCGTCCTATGTGTGGTTGTATATAGGGTACCCATATTCCATTGACATATTTGAATGGCCGTCCTATGTGGGTGTATAGAGGGGACCCATATTATACATTGGCAGATTTGAATGCCGTCCTATGTGTGGTTGTATATAGGGTACCCATATTCCATTGGCATATTTGAATGGCCGTCCTATGTGTGGTTGTATATAGGGTACCCATATTCCATTGGCATATTTGAATGACCGTCCTATGTGTGGTTGTATATAGGGTACCCATATTCCATTGACATGTTTGAATGGCCGTCCTATTTGTGGTTGTATATAGGGTACCCATATTCCTCCATTGACATGTTTGAATGGCCGTCCTATTTATGGTTGTATATAGAACAGATAGTCAATAATGGTCATAAGAACTGACATAACCATGCAGCTATTAATGTGTGTATATCGATCATCATATTGCCGAAACGAAATACAAGGGAAAGATATGATGGTAACACACACACAAGCTGATATAAGCTTTTATGACCAAACACTTTTCTTCAGTAGAGAACAAAAGGTTCAGTTGCATAAAAACAACAAAATAACCGGTAAAAAGAAGCAAACATGTTTTAAATTATTTACTTACTTACAACAATGTTAAGTTTGGAGAATTTGCCAAAATGCCTTAAAACATTCTATCATAAGTTTTTCGCTTGCGGTGTCTGGATGTTCATGTTT
>CM026388.1:6743986-6757727 GCA_014843695.1 Archivesica marissinica | reverse complement strand
TGGAATTTAATTAATGAATCTATGTATATGTCATGTAATATTAATCTACAAAGCCGCTCTGAATTAAATAAATGGATGCATTCTGATTTACAAATAAGACCACATGTTAAATTTATAATATTTAACATTTAGCAATGAATATGGTTACGAAGGGTTTACTACTCGGCCATGTTATACAACTTTGCAACAACTTCAATTTTGTATGTTTGGTTTTGTGTTTTGTTGTGTCTTTTGACCTTCTCCTTGTTAGAAATAAAGAACTATTTTGCTTTAATTATAAGACACATATCAGATAAATATTACATGTATTTACACATAGATATAAATATAAATGGCTGTGGGAGCTCATTTGTATAAAATGTATGCTTTATGTTTGTACTGTTCACTAACTGTATATAATATGTATATATGTCCTCATGGGCTTGACAGCATATAGGAATTTAATAAAATAAACTAAACTAAACTATGATTCTCCAGTCCGAGATATTAGTCACGCGCGACGCGATTTCACATTGACCCGAGTAATTTTCCACAAATAGGCGCGGGGGAATTTCCAATTTTCGGATATTTTACAGATTTTCGCCGTTTTTATAATTTTCGTCAAACTGAGTTTTTATTAGCCACTTTTGCAATATTGTAGCCATTGGCGAGGCTGGCGATTGACCCTATATGTTCATGTATTTTTCCTCGATTCAACTTTCAATTCAAGAAGGCGGCAGATTTGTGTTTCGACTCACGACGTATAGTCGTCAATGTAGATCCGCGCAAAAACACAGCGGCCAGCTATTTTAATGTCTTCATTTTGTGTTTGTTTTTCACCAATTATCATAAAATAAAAGAAAATTTGTATGTTTTGAGTGAATATGGAATATATCTCACCTCGAAGTGAGAACATTTTCATATTTTCACTCGCGTTACGCGCTCGTAAAAATATTTGAAATGTTCTCACTTCTCAGTGAGATATATTCCATATTCACTCAAAACAAACAAATATCCTCTATGTACTATTCGATGGTGTTGAAGCCGTCTTGGTAAGGAGATGACATGCTACAAACACTGATATAGCAATGTACTACTCGATGGTGTTGAATCCGTCTTGGTAAGGAGATGGCATGCTACAAACAAGCTATGTGTGTTTAAGGAAGAAATAACGGATTTGTAGTCCAGTGTTTAACACACTGGATTGATAATCCATGGATAGCAGGTTCGATCCCCCATCTGATCCTAATAAAATTAACAGTCTTTCAGATGGGACTTTAAACCGAGATCTCGTGTCGGTGCTGTACACCATTCACGTAAGAGAACCAGAGGAGACTCTGGAATGGGTCTGTATCATTGCACTATCTTCTTAAAATCTAAAATGACTAATCTCTTCAGGAGGCGTCGCTCATATGGGCAACCGGTAGCGACGATAAATAAACGTAAAACACACACACAAGGAAGAAAAGCATTATCTAATCTAATCTAACGATGATATTTTTTTTAATAATTTGTTGATGTCCAAAATAAAGTAACCAAGCCCAAGTCGGGGTTCGAACCCATGACTGCCTGATCCTTGTGTGGCGTCCGTGGTACAATGATAGAGCGTCGTATTCGAACCCATGACTGTCTGATCCTTGTGTGGCGTCCGTGGTACAATGATAGAGCGTCGGATTTGGAATCGAACGGTCCAGGTTCGATACTCACTATGGGCGGCTAAGCATGCCCAGGAAAACATGTCTAGATCCCCGCAAGGGGTTTGACATTAATGGAACATACATACATAGATCCTCCATTACCTGGAGGCGAACACTCTACCACGTCGCTATAAAAACTAGCTATATGGTCTCCCTATATACCACTACAGAAATATTCTTCATTCTAACTTGTGTGTACATGGCCCACTCTGGAGCATTATCGTACAAAGTCTGTATGTTATAGTGGAAAGTACCAGTACTCAATTATCCAATCTCCGCAAGCGTTGGACAACTTTCTCACATGTCATTGTATCACTTGTTTCTGACATGGAGCGAACCTGCGGCCGTGGCGAGTTCCAACAACGGCATGCAAGACCAATCGACAGCATTGTAATAACCATTTAGATAGTATATACTTTAGTTATAAATATTACCCAGACAAGAGAGTAAACAGACGGATCTGTAGTCCAGTGGTAACAAGCTGGACTGGTAATCCAGGGATCACAGGTTCGATCCCCCGCCTGACCCTAATAAAATTAACGGTCTTTCAGATGGGACGTTAAACCGATGTCTCGTGTCGGTGCTTTACACCGTGCACGTAAAAGAACCAGAGGAGATTCTGGAATGGGTCTCTGTCTGTATCATTGCACTATCCTCCAACAATCTAAAATGACTAATCTCTTCAGGAGGCGTCGCTCATATGGGCAACCGGTAGCGACGATAAATAATCGTAAAACACAACACAAACACATATATTGATATATATTGTTATTTTATTTTTAAAACACAACCATACATTATGTTACAAAGTTTATGCAAATTTCCTTTAGCTCGAGTGCGAAACAATTTCATGCAACATTAGTTTAATCTCGAGACATTATTCCTAGTGGAATACCATGTGTTATATATACTGAACAAATTAAGAAACTTCCGCTAACTTTGCGATAATCGTTATATTTGCGTTTAAAGAGTGTTTACATATATATTATATATATTACCATTAAAGAGTGTTTACATATATATTATATATATTAACATTAAAGAGTGTTTACATATAATTTTGAAATTCTGCAAGTTAGTTCTTGGTGTTAAGCAATCAACTAGTAATGTAGCTGTATATTATGAACTTGGAAGATACCCATTGTATATATGTAGATATGTAAAAGTTGTAAAATATTGGTTAAAAATAGTTACAACGGAAAATATAATTATAAAGTCGATGATACAAACGTGTCTAGATGATTTAGTAACTGGCAAAGGTAATTGGTTGTCCAGAGTTAAGGAATTGCTAAGTAAATTTGGCTTTTTGTATATATGGGAAAACCCATATGTCATCGACCACACTCAGTTTATTTCTGAATTTAAACAAAGGATTATAGATGATTTTCTGCAGATTTCACAAGCTGATCTTCGAATAAATAAGGTACTTACATTATATAAAAATGTAAAGATTAATTTTGGTTACGAATCGTACTTAGATATAATACTAAGCAGAAAATTAAGAATTGCATTTACAAAATTGAGACTATCAGCGCACAACTTACGGATTGAAACAGGCAGATATGGTAGAAACCGTATTGATCAAAACGAAAGGTTATATTTATTGTGTAATACAAACAACGTGGAAGATGAGTTTCATTTCATGTTTAAATGTGAGGTGTATAGTACATTAAGAAAAAAATATATTAAACGTTTATATTCTAATCGACCAAGTATGTTCAAATTATTGCAAATATTTCAATGTGACAATTCCCCAGAGCTGGTTAACTTTAGTAAATATATTCATGAAGCTTTATCCCTTCGTAATTCACTTGTTTAGGATATAGGAATTACCAGTTGAATACTCCCTACACTCTTAATACAGTCATGATCATGTTTTGCATAGTCTATAATCCTTCATGACATTGTCATTATTTTTCCATGTATGTCCATAATCATTACATCATTTGTCCATCCTCATCATGATTGCATATATCATAATATTGTACTATATATATTGTAAATATGTTTAAATGTTACAGACGAGAAACTGTAAAGTTTAAGTCTTAATAAAGCATTCTTCTTCTTCTTCTTCATATATATATATATGACCATAATATTTGCAACGATGCATCATGTAAACACTCTTTAAGTGAAAATATTACAATTAATTAGCGAACCTGGGAGAATTTTTATCAAATATGGTAGGGCTTATAAACAAATATACACGAGAACATTGTCCGGGTAAACCGCTTGCCCGAAGACGATAATGAGTTTATTTAAATGATAAGTTTGTTCTATTCTGACTTCGGTTATTGTAAAGCACAGGTCAGCAGAAGTAGCTGTGGCTGTTTGGAATGGATTGCGCAAATACGTGTTTAGGATAGTTGTGTTTATTAGTGCAAGTTTGGAATTTATTTCATCGAAATTATCACAGAAGTTTGTATTTCCATGAGATGATCACGAAATAAAATCCTATCTTACATTATATTGTTATATATTTTATATTTCGGGTTTTTAGGCCTGCATCAGCACCATTTTGGGCTATATCGCCGGCGAGCAGTTTACTTAACAACACCTTTCCTGGACAGGCTCCAGCGGTTAACCATATGGGTGCACCAACCTCCGTAAGAAACTGCCAACTTTTTCATATAAATGAGACACGGCCTGAGCGGGGCTCGAACCCGTGACCATCAGTGATGATAGGTTACAGTGGTATACGAGTCAGCGACCTCGACCACGGAGGCGGAATAGTGGTGGTAATAGTCGGTCAATTTATTGCACTTGTCTTGCTGACAGTGTTGTCAAGTGAACGAAATCGCTTCAAAATGTGCCCAAAAAAAACCCCAACAAACTTTTGTTTACATTGTAGCATGTTTAGTATTCCAAGAATAAACAATGATTAACGCGTCTGAGCGATTGACATGCTTGATGCTGACATGTCGCCAGAAGACGTTGTAAGGCATGTTTGGGAGTTCTTCGCGAACATGTTTGAACGACATGACGCACGGGCGACTTGCAACGACATGGACGTTCGCGTGTTACAACTCGATAGTTGTCCATGCATGCACGTGATAATCGAGTTTTACTTTGTCAACGTGTGAATGTGCAAAATGTGCAAAATGTGCAAAATATATCGCTAAAATTCATGTAATCCTGATAATACAGCTAATGGATAATTCTACATATCTAATTTCATTACAAGATGAATTCTTTAAAGTGACATTACAGCGATGAAAACGCATATTTATACAGAATGTAATTTCTTATTATATGGTATAATCCCCCCCTCCAAATATTTTCCTCAAAAACTGAGTATTTCAACTAATAAACAAGCGTCGAATACGCGGTTTGTTGACATAACAAAATAATGTAAATAGGGTCAACATACATGCGTAATACAACCTGTGTATCCCGAATAACGAGATTTATGATACATATTTAACGTTATATCTCACATGTGTGCCTATGTATATTTATTTGTAGAAGACTAATCTTAGTTAAATTTATTATTTCTAACAGTATCACGCGTTTAGTAGTGTCTACAAAGACAACAGATATGTCAATTCAGGAGCATGGATGACCGGTATATGAAATCCTACATTCACTCACAAATACACTGTTTATTGATTCAATATTTGTGTTCTAATGTATTCGGAAGAATTTGTAGTAGCAATGCATGTATATGTGAACAATGCATGTGCGATGTAATGTCGCTTTAACACAACAAATACTATATGTACAACTGAAGAAGGTCCGTTTTGTGTTCAGTATATACAGGACACAATCCAGTCTTCTCTTCTCACTAGCCTTCACTTAGTTTATACAAATAAATTTTATTACAAGTTCTTTCAACTTATATTAATCACTCTCGCGAGAGCATTCAATATAAACACTGTAAACATGTCCCGTAGAATATTACGTTAAAAGACCCGGCAGTTGGTTGCCATGCCTTGCACCGTAAGGTTACGGTACTGACCATAAATAAGTAGCACGGGCAAAACCGTAACTGTACGGTACAAAACCTGAAACCAGCTGCCGGGTCTTTTACCGCAAAACTACGGTATTAGAAGTATTACGGTTTTAACAACTTATATTAATCACTCTCTTTGGCGCGGATGAAAGCGTAAATGTGGTCATTCGTGTGGGAGGAAACCGGAGCTCCCGGAGAAACCCCACCTGTCCGATCTGGCGACCACCGTACCATCTCACATACTTCCCGGTCCGATGATCGAACCCGGGTTTCATTGGTGAGAAGCGTATTGCGGCACAAGGCTGCGCCTAAAATCCTTAAATGAATAGTTATTCTTACAGTTACAGGGGTATAATAAAGCAATGGATATATGGGATTCAATAGGTTAGAATATATATACATAGCATTCATATGGTTCAAAACAGTTTATTTAAGGAATTAATTAATGGTTAATAGTTTCCATCGGGGTATGAACTATATAGGGCGTGATTAAAGTGTGTGGAGGCCAAAGGCATCCACGCTGACTTTATACACGCCCAATGTAGTTCATATCCCCGATGGCAACTATTAACCAGCGATTCATTACTTATATTTACATTATTATTTTCAATTACACCATACATATATATAGCACACCGCATTTAAAATGTTTTTAGTCCAAATTTGCAACTTATCTTGTGCTGAAACAAGTAAATAGATCATCCTTGGAACAGCGTAGAATGTAACACACGCCTTTTCTCGCGACGAACGTTGCCTAACACTGCGAATGCGCATACCCGTAATGTCGAGTGCGCATGCCCGTAATGTCGAGTGCGCATGTCCGTAATGTCGAGTGCGCATGCCCGTAATTTCGAGTGCGCATGCCCGTAATGTCGAATGCGCATACCCGTAATGTCGAATGCGCATACCCGTAATGTCGAGTGCGCATGCCCGTAATGTCGAGTGCGCATGCCCGTAATGTCGAATGCGCATACCCGTAATGTCGAATGCGCATACCCGTAATGTCGAGTGCGCATGCCCGTAATGTCGAGTGCGCATGCCCGTAATGTCGAATGCGCATACCCGTAATGTCGAGTGCGCATGTCCGTAATGTCGAGTGCGCATGCCCGTAATGTCGAGTGCGCATGTCAGCTGCATATCATTAGTTGGAAACCATCATACGAACATGTATACAATCAGAGTACATACGTCCATCGAAGGAAATGCAATATCGATGTAAATATTAACAAATAAACAGTGAACCATATTAACATATACATAAATAGCAACACAAACTGCATACGTTACTCAATACAGGTACATGCTTTGTACAGGTAAAATTTCTGAATATAAGCAAAATATAAGCATACTTATCCCTAAGCCCTCGCAAACAATAAGAACAGCCAACAAGTATTATAAAAAGAATCAATTAACTCGTGCAGCGCCGAATACATTCAGAACATGTGCAAACAACATAGATCCAGATCAGACGCGGCGCTAGAACATGATCTATGTTGTTTGCTATTCGGACAGGTGATTCAGTCCCACTGTCTAAAGAGCAATCAGTATATAGCCTGATCAGACGGCACGTTCTGTTCTGTCTGATCGGGTATTCTGTTATTTGCAACGTTGCTGTTATGCTCCATTGGCAGTGAAAGAGTTCAAGATTCATGTTAGTTTAATATTTACTGTAAAATGTCGACCCAAGGAAGCAAACTACTCACACTATATTTGTGTTCCATATCATCAGTCTCATTTACATTAATCGGTTTCCAGGCAACATATTTTGACAAATATATAGGCATGTTGATATTTTGTATATAAAACATTATACACATAGAGTGGTGGGACCTTAGCCTGGGTTCCAGTCTGTCGATTTTTCACTTTTTTAATTTCTGGCAAAATTACATTATTACCAGAAGCTCAATACGGCCCAATTAATAGTCTCGGTGTTAAAATATATTTATTTGACTGACCAGGCAAAATATATCGACGCCTGTTCCCAGGCTAGTGGGACCTATGCCCGGCGTATTTGTCCATCTACATCCGTATTTAAAATATTGATATAGTTCTAGGCTAATGTCTCTGAAGAAGCTGAAGCATGGTTGAATTGCATTAAGTTGGTGGATCGGTAACCTGATGCAACTGTCACGTGACTGGACCAGCAGACGAATACAGACGAAACTATCATTGGGAGAATATTTCCAACGAAACTGATACAGTGTATGAGGTACGGTGTATGAGATACGGTGTATGGGATACGGTGTATGAGATACTGTGTATGGGATACGGTGTATGGGATACGGTGTATGGGATACGGTGTTTGGGATACTGTGTATGAGATACGGTGTATGGGATAGTGTATGATAATACGGTGTATGAGTTATGGTGTATGGGATACTGTGTATGGTATACGGTGTATGGGATACGGTGTATGAGTTATGGTGTATGGGATACTGTGTATGGTATACGGTGTATGGGATACGGTGTTTGAGATACGGTGTATGGGATACAGTGTATGAGATACTGTGTATGGGATACGGTGTATGGGATACGGTGTATGAGATACTGTGTATGGGATACGGTGTATGGGATATGGTGTATGGGATACGGTGTATGAGATACGGTGTATGGGATACGGTGTATGGGATACTGTGTATAAGATACTGTGTATGGGATGCGGTGTATGAGATACTGTGTATGGGATACTGTGTATGGGATACGGTGTATGGGATACTGTGTATGGGATACGGTGTATGAGATACTGTGTATGAGATACTGTGTATGAGATACGGTGTATGGGATACGGTGTATGAGATACGATGTATGAGATACGGTGTATGGGATACGGTGCATGAGATACGGTGTATGAGCAATTCATGTATCAATCCGAATTTTAAAAAATCTACAACTAACCAGAAACATAGTTTCTCTACCATTTCTGATTAACACCAAAACGTTTTTATTCAATAATGTAGTAACTATATCAAAGTAAGATATTCAACAAGTTCTGATGCATAAATATAAAAAATAACAAGTACGCCGTGCATAGGTGCCCTGGAGTATTGAGTTCCTCATATAAACGGGTGCCTTTGTGATAGCTGAATTGAACAGCAACGTCACGTGATGAAGCTAAAACTGTCAAGGGTTTTTTGAAAGTTGTTTTCATGAATTAAGAAGGTAATATATGACACGTGCAATAAACATTTTTTACTTGCCATTATAGGTGGGGTGTATGCCGAGCATAGGTTACACCACTCTATATGTGGGATTTATGCCGAGCATAGGTTCCACCACTCTATATGTGGGGTTTATGCCGAGCATAGGTTCCACCACTCTATATGTGGGATTTATGCCGAGCATAGGTTCCACCACTCTATATGTGGGGTTTATGCCGAGCATAGGTTCCACCACTCTTTATGTGGGATTTATGCCGAGCATAGGTTCCACCACTCTATATGTGGGATTTATGCCGAGCATAGGTTCCACCACTCTATGGTTCATCACGAATATGGGCAGTTGTTAGCCTCGTTGATAGTTCAATGTATTCGACGAATCTTCATTTCCGTTACCTTCATTGGATCCTTGTATCCCTTCCAGTCCTTCCAGACTGGGCCAACACCGAATTCAGTGCTGCCGTATAAACCGTTCAAATTGGAAGTATGGCAGGTATAATACCACCAACCCCCTGTGAATCGCTGTGCACAGTTTGACATAAGCAGGTCGTTATCTCTATCCTTCGTACTAAATTTCATGTTGTTATGAGTTGTGAGACTATCTCCAGCATTACCGCTATAACCGCCCACAGTAAGCGTGTAGTCCGACTCGACATCCCCGACATAGAACTCCGTATACTTCGCATAAGCTGTATCATCGTCCATGCTTGTCAGGTCAACGCGCAGTTCGTATCGCCCTTAAGTGGAAATTATATTTGTCAGATTATTACTGAACTTAATCGAATACTAAACAGGTTATTACCCAATATTAGAGCATGGACGGAGAGCCACAACCGTCTCCGTTCGTCCTACCCCCGTATAATCATTATACCAGCCGTTCCACAACAAAACCAACATACTGCAGAGCAAAGAACTACTATTAATAGAACGTGGTACCAAACCATTGCTAATATTCTGGAATACCATAAAATTTCAAATGTTCACGTTATTTTGCATACATTTCAGGTGCAAAAAGTCGAAGATCTCTGCTTTACGTTAGAGAAAGTTCATGTTATGCGCCAATGAAATTGTCATACTCTACACAATCAGCTTGTGTGTGTTTTACGTTTATTTACCGTCGCTACCGGTTGCCCATATGCTCATCTGGTTCTTTTGCGTGCACGGTGTAAATCACTGACACGAGACTTTTATTAGGGTTAGACGGGTGTTGAACCTGCGATCCCTGGATTACCATTCCAACGTGTTAACCACTGGACTACAGATCCGTCTGTAAGTCTCTTGGATTACACAGTTATAACCATCGCAGGTTCGATCTCCGTTCTGACCCTAATAAAATGAGCCGTCTTTCATTTGGGACTTTAAACCGAGGTTTCGTGTCAGTTCTTTACACCGTACACGTAAAAGAACCAGAGGAGACTCTGGACTGTGTCTCTGTCTGTATCACTGCACTATCCGCCAAAAACCTAAAGTGACTAATGTCTCCAGGAAGCGTCGCTCATATGAACAACCGGTAGCAACGATAAATATATACAATGAACTTCTCGTGCAACATTGTGTATGTGTCATGTATGCAATTTAACGTGATCAGATGGTTCTGTCATTTGTAACGTAGTGGTATTTCAGAATATTAGTTACAGTTTGGTACCAAGTTTATCTTTGTATTATTAGCAGTTTTGGAATTTTATCAGAACTATGTTGGTTTTGTGGTTATGTGTTTTATCAGAACTATGTTGGTTTTGGAGTTATGTGTTTTATCAGAACTATGTTGGTTTTGGAGTTATGTGTTTTATCAGAACTATGTTGGCTTTGGAGTTATGTGTTTTATCAGAACTGTGTTGGTTTTGGAGTTATGTGTTTTATCATAACTATGTTGGTTTTGGAGTTATGTGTTTTATCAGAACTATGTTGGTTTTGTCATGTGGCGGCTCATATGTTACACAGTATGTGCAGATATTAAAATAGAATACTGAATGAAAGATGTAACAAGCCAACGATTACGGCTGTCAAATAATAAGCAACATAATATGTTAAAATAGTTGGTGTGCGAAAGGCAGGTGGTTGTACCCAGGTTCACAAAATACTGCATCCGGCGTCCTCCTCCACCACTACTAGCTGGAGTGTCGCTATATGACGCACGCTGTCGGTGTGACTTTACCCCCCCCCCAACACACCACAACAAACAATAAGATAGGATTTGTATTCATATGAACTTGGAGTTAGCAAAATGTCCAAAGTGTGTGTTTTACGTTTATTTATCGTTGCTACCGGTTGCCCATATTAGCGACGCCTCCTGAAGAGATTAGTCATTTTAGATTTAGGAGGATAGTGCAATGATATAGACAGAGACCCATTCCAAAGTCTCCTCTGGTTCTTTTACGTGGACAGTGTAAATCACCGACTCGACAACCTCGGCTTAACGTCCCATCTGAAAGACTGTTAATTTTATTAGTGTCAGACGGGGGATCGAACCTGCGATCCCTGGATTACCAGTACAGCGTGTTGCCACTGGACTACAGATCCGTCTGTGGTCATATATGCAGCATGTACTCACCTTGAACAGTTATCCTGTGGATTAGGCTGTTTCCGAGCCAGAAGTTGTCCGTTAGATCTCCAAACCCATCCTCATATTCATCCCATGTTTTGTAGAAATCACTATCAGAAATTCTCCGTTGCAGTACAGTCCATCCACCTGATTCTGTATCCATATCGCATCTCACACGATAGCCAGTACCTCCTGGTGTCGGGTAGATTGTATAGACGTCGGTTGCTGTATTTCCTAGCGTTTGAATAGCCTCGCAATCAATTGGTTTTGGAACACATTCAGTTGTTTGAGTGGTGCTTTCATTTATAAATGTCTGCAACATTGTCTCTAATCTCTGTTCAAATTTATCAAACAATGCCGTCATAATTGTATCATAATGTTCTAGAAACTCCAAATCAAGTCTACCTGTGTTGTTGGTCCCTCTTCCAGCCCCATCTCCGCAGTGGATATTTATGATATGAGTGGCATTCTCTGCTCCAATACAATTAATGACAGCCAAATACACAATGTACAGTACGGGGCCCATGTCTGCATGTAAATGACCAATGCACACACGTTTCAGCTTATTTATATTGTCCGTTCACGTGATATATTGGTGTCCTACATAGTTTACATTTCTACCGATAGAAGAGATTTCATTTACCTGCTTGCCAATATACAACTACCATCAGATATATCTGTTATCTCTCTGTTGATCAAATTATTCTATCCGTAAGCATTGCATAAAATATGTTTGTGAATTTCGTATTCTGATGCGTGTTCAGCTGGTTAAAGTCCTTCAGCTGGTTAAAGTCATACATCTTGTTAAAGTCCTTCAACTGGTTAAAGTCATACATATTGTTAAAGTCCTTCAGCTGGTTAAAGTCATACATCTTGTTAAAGTCCTTCAGCTTGTTAAAGTCATTCAGTTGGTTAATGTAATACATCTGGTTAAAGTCCTTCAGCTGGTTAAAGTCCTTCAGCTGGTCAAAGTCCTTCAGCTGGTTAAAGTAATACATCTTGTTAAAGTCCTTCAGCTGGTTAAAGTAATACATCTTGTTAAAGTCCTTCAACTGGTTAAAGTAATACATATTGTTAAAGTCCTTCAGCTGGTTAAAGTCCTTCAGCTGGTTAAAGTAATACATCTTGTTAAAGTCCTTCAGCTGGTTAAAGTCATACATCTTGTTAAAGTCCTTCAGCTGGTTAAAGTCCTTCAGCTGGTTAAAGTCCTTCAGCTGGTTAAAGTCCTTCAGCTGGTTAAAGTAATACATCTTGTTAAAGTCCTTCAGCTGGTTAAAGTCATACATCTTGTTAAAGTCCTTCAGCTTGTTAAAGTCCTTCAGCTGGTTAAAGTCATACATCTTGTTAAAGTCCTTCAGCTTTTTAAAGTCCTTCAGTTGGTTAACGTAATACATCTGGTTAAAGTCCTTCAGCTGGTTAAAGTCCTTCAGCTGGTTAAAGTAATACATCTTGTTAAAGTCCTTCAGCTGGTTAAAGTAATACATCTTGTTAAAGTCCTTCAGCTGGTTAAAGTAATACATATTGTTAAAGTCCTTCAGCTGGTTAAAGTAATACATCTTGTTAAAGTCCTTCAGCTGGTTAAAGTAATACATCTTGTTAAAGTCCTTCAGCTGGTTAAAGTAATACATCTTGTTAAAGTCCTTCAGCTGGTTAAAGTCATACATCTTGTTAAAGTCCTTCAGCTGGTTAAAGTCATACATCTTGTTAAAGTCCTTCAGCTGGTTAAAGTCATACATCTTGTTAAAGTCCTTCAGCTGGTTAAAGTAATACATCTTGTTAAAGTCCTTCAGCTGGTTAAAGACATTCAGCTGGTTCAAGTCCTTCAGCTGGTTAAAGTCCTTCAACTGGTTCAAGTCCTTCAGCTGGTTAAAACCCTGCATCTGGTTACAGTCCTTCAGCTGGTTAAAGTCATATAAGTGTTTACAATGATTGTAGGAGACGAATTTGTATAACTCTTGTTTTCAAATCATATATATATATATATATATATGATTTGAAAACAGTATATATATATATAGTGTAATATTTGAAAGGGCCATCCATTTCTGACTTATGAGACACCTCTTATGAACATCAGTACTTGCCGAATCCAATCCTTGAATGACAGACGCCTGGCTGATAGGCACTCGGTAACCATTATTTAACTAGCTGGCGGCTCACCAACCGGCCATATCAGAATGAAGCCCTGAAGAGGTTCGAACCTTCGACCTCCCGCTCCGTAGACGGACGCCTTAACCACTATTCAGACGCTGGATCAAACATGCGATTCCTGGAATCGCAGTCCAACATGTTTACCACTGTACCACTGACCTGTCTATCTGGCGGAGCGGGAGGTCGAAGGTTCGAATATCGTCAGGGGTTCGTTCTGATATGGCCGGTTAGTGAGCTGCCAGCTAGTTAAATACTAGTTATTTAC
>CM026388.1:6704080-6742986 GCA_014843695.1 Archivesica marissinica | reverse complement strand
TGACATGCTACACACACTGATATAGCAATGTACTACTCGATTGTGTTGAAGCCGTCTTGGTAAGGAGATGACATGCTACAAACACTGATATAGCAATGTACTACTCGATTGTGTTGAAGCCGTCTTGGTAAGGAGATGACATGCTACAAACACTGATATAGCAATGTACTACTCGATTGTTTTGAAGCCGTCTTGGTAAGGAGATGGCATGCTACAAACACTGATATAGCAATGTATTACTTGATGGTGTTGAAGCCGTCTTTGTAAGGACATGACATGCTACAAACACTGATATAGCAATGTACTACTCGATGGTGTTGAAGCCGTCTTGGTAAGGAGATGACATGCTACAAACACTGATATAGCAATGTACTACTCGATGGTGTTGAAGCCATCTTGGTAAGGAGATGACATGCTACAAACACTGATATAGCAATGTACTACTAGGTGGTGTTGAAGCCGTCTTGGTAAGGAGATGGCATGCTACAAACACTGATATAGCAATGTACTACTCGATGGTGTTGAAGCCGTCTTGGTAAGGAGATGACATGCTACAAACACTGATATAGCAATGTACTACTCGATGGTGTTGAAGGCGTCTTGGTATGGAGATGACATGCTACAAACACTGATATAGCAATGTACTACTCGATGGTGTTGAAGGCGTCTTGGTATGGAGATGACATGCTACAAACACTGATATAGCAATGTACTACTCGATGGTGTTGAAGCCGTCTTGGTAAGGAGATGGCATGCTACACACACTGATATAGCAATGTACTACTCGATGGTGTTGAAGCCGTCTTGGTAAGGAGATGACATGCTACAAACACTGATATAGCAATGTACTACTCGATGGTGTTGAAGCCGTCTTGGTAAGGAGATGGCATGCTACAAACACTGATATAGCAATGTACTACTCGATGGTGTTGAAGCCGTCTTGGTAAGGAGATGACATGCTACAAACACTGATATAGCAATGTACTACTCGATGGTGTTGAAGGCGTCTTGGTATGGAGATGACATGCTACAAACACTGATATAGCAATGTACTACTCGATGGTGTTGAAGGCGTCTTGGTATGGAGATGACATGCTACAAACACTGATATAGCAATGTACTACTCGATGGTGTTGAAGCCGTCTTGGTATGGAGATGACATGCTACAAACAAGCTATGTGTGTTAAGGAAGAAATAACGGCTTTGTAGTCCAGTGGTTAACACGCTGGACTGATAATCCATGGATAGCAGGTTCGATCCCCCATCTGATCCTAATAAAATTAACAGTCTTTCAGATAGGACTTTAAACCGCGATCTCGTATCGGTGCTGTACACCATTCACGTAAGACAACCAGAAGAGACTCTGGAATGGGTCTGTATCATTGCACTGTCTTCCAAAAATCTAAAATGACTAATCTCTTCAGGAGGCGTCGATCATATGGGCAACTGGTAGCGACGATAAATAAACGTAAAACACACACACAAGGAAGAAAAGCATTATCTAATCTATTGTTACCATCTAGTTTTAACAAATATACGTGCAATGAACAACACCCATGATTTACGTAGATAAGTATTGTTCGCTTAGACTCACGATAGCAGTCTGTATGATAGTAAGTTCATGATAAGTGGAAGAAACGCAACATACATTCTTCGTTCGATTAAAGCGATATTACATCGTATAGAATAGAATTTACGTATAAATAGCATTGCTAATACAAATTCGTCAGAAATAATTCGAAACCTAACTTTCTATACATAAACAATGTTTTTTGTGGTATACAAACACTCAAAAGAGAAAGTAGGATTTCATATAACTGTCAGCTACGCTCCTGAATTGATGTTTGTTTACTATTGGAGTCCATACCAAGCGAGTGATACTGTCAGGATACACTCATTGCATTACGCATCGATGTTGACCCTGTTTACATTAGTTTGTTACGTCAACAAACGTCGTATACGAAGTTAGTTTATTAGTTGAAATACTCAGCTTTTAAGGCTAATATTCGAAAAATATTTATACCATACAATAGGGAAATATATTATGTAAATATTTTCGTTTTCACCGATGTAATGTCGCTTTAATAAGGAAGAAAACTAAGTCATTATCTCGTTTGCATCTAATTCTTACCGTCTACAACGCACATTTTTGGAGAGCTTACTAATGTTGTTAGAACTTGTTTGCCCAACCCATATTGCGTTTTCTTTGTTTTATCATGATTATGTATGTACGTTCATTCTCCTTTGAAAAATTGAAAATTTAGACAAACAAGATACATGCAATTGTATACGTTACAGTAACACCTGTCATAAGCAGCCAGCCCATGGAATATCAGAAAGTGACTGCTTAGCACAGGTGGCTGCTTAATAGATGTCAAATGTATAATAAAACAACATATTTGGAATCTGGAAACGGGCTGCTTAATATAGGTTGGCTGCTTAATGGAGGCGACCTCTAACACAGGTTTGACTGTCTATTACTCATTACTTATATTTACATTAATACAATTATTAATCTTTTCAATGACATAAAGAAAATATAGCACACTTTTCATTTAAATTGTTTAATTCCATATTTTTGTAAATTACCGTGTGCCGGAACAGGTAAATAGATCATCCTTGGAACAGCGTAAACTGCAAGACACGCCTTTTCTCGTGACGATCTCTGTTTAATACTGCGAATGCGCATGCCCGTAACTTCGAGTGCGCATGTCGACTGCATATCATTAGTTGCAAACCATCATACGAAATTGTATACAATCGAGGCATCTACGTTCATCGAAGGACATGCAATAGTAATGTAAATATGTAAATATGTTAGTTTTCCATTTTTGCGTGAAACAATCTACACTTGTTTGTTTGAACATGGTGCAAATGTCTTAACTTAATAATAATCTGATGATTTCCAAACAGAGAAACAATACATAGACTTTTGATATAAAGCATGTTAATAAAAATACTTTCAGTATAACTTTTTGTATGTATTACTTTAAAGTTTAAAAACTAATACTTGATAACATGTTCATGCTACGTCCATGTTCACCATATATCTGAACTGGTAATCCATGGATCGCAGGTTCGATCCCCGTCTGACCCTAATAAATAATAGAATAATAAATTAACAGTCTTTCAGATGGGACTTTAAACCGATATCTCGTGTCGGTGCTTTACATCGTGCACGTAAAAGAACCTGAGGAGACTCTGGAATGGGTCTCTGTCTGTATCATTGCATTACCCTCCGAAAATCTTAAATGACTAATCTCTTCAGAAGGCGTCGCTCAAATGGGCAACCGGTAGTGACGATAAATAAACGTAAAGAACACATTCACCATAATTATATTCAGCATTGCTTACCACCTAGTATGGTTCTGCCACGTTCACCATATATAACACCTAGTATGGTTCTACCACGTTCACCATATATAACACCTAGTATGGTTCTACCACGTTCACCATATATAACACCTAGTATGGTTCTACCACGTTCACCATATATAACACCTAGTATGGTTCTGCCACGTTCACCATATATAACACCTAGTATGGTTCTACCACGTTCACCATATATAACACCTAGTATGGTTCTACCACGTTCACCATATATAACACCTAGTATGGGTCTACCACGTTCACCATATATAACACCTAGTATGGTTCTACCACGTTCACCATATATAACACCTAGTATGGGTCTACCACGTTCACCATATATAACACCTAGTATGGGTCTACCACGTTCACCATATATAACACCTAGTATGGTTCTGCCACGTTCACCATATATAACACCTAGTATGGGTCTACCACGTTCACCATATATAACACCTAGTATGGTTCTACCACGTTCACCATATATAACACCTAGTATGGGTCTGCCACGTTCACCATATATAACACCTAGTATGGGTCTACCACGTTCACCATATATAACACCTAGTATGGTTCTGCCACGTTCACCATATATAACACCTAGTATGGTTCTGCCACGTTCACCATATATAACACCTAGTATGGGTCTACCACGTTCACCATATATAGCACCTAGTATGGTTCTACCACGTTCACCATATATAACACCTAGTATGGGTCTACCACGTTCACCATATATAACACCTAGTATGGTTCTACCACGTTCACCATATATAACACCTAGTATGGGTCTACCACGTTCACCATATATAACACCTAGTATGGTTCTACCACGTTCACCATATATAACACCTAGTATGGGTCTACCACGTTCACCATATATAACACCTAGTATGGTTCTGCCACGTTCACCATATATAACACCTAGTATGGGTCTACCACGTTCACCATATATAACACCTAGTATGGGTCTACCAAGTTCACCATATATAACACCTAGTATGCGTCTACCATGTTCACCATATATAACACCTAGTATGGTTCTGCCACGTTCACCATATATAGCACCTAGTATGGTTCTGCCACGTTCACCATATATAACACCTAGTATGGTTCTGCCACGTTCACCATATATAACACCTAGTATGGGTCTACCACGTTCACCATAAAAACACCTAGTATGGGTCTACCACATTCACCATATATAGCACCTAGTATGGGTCTACCACGTTCACCATATATAACACCTAGTATGGTTCTGCCACGTTCACCATATATAACACCTAGTATGGTTCTGCCATGTTCACCATATATAACACCTAGTATGGGTCTACCACGTTCACCATATATAACACCTAGTATGGTTCTGCCACGTTCACCATATATAACACCTAGTATGGGTCTACCACGTTCACCATATATAAAACCTAGTATGGTTCTGCCACGTTCACCATATATAACACCTAGTATGGGTCTACCACGTTCACCATATATAACACCTAGTATAGTTCTACCACGTTCACCATATATAACACCTAGTATGGGTCTGCAACGTTCACCATATATAACACCTAGTATGGTTCAGCCACGTTCATCATATATAACACCTAGTATGGGTCTACCACGTTCACCATATATAAATCCTAGTATGGGTCTACCACGTTCACCATATATAACACCTAGTATGGTTCTGCCACGTTCACCATATATAACACCTAGAATGGTTCTGCCACGTTCACCATATATAACACCTAATATGGTTCTGCCACGTTCACCATATATAACACCTAGTATGGTTCTGCCACGTTCACCATATATAACACCTAGTATGGTTCTGACACGTTCACCATATTTAACACCTAGTATTGTTCTGCAACGTTCACCATATATAACACCTAGTATGCTTCTGCCACGTTCACCATATATAACACCTAGTATGGTTCTGCCATGTTCACCATATATTACACCTAGTATGGTTCTGCCACGTTCACCATATATAACACCTAGTATGGTTCTGCCACGTTCACCATATATAACACCTAGTATGGTTCTGCCACGTTCACCATATATAACACCTAGTATGGTTCTGCTACGTTCACCATATTTATCACCTAGTATGGTTCTGCAACGTTCACCATATATAACACCTAGTATGGTTCTGCCACATTCACCATATATAACAACTAATATTGTTCTGCAACGTTCACCATATATAACACCTAGTATGGTTCTGCCACGTTCACCATCTATATCACCTAGTATGGTTCTGCCACGTTCACCATATATATCACATAGTATGGTTCTGCCACGTTCACCATATATAACACCTAGTATGGGTCTTCCACGTTCACCATATATAGCACCTAGTATGGTTCTACCACGTTCACCATATATAACATCTAGTATGGTTCTGCCAAGTTCACCATATATAACACCTAGTATGGTTCTGCCACGTTCACCATATATAACACCTAGTATGGTTCTGCCACGTTCACCATATATAACACCTAGTATGGGTCTACCACGTTCACCATATATAACACCTAGTATGGTTCTGCCACGTTCACCATATATAACACCTAGTATGGTTCTGCCACGTTCACCATATATAACACCTAGTATGGTTCTGCCACGTTCACCATATATAACACCTAGTATGGTTCTGCCACGTTCACCATATATAACACCTAGTATGGTTCTGCCACGTTCACCATATATAACACCTAGTATGGTTCTGCCACGTTCACCATATATAACACCTAGTATGGTTCTGCCACGTTCACCATATATAACACCTAGTATGGTTCTGCCACGTTCACCATATATAACACCTAGTATGGTTCTGCCACGTTCACCATATATAACACCTAGTATGGTTCTGCCACGTTCACCATATATAACACCTAGTATGGGTCTACCACGTTCACCATATATAACACCTAGTATGGTTCTACCACGTTCACCATATATAACACCTAGTATGGTTCTGCCACGTTCACCATATATAACACCTAGTATGGTTCTGCCACGTTCACCATATATAACACCTAGTATGGTTCTGCCACGTTCACCATATATAACACCTAGTATGGTTCTACCACGTTCACCATATATAACACCTAGTATGGTTCTGCCACGTTCACCATATATAACACCTAGTATGGTTCTACCACGTTCACCATATATAACACCTAGTATGGTTCTGCCACGTTCACCATATATAACACCTAGTATGGTTCTACCACGTTCACCATATATAACACCTAGTATGGGTCTACCACGTTCACCATATATAACTCCTAGTATGGGTCTACCACGTTCACCATATATAACACCTAGTATGGTTCTACCACGTTCACCATATATAACACCTAGTATGGTTCTGCCACGTTCACCATATATAACACCTAGTATGGTTCTACCACGTTCACCATATATAACACCTAGTATGGTTCTACCACGTTCACCATATATAACACCTAGTATGGTTCTACCACGTTCACCATATATAACACCTAGTATGGTCTCCACGTTCACCATATATAACACCTAGTATGGTCTGCCACGTTCACCATATATAACACCTAGTATGGTTCTGCCACGTTCACCATATATAACACCTAGTATGGTTCTACCACGTTCACCATATATAACACCTAGTATGGTTCTACCACGTTCACCATATATAACACCTAGTATGGGTCTACCACGTTCACCATATATAACACCTAGTATGGGTCTACCACGTTCACCATATATAACACCTAGTATGGTTCTACCACGTTCACCATATATAACACCTAGTATGGTTCTGCCACGTTCACCATATATAACACCTAGTATGGTTCTGCCACGTTCACCATATATAACACCTAGTATGGTTCTACCACGTTCACCATATATAACACCTAGTATGGGTCTACCACGTTCACCATATATAACACCTAGTATGGTTCTACCACGTTCACCATATATAACACCTAGTATGGTTCTACCACGTTCACCATATATAACACCTAGTATGGTTCTACCACGTTCACCATATATAACACCTAGTATGGTTCTACCACGTTCACCATATATAACACCTAGTATGGTTCTGCCACGTTCACCATATATAACACCTAGTATGGGTCTACCACGTTCACCATATATAACACCTAGTATGGTTCTGCCACGTTCACCATATATAACACCTAGTATGGTTCTACCACGTTCACCATATATAACACCTAGTATGGTTCTGCCACGTTCACCATATATAACACCTAGTATGGTTCTACCACGTTCACCATATATAACACCTAGTATGGTTCTACCACGTTCACCATATATAACACCTAGTATGGTTCTACCACGTTCACCATATATAACACCTAGTATGGTTCTGCCACGTTCACCATATATAACACCTAGTATGGTCTACCACGTTCACCATATATAACACCTAGTATGGTCTCCACGTTCACCATATATAACACCTAGTATGGTTCTGCCACGTTCACCATATATCGTTCACCATATATAACACCTAGTATGGTCTACCACGTTCACCATATATAACACCTAGTATGGTTCTGCCACGTTCACCATATATAACACCTAGTATGGTTCTACCACGTTCACCATATATAACACCTAGTATGGGTCTACCACGTTCACCATATATAACACCTAGTATGGTTCTGCCACGTTCACCATATATAACACCTAGTATGGTTCTACCACGTTCACCATATATAACACCTAGTATGGTTCTACCACGTTCACCATATATAACACCTAGTATGGTTCTGCCACGTTCACCATATATAACACCTAGTATGGTTCTGCCACGTTCACCATATATAACACCTAGTATGGTTCTACCACGTTCACCATATATAACACCTAGTATGGTTCTGCCACGTTCAACATATACAACACCTAGTATGGTTCTGCCACGTTCACCATATATAACACCTAGTATGGTTCTACCACGTTCACCATATATAACACCTAGTATGGTTCTACCACTTTCACCATATATAACACCTAGTATGGTTCTGCCACGTTCACCATATATAACACCTAGTATGGTTCTGCCACGTTCACCATATTTAACACCTAGTATGGTTCTGCCACGTTCACCATATATAGCACCTAGTATGGTTCTGCCACGTTCACCATATATAACACCTAGTATGGGTCTACCACGTTCACCATATATAACACCTAGTATGGTTCTACCACGTTCACCATATATAACACCTTGTATGGTTCTGCCACGTTCACCATATATAACACCTAGTATGGTTCTACCACGTTCACCATATATAACACCTAGCATGGTTCTGCCACGTTCACCATATATAAAACCTAGTATGGGTCTACCACGTTCACCATATATAAATTCTAGTATGGTTCTACCATGTTCACCATATATAACACATAATATGGGTCTACCACGTTCACCATATATAACACCTAGTATGGGTCTACCACGTTCACCATATATAGCAGCTGGTATGTTTCTACCACGTTCACCATATATAACACCTAGTATGGGTCTACCACGTTCACCATATATAACACCTAGTATGGTTCTGCCACGTACAACATATACAACACCTAGTATGGTTCTGCCACGTTCACCATATATAACACCTAGTATGGTTCTACCACGTTCACCATATATAACACCTAGTATGGTTCTACCACTTTCACCATATATAACACCTAGTATGGTTCTACCACTTTCACCATATATAACACCTAGTATGGCTCTACCACGTTCACCATATATAACACCTAGTATGGGTCTACCACGTTCACCATATATAACACGTAGTATGGGTCTACCACGTTCACCATATATAACACCTAGTATGTGTCTACCACGTTCACCATATATAAATTCTATTATGGGTCTACCACGTTCACCATATATAACACCTAGTATGGTTCTACCACGTTCACCATATATAACACCTAGTATGGTTCTGCCACGTTCACCATATATATTAAGTGCAAATATTACAATTAATTAGAAGAACCTGGGAGAATTTTTATCAAATATGGTAGGGCTTAAAAACAAAAATACACGAGAAATTTGTCCGGGTAAACCGCTTGCCCGAAGACGATAATGAGTTTATTTAAATGATAAGTTTGTTCTATTCTGACTTCGGTTATTGTAAAGCACAGGTCAGCAGAAGTAGTTGTGGCTGTTTGGAATGTATTGCGCAAATACGTGTTTAGGATAGTTGTGTTTATTAGTGCAAGTTTGGAATTTATTTCATCGACATTATCACAGAAGTTTGTATTTCCATGAGATGATCACGAAATAAAATCCTATCTTACATTATATTGTTATATATTTTATATTTCGGGTTTTTAGGCCTGCATCAGCACCATTTTGGGCTATATCGCCGGCAAGCAGTTTACTTAACAACACCTTTCCTGGGCAGGCTCCAGCGGTTAACCATATGGGTGCACCAACCTCCGTAAGAAACTGCCAACTTTTTCATATAAATGAGACACGGCCTGAGCGGGGCTCGAACCCGTGACCATCAGTGATGATAGGTTACAGTAGTATACGAGTCAGCGACCTTAACCACTCGACCACGAAGGCGGACTAGTGGTGGTAATAGTCGGTCAATTTATTGCACTTGTCTTGCTGACATTGTTGAAATCGCTTCAAAATTTGCCCAAAAAAACCACAACAAACTTTTGTTTACATTGTAGCATGTTTAGTATTCCAAGAATACACAATGATTAACGCGTCTGAGCGATTGACATGCTTGATGCTGACATGTCGCCAGAAGACGTTGTAAGGCATGTTTGGGAGTTCTTCGCGCACATGTTTGAACGATGTGACGCACGGGCGACTTGCAACGACATGGACGTTCGCGTGTTACAAACTCGATAGTTGTCCATGCATGCACGTGATAATCGAGTTTTACTTTGTCAACGTGTGAATGTGCAAAATGTGCAAAATGTGCAAAATATATCGCTAAAATTCATGTAATCCTGATAATACAGCTAATGGATAATTCTACATATCTAATTTCATTACAAGATGAATTCTTTAAAGTGACATTACAGCGATGAAAACGCATATTTATACAAAATGTAATTTCTTATTATATGGTATAATCCCCCCCCTCCAAATATTTTCCTCAAAAACTGAGTATTTCAACTAATAAACAAGCGTCGAATACGCGGTTTGTTGACATAACAAAATAATGTAAATAGGGTCAACATACATGCGTAATACAACCTGTGTATCCCGAATAACGAGATTTATAATACATATTTAACGTTATATCTCACATGTGTGCCTATGTATATTTATTTGTAGAAGACTAATCTTAGTTAAATTTATTATTTCTAACAGTATCACGCGTTTAGTATTGTCTACAAAGACAACAGATATGTCAATTCAGGAGCATGGATGACCGGTATAGGAAATCCTACATTCACTATTGAAAGCTTGCAGACCACAAATACACTGTTTATTGATTCAATATTTGTGTTCTAATGTATTCGGAAGAATTTGTAGTAGCAATGCATGTATATGTGAACAATGCATGTGCGATGTAATGTCGCTTTAACACAACAAATACTATATGTACAACTGAAGAAGGTCCGTTTTGTGTTCAGTATATACAGGACACAATCCAGTCTTCTCTTCTCACTAGCCTTCACTTAGTTTATACAAATAAATTTTATTACAAGTTCTTTCAACTTATATTAATCACTCTCGCGAGAGCATTCAATATAAACACTGTAAACATGTCCCGTAGAATATTACGTTAAAAGACCCGGCAGTTGGTTGCCATGCCTTGCACCGTAAGGTTACGGTACTGACCATAAATAAGTAGCACGGGCAAAACCGTAACTGTACGGTACAAAACCTGAAACCAGCTGCCGGGTCTTTTACCGCAAAACTACGGTATTAGAAGTATTACGGTTTTAACAACTTATATTAATCACTCTCTTTGGCGCGGATGAAAGCGTAAATGTGGTCATTCGTGTGGGAGGAAACCGGAGCTCCCAGAGAAACCCCACCTGTCCGATCTGGCGACCACCGTACCATCTCACATACTTCCCGGTCCGATGATCGAACCCGGGTTTCATTGGTGAGAAGCGTATTGCGGCACAAGGCTGTGCCTAAAATCCTTAAATGAATAGTTATTCTTACAGTTACAGGGGTATAATAAAGCAATGGATATATGGGATTCAATAGGTTAGAATATATATACATACCATTCATATGGTTCAAAACAGTTTATTTAAGGAATGAATTAATGGTTAATAGTTTCCATCGGGGTATGAACTATATAGGGCGTGATTAAAGTGTGTGGAGGCCAAAGGCATCCACGCTGACTTTATACACGCCCAATGTAGTTCATATCCCCGATGGCAACTATTAACCAGCGATTCATTACTTATATTTACATTATTATTTTCAATTACACCATACATATATATAGCACACCGCATTTAAAATGTTTTTAGTCCAAATTTGCAACTTATCTTGTGCTGAAACAAGTAAATAGATCATCCTTGGAACAGCGTAGAATGTAACACACGCCTTTTCTCGCGACGAACGTTGCCTAACACTGCGAATGCGCATACCCGTAATGTCGAGTGCGCATGCCCGTAATGTCGAGTGCGCATGTCCGTAATGTCGAGTGCGCATGCCCGTAATTTCGAGTGCGCATGCCCGTAATGTCGAATGCGCATACCCGTAATGTCGAATGCGCATACCCGTAATGTCGAGTGCGCATGCCCGTAATGTCGAGTGCGCATGCCCGTAATGTCGAATGCGCATACCCGTAATGTCGAATGCGCATACCCGTAATGTCGAGTGCGCATGCCCGTAATGTCGAGTGCGCATGCCCGTAATGTCGAATGCGCATACCCGTAATGTCGAGTGCGCATGTCCGTAATGTCGAGTGCGCATGCCCGTAATGTCGAGTGCGCATGTCAGCTGCATATCATTAGTTGGAAACCATCATACGAACATGTATACAATCAGAGTACATACGTCCATCGAAGGAAATGCAATATCGATGTAAATATTAACAAATAAACAGTGAACCATATTAACATATACATAAATAGCAACACAAACTGCATACGTTACTCAATACAGGTACATGCTTTGTACAGGTAAAATTTCTGAATATAAGCAAAATATAAGCATACTTATCCCTAAGCCCTCGCAAACAATAAGAACAGCCAACAAGTATTATAAAAAGAATCAATTAACTCGTGCAGCGCCGAATACATTCAGAACATGTGCAAACAACATAGATCCAGATCAGCCGCGGCGTAGCGCCGCGTCTGAACATGATCTATGTTGTTTGCTATTCGGACAGGTGATTCAGTCCCACTGTCTAAAGAGCAATCAGTATATAGCCTGATCAGACGGCACGTTCTGTTCTGTCTGATCGGGTATTCTGTTATTTGCAACGTTGCTGTTATGCTCCATTGGCAGTGAAAGAGTTCAAGATTCATGTTAGTTTAATATTTACTGTAAAATGTCGACCCAAGGAAGCAAACTACTCACACTATATTTGTGTTCCATATCATCAGTCTCATTTACATTAATCGGTTTCCAGGCAACATATTTTGACAAATATATAGGCATGTTGATATTTTGTATATAAAACATTATACACATAGAGTGGTGGGACCTTAGCCTGGGTTCCAGTCTGTCGATTTTTCACTTTTTTAATTTCTGGCAAAATTACATTATTACCAGAAGCTCAATACGGCCCAATTAATAGTCTCGGTGTTAAAATATATTTATTTGACTGACCAGGCAAAATATATCGACGCCTGTTCCCAGGCTAGTGGGACCTATGCCCGGCGTATTTGTCCATCTACATCCGTATTTAAAATATTGATATAGTTCTAGGCTAATGTCTCTGAAGAAGCTGAAGCATGGTTGAATTGCATTAAGTTGGTGGATCGGTAACCTGATGCAACTGTCACGTGACTGGACCAGCAGACGAATACAGACGAAACTATCATTGGGAGAATATTTCCAACGAAACTGATACAGTGTATGAGGTACGGTGTATGAGATACGGTGTATGGGATACGGTGTATGAGATACTGTGTATGGGATACGGTGTATGGGATACGGTGTATGGGATACGGTGTTTGGGATACTGTGTATGAGATACGGTGTATGGGATAGTGTATGATAATACGGTGTATGAGTTATGGTGTATGGGATACTGTGTATGGTATACGGTGTATGGGATACGGTGTATGAGTTATGGTGTATGGGATACTGTGTATGGTATACGGTGTATGGGATACGGTGTTTGAGATACGGTGTATGGGATACAGTGTATGAGATACTGTGTATGGGATACGGTGTATGGGATACGGTGTATGAGATACTGTGTATGGGATACGGTGTATGGGATATGGTGTATGGGATACGGTGTATGAGATACGGTGTATGGGATACGGTGTATGGGATACTGTGTATAAGATACTGTGTATGGGATGCGGTGTATGGGATACTGTGTATGGGATACTGTGTATGGGATACGGTGTATGGGATACTGTGTATGGGATACGGTGTATGAGATACTGTGTATGAGATACTGTGTATGAGATACGGTGTATGGGATACGGTGTATGAGATACGATGTATGAGATACGGTGTATGGGATACGGTGCATGAGATACGGTGTATGAGCAATTCATGTATCAATCCGAATTTTAAAAAATCTACAACTAACCAGAAACATAGTTTCTCTACCATTTCTGATTAACACCAAAACGTTTTTATTCAATAATGTAGTAACTATATCAAAGTAAGATATTCAACAAGTTCTGATGCATAAATATAAAAAATAACAAGTACGCCGTGCATAGGTGCCCTGGAGTATTGAGTTCCTCATATAAACGGGTGCCTTTGTGATAGCTGAATTGAACAGCAACGTCACGTGATGAAGCTAAAACTGTCAACAAGGGTTTTTTGAAAGTTGTTTTCATGAATTAAGAAGGTAATATATGACACGTGCAATAAACATTTTTTACTTGCCATTATAGGTGGGGTGTATGCCGAGCATAGGTTACACCACTCTATATGTGGGATTTATGCCGAGCATAGGTTCCACCACTCTATATGTGGGGTTTATGCCGAGCATAGGTTCCACCACTCTATATGTGGGATTTATGCCGAGCATAGGTTCCACCACTCTATATGTGGGGTTTATGCCGAGCATAGGTTCCACCACTCTTTATGTGGGATTTATGCCGAGCATAGGTTCCACCACTCTATATGTGGGATTTATGCCGAGCATAGGTTCCACCACTCTATGGTTCATCACGAATATGGGCAGTTGTTAGCATCGTTGATAGTTCAATGTATTCGACGAATCTTCATTTCCGTTACCTTCATTGGATCCTTGTATCCCTTCCAGTCCTTCCAGACTGGGCCAACACCGAATTCAGTGCTGCCGTATAAACCGTTCAAATTGGAAGTATGGCAGGTATAATACCACCAACCCCCTGTGAATCGCTGTGCACAGTTTGACATAAGCAGGTCGTTATCTCTATCCTTCGTACTAAATTTCATGTTGTTATGAGTTGTGAGACTATCTCCAGCATTACCGCTATAACCGCCCACAGTAAGCGTGTAGTCCGACTCGACATCCCCGACATAGAACTCCGTATACTTCGCATAAGCTGTATCATCGTCCATGCTTGTCAGGTCAACGCGCAGTTCGTATCTCCCTTAAGTGGAAATTATATTTGTCAGATTATTACTGAACTTAATCGAATACTAAACAGGTTATTACCCAATATTAGAGCATGGACGGAGAGCCACAACCGTCTCCGTTCGTCCTACCCCCGTATAATCATTATACCAGCCGTTCCACAACAAAACCAACATACTGCAGAGCAAAGAACTACTATTAATAGAACGTGGTACCAAACCATTGCTAATATTCTGGAATACCATAAAATTTCAAATGTTCACGTTATTTTGCATACATTTCAGGTGCAAAAAGTCGAAGATCTCTGCTTTACGTTAGAGAAAGTTCATGTTATGCGCCAATGAAATTGTCATACTCTACACAATCAGCTTGTGTGTGTTTTACGTTTATTTACCGTCGCTACCGGTTGCCCATATGCTCATCTGGTTCTTTTGCGTGCACGGTGTAAATCACTGACACGAGACTTTTATTAGGGTTAGACGGGTGTTGAACCTGCGATCCCTGGATTACCATTCCAACGTGTTAACCACTGGACTACAGATCCGTCTGTAAGTCTCTTGGATTACACAGTTATAACCATCGCAGGTTCGATCTCCGTTCTGACCCTAATAAAATGAGCCGTCTTTCATTTGGGACTTTAAACCGAGGTTTCGTGTCAGTTCTTTACACCGTACACGTAAAAGAACCAGAGGAGACTCTGGACTGTGTCTCTGTCTGTATCACTGCACTATCCGCCAAAAACCTAAAGTGACTAATGTCTCCAGGAAGCGTCGCTCATATGAACAACCGGTAGCAACGATAAATATATACAATGAACTTCTCGTGCAACATTGTGTATGTGTCATGTATGCAATTTAACGTGATCAGATGGTTCTGTCATTTGTAACGTAGTGGTATTTCAGAATATTAGTTACAGTTTGGTACCAAGTTTATCTTTGTATTATTAGCAGTTTTGGAATTTTATCAGAACTATGTTGGTTTTGTGGTTATGTGTTTTATCAGAACTATGTTGGTTTTGGAGTTATGTGTTTTATCAGAACTATGTTGGTTTTGGAGTTATGTGTTTTATCAGAACTATGTTGGCTTTGGAGTTATGTGTTTTATCAGAACTGTGTTGGTTTTGGAGTTATGTGTTTTATCATAACTATGTTGGTTTTGGAGTTATGTGTTTTATCAGAACTATGTTGGTTTTGTCATGTGGCGGCTCATATGTTACACAGTATGTGCAGATATTAAAATAGAATACTGAATGAAAGATGTAACAAGCCAACGATTACGGCTGTCAAATAATAAGCAACATAATATGTTAAAATAGTTGGTGTGCGGAAGGCAGGTGGTTGTACCCAGGTTCACAAAATACTGCATCCGGCGTCCTCCTCCACCACTACTAGCTGGAGTGTCGCTATATGACGCACGCTGTCGGTGTGACTTTACCCCCCCCAACACACCACAACAAACAATAAGATAGGATTTGTATTCATATGAACTTGGAGTTAGCAAAATGTCCAAAGTGTGTGTTTTACGTTTATTTATCGTTGCTACCGGTTGCCCATATTAGCGACGCCTCCTGAAGAGATTAGTCATTTTAGATTTAGGAGGATAGTGCAATGATATAGACAGAGACCCATTCCAAAGTCTCCTCTGGTTCTTTTACGTGGACAGTGTAAATCACCGACTCGACAACCTCGGCTTAACGTCCCATCTGAAAGACTGTTAATTTTATTAGTGTCAGACGGGGGATCGAACCTGCGATCCCTGGATTACCAGTACAGCGTGTTGCCACTGGACTACAGATCCGTCTGTGGTCATATATGCAGCATGTACTCACCTTGAACAGTTATCCTGTGGATTAGGCTGTTTCCGAGCCAGAAGTTGTCCGTTAGATCTCCAAACCCATCCTCATATTCATCCCATGTTTTGTAGAAATCACTATCAGAAATTCTCCGTTGCAGTACAGTCCATCCACCTGATTCTGTATCCATATCGCATCTCACACGATAGCCAGTACCTCCTGGTGTCGGGTAGATTGTATAGACGTCGGTTGCTGTATTTCCTAGCGTTTGAATAGCCTCGCAATCAATTGGTTTTGGAACACATTCAGTTGTTTGAGTGGTGCTTTCATTTATAAATGTCTGCAACATTGTCTCTAATCTCTGTTCAAATTTATCAAACAATGCCGTCATAATTGTATCATAATGTTCTAGAAACTCCAAATCAAGTCTACCTGTGTTGTTGGTCCCTCTTCCAGCCCCATCTCCGCAGTGGATATTTATGATATGAGTGGCATTCTCTGCTCCAATACAATTAATGACAGCCAAATACACAATGTACAGTACGGGGCCCATGTCTGCATGTAAATGACCAATGCACACACGTTTCAGCTTATTTATATTGTCCGTTCACGTGATATATTGGTGTCCTACATAGTTTACATTTCTACCGATAGAAGAGATTTCATTTACCTGCTTGCCAATATACAACTACCATCAGATATATCTGTTATCTCTCTGTTGATCAAATTATTCTATCCGTAAGCATTGCATAAAATATGTTTGTGAATTTCGTATTCTGATGCGTGTTCAGCTGGTTAAAGTCCTTCAGCTGGTTAAAGTCATACATCTTGTTAAAGTCCTTCAACTGGTTAAAGTCATACATATTGTTAAAGTCCTTCAGCTGGTTAAAGTCATACATCTTGTTAAAGTCCTTCAGCTTGTTAAAGTCATTCAGTTGGTTAATGTAATACATCTGGTTAAAGTCCTTCAGCTGGTTAAAGTCCTTCAGCTGGTTAAAGTCCTTCAGCTGGTTAAAGTAATACATCTTGTTAAAGTCCTTCAGCTGGTTAAAGTAATACATCTTGTTAAAGTCCTTCAACTGGTTAAAGTAATACATATTGTTAAAGTCCTTCAGCTGGTTAAAGTCCTTCAGCTGGTTAAAGTAATACATCTTGTTAAAGTCCTTCAGCTGGTTAAAGTCATACATCTTGTTAAAGTCCTTCAGCTGGTTAAAGTCCTTCAGCTGGTTAAAGTCCTTCAGCTGGTTAAAGTCCTTCAGCTGGTTAAAGTAATACATCTTGTTAAAGTCCTTCAGCTGGTTAAAGTCATACATCTTGTTAAAGTCCTTCAGCTTGTTAAAGTCCTTCAGCTGGTTAAAGTCATACATCTTGTTAAAGTCCTTCAGCTTTTTAAAGTCCTTCAGTTGGTTAACGTAATACATCTGGTTAAAGTCCTTCAGCTGGTTAAAGTCCTTCAGCTGGTTAAAGTAATACATCTTGTTAAAGTCCTTCAGCTGGTTAAAGTAATACATCTTGTTAAAGTCCTTCAGCTGGTTAAAGTAATACATATTGTTAAAGTCCTTCAGCTGGTTAAAGTAATACATCTTGTTAAAGTCCTTCAGCTGGTTAAAGTAATACATATTGTTAAAGTCCTTCAGCTGGTTAAAGTAATACATCTTGTTAAAGTCCTTCAGCTGGTTAAAGTAATACATCTTGTTAAAGTCCTTCAGCTGGTTAAAGTAATACATCTTGTTAAAGTCCTTCAGCTGGTTAAAGTCATACATCTTGTTAAAGTCCTTCAGCTGGTTAAAGTCATACATCTTGTTAAAGTCCTTCAGCTGGTTAAAGTCATACATCTTGTTAAAGTCCTTCAGCTGGTTAAAGTAATACATCTTGTTAAAGTCCTTCAGCTGGTTAAAGACATTCAGCTGGTTCAAATCCTTCAGCTGGTTAAAGTCCTTCAACTGGTTCAAGTCCTTCAGCTGGTTAAAACCCTGCATCTGGTTACAGTCCTTCAGCTGGTTAAAGTCATATAAGTGTTTACAATGATTGTAGGAGACGAATTTGTATAACTCTTGTTTTCAAATCATATATATATATATATATATATATATATATATATATGATTTGAAAACAGTATATATATATAGTGTAATATTTGAAAGGGCCATCCATTTCTGACTTATGAGACACCTCTTATGAACATCAGTACTTGCCGAATCCAATCCTTGATTGGCAGACGCCTGGCTGATAGGCACTCGGTAACCATTATTTAACTAGCTGGCGGCTCACCAACCGGCCATATCAGAATGAAGCCCTGAAGAGGTTCAAACCTTCGACCTCCCGCTCCGTAGACGGACGCCTTAACCACTAGTCAGACGCTGGATCAAACATGCGATCCCTGGAATCGCAGCCCAACATGTTTACCACTGTACCACTGACCTGTCTATCTGGCGGAGCGGGAGGTCGAAGGTTCGAATATCGTCAGGGGTTCGTTCTGATATGGCCGGTTAGTGAGCTGCCAGCTAGTTAAATACTAGTTATCGATTGCTTACCAGCCTGGCGCCTGGCCTACAAGCATAGTATTCGGGTAGTACTGATGTTCATAAAAAAATGTGTCTCATAAGTCAGAAATGACTGGCACTTTCAATAGCATAATAATGCCCTTTCAATAGCGTAATAAGGCACTTTCAATAGCATAATAAGGCACTTTTAATAACATAATAAGGCACTTTCAATAGCATAATAAGGCCCTTTCAATAGCATAATAAGGCACTTTCAATAACATAATAAGGCACTTTCAATAGCGTAAAAAGGCACTTTCAATAGCATAATAAGGCGCTTTCAATAGCATAATAAGGCACTTTCAATAGCATAATAAGACACTTTCAATAGCATAATAAGGCACTTTCAATAGCATAATAAGGCACTTTCAATAGCATAATAAGGCACTTTCAATAGCATAATAAGGCGCTTTCAATAAAATAATAAGGCACTTTCAATAGCATAATAAGGCACTTTCAATAGCATAATAAGGCACTTTCAATAGCATAATAAGGCCCTTTCAATAGCATAATAAGGCACTTTCAATAACATAATAAGGCACTTTCAATAGCGTAATAAGGCACTTTCAATAGCATAATAAGGCCCTTTCAATAGCATAATAAGGCACTTTCAATAACATAATAAGGCACTTTCAATAGCATAATAAGGCGCTTTCAATAGCATAATAAGGCACTTTCAATAGCATAATAAGGCACTTTCAATAGCATAATAAGGCGCTTTCAATAACATAATAAGGCACTTTCAATAGCATAATAAGGCACTTTCAATAGCATAATAAGGCACTTTCAATAGCATAATAAGGCACTTTCAATAGCATAATAAGGCACTTTCAATAGCATAATAAGGTACTTTCAATAGCATAATAAGGCACTTTCAATAGCATAATAAAGCACTTTCAATAGCATAATAAGGCCCTTTCAATAGCATAATAAGGCACTTTCAATAACATAATAAGGCACTTTCAATAGCATAATAAGGCACTTTCAATAGCATAATAAGGCGCTTTCAATAGCATAATAAGGCACTTTCAATAACATAAGGCGCTTTCAATAACATAATAAGGCACTTTCAATAGCATAATAAGGCACTTTCAATAGCATAATAAGGCCCTTTCAATAGCATAATAAGGCACTTTCAATAACATAATAAGGCACTTTCAATAGCATAATAAGGCACTTTCAATAGCATAATAAGGCCCTATCAATAGCATAATAAGGCACTTTCAATAGCATAATAAACAACACTTTACTTTACTTTTATATTTAGCTGAATACCCTTTAACTATGCTGCATTTCTTAACACTGTAAGACTAATAGCGACATATAATATGAAAATTTAACATCTGTGACGCGATTTTCCAAAAAGGACCCACTTGGTGGACGTTTCGTCGAGAAATGACGTCTAAACTTTCGTCACACTATCGAAAACGGCAACGTTACATGTAAGTTTAACATTCATTTTTAGAACAAATATTCTAACGAAATAACCTTAAATGGTGAAAATCGCTTATTCAAATTACTGAAAAACATAATTCTGGTGGACCCAGTGGGCCCCTTTTGATAAATCACGTTACATTTAAGAGGTCCCTCCCAAAACTGGGCGTGCGGGTGTAAAGTCAAACATCACCCATCGTGAAATTACTAAATTGAGGCGATCGACGGGGTAATAATAATAAAATATATAAAATATTGCTAATCAAACAACTGACAACATTATTTTTTTAAGCTGAAAACATTGTTTTTCATCGTAATAAATTTTTTTATTTGGTTTATTGACAGTCACGTATATCGGTATATAGTACTAACACGTATAAAAAAATACCTTAAACTGGGCCAGAGTGCAGCAACTAAGGTTAACAATTTGTTTGGGAAACATGCCAAATGGCTTCTTTGCGTTGTAAAAATTGGTTTTACATATTCCGGAAGTGTATATTAGAACTGGGAGTAGAATTTCCATTAAATATTTCGCATCCTATCTCTTCTTCATCTGTATGTAAAGTCAAAGCTGCTGCTATGAATGAATTTAAGGCAATGTGGTATACACAGATTAATAATACTGTCGGCCCTTCCGGGAGAGGCAGAAATAAATTACGAACTTATTGCTTATTCAAATCAGAATATAAAACAGAAGAATATTGCAAAATTATACTTCCTTTACGCCATAGAGCAGCTTTTGCTAAATTTAGATGTGGTGTAGCACCATTGAGGCTAGAGACAGGTAGATATGAAAATTTGTTATTAGAAAATCGTATATGTCCCTTTTGTGACAATTGTATTGAAACTGAGCCCATGTGATTTTGGAATGTATGCTGTATCAAGATTTAAGACAAATCCTGTTTAAGAAAGCAACAGAGATGAACTTTTACTTTGCTGCTCTTTCTCCAAATGATAAGCTAATATTTATATTTTCCAACGCAGAAATTATGAGATTAAGTGCCAAAACCTGTTTTAATATTCTACAAAGACGTTATTTTTACCTTTGTTCATAATGCTTCAATTTTTCTTAATAATCCAATGTATTTTTAATACCAGCTGAATAGTCTATGCTAATCAGTTCAATTCTGATCTGATCAGAGTTGATATTTGCTTTTTCAAAACATTTTTTAATATGCGCAATAGTGCTCTCATACAATCATCAGCATTTTATAATATCATTTTGATTGTAAGCTTATTTTAGGTTAGATTAGCGTAGGCTATTCAGATTTATCATGTGTTGTTTACAAATACATGTATGTATATACATATGTTATATCATACTATATTATATGACATACTATACTATATCATACTATATTATTACAACTGCATAATGTGATGTGTTTTATACTTTGATAAATACCGTCTCTTGTAACTCATTTATGAGTGGCAATGTACTATACCATGTATTATTTTAATGTTGTTCTGTTATTGTTGTACATTGATGAGACGTAAATAAATTAATAAAACTAAACTGCCTCAAATCGTAACTTCAGAGCTTAATGCATCACCGGGCTTACACTTTCAAACTGTACAGATACGCCAGTGATCGTTAATATGTTTCAAAAATGTATCAATCTGATATAGCAATTTATTTTATGCTAATTGGTGAAATACAATGTTCTATCAGTGAGATATAATCCATATCTCACTGCCGGACTACTTTTTTATTATCTCCCTTCCCAATACACTATTCTTGCACTATTACTCTCCCTTTAAATGCTTAGACAACAACAACAAATCAACCGTCTGCTATTGAATAATAATATATAAACAATTAATAGCTCTAACAAAATTTAAATCAATAAAAAATGGAATCTAACAATATTGAGGATATGTACCTGGAATGTAAAATAATGTTATCATCCGATGTTGTTGTTTTTTTCACAAACTTGCACCGTGTCACACGTGTCATTTAATGTTCACCGTTTACCTGGCTTCAATGACACTATTTACCTGTATTATTGTTTTTGTTATGAAACAAATCAAAAGCGAAATACAACTGACAATGTTTCGAATTTTGTCACTGCAAATTGAAACAATAAATCCAAATTAAATTAAGGCCTGCTCTGGCTCTTAATTTTTTGTAGCCAAATCTGCGTTTCCTTTAGCCAATTCCGACGCGCGCCATTTTCCCCAAACAGAGTATTTATAATATATTAATGTATTATATGTATCTTGCAATTGCACCACCTAAGTGCTGTATGCCCATAAACTACAACTGAGGTAAGGGTTACATACTGCTTTCCTTTGAGATTCAAATTAACTTACACAATTAACGACAACAAAAACAAAACAAAAGTTGCCGACATATTTACGTCTAACAACAGGCATCAGACACCAACAAAAATGTGCGTCTAACAGTCGTGTAAAGCTTTTCAATTTGGTAGCATAATTTTCGTCTACAAAGGATTTGGGCAACAATGTAATGCCGCCCTGCTCTTAATTATCAGCTACTCAATATATTAAGCATTCATAGTGTGTCCCGTGTTTGCACACTAATCCAACATTATTCCCCTGTTAAATAAACAAACAACACGCTTGTATGATTGGAATTTAATTAATGAATCTATGTATATGTCATGTAATATTAATCTACAAAGCCGCTCTGAATTAAATAAATGGATGCGTTCTGATTTACAAATAAGACCACATGTTAAATTTATAATATTTAACATTTAGCAATGAATATGGTTACGAAGGGTTTACTACTCGGCCATGTTATACAACTTTGCAACAACTTCAATTTTGTATGTTTGGTTTTGTGTTTTGTTGTGTCTTTTGACCTTCTCCTTGTTAGAAATAAAGAACTATTTTGCTTTAATTATAAGACACATATCAGATCAATATTACATGTATTTACACATAGATATAAATATAAATGGCTGTGGGAGCTCATTTGTATAAAATGTATGCTTTATGTTTGCACTGTTCGCTAACTGTATATAATATGTATATATGTCCTCATGGGCTTGACAGCCTATTGGAATTTAATAAAATAAACTAAACTATGATTCTCCAGTCCGAGATATTAGTCACGCGCGACGCGATTTCACATTGACCCGAGTAATTGTCCACAAATAGACGCGAGGGAATTTCCAATTTTCGGATATTTTACAGATTTTCGCCGTTTTTATCATTTTCGTCAAACTGAGTTTTTATTAGCCAATTTTGCAATATTGTAGCCAATGGCGAGGCTGGCGATTGGCCCTATATGTTCATGTATTTTTCCTCGATTCAACTTTCAATTCAAGATGGCGGCAGATTTATGTTTCGACTCACGACGTATAGTCGTCATGTAGATCCGCGCAAAAACACAGCGGCCAGCTATTTTAATGTCTTCATTTTGTGTTTGTTTTTCACCAATTATCATAAAATAAAAAGAAAATTTGTTTGTTTTGAGTGAATATGGAATATATCTCACCTCGAAGTGAGAACATTTTCATATTTTCACTCGCGTTACGCGCTCGTAAAAATATTTGAAATGTTCTCACTTCTCAGTGAGATATATTCCATATTCACTCAAAACAAACAGATATCCTCTATGTACTATTCGATGGTGTTGAAGCCGTCTTGGTAAGGAGATGACATGCTACAAGCACTGATATAGCAATGTACTACTCGATGGTGTTGAATCCGTCTTGGTAAGGAGATGGCATGCTACAAACAAGCTATGTGTGTTTAAGGAAGAAATAACGGATTTGTAGTCCAGTGTTTAACACACTGGATTGATAATCCATGGATAGCAGGTTCGATCCCCCATCTGATCCTAATAAAATTAACAGTCTTTCAGATGGGACTTTAAACCGAGTACTCGTGTCGGTGCTGTACACCATTCACGTAAGAGAACCAGAGGAGACTCTGGAATGGGTCTGTATCATTGCACTATCTTCTTGAAATCTAAAATGACTAATCTCTTCAGGAGGCGTCGCTCATATGGGCAACCGGTAGCGACGATAAATAAACGTAAAACACACACACAAGGAAGAAAAGTATTATCTAATCTAATCTAACGATGATATTTTTTTAAATAATTTGTTGATGTCCAAAATAAAGTAACCAAGCCCAAGTCGGGGTTCGAACCCATGACTGCCTGATCCTTGTGTGGCGTCCGTGGTACAATGATAGAGCGTCGGATTTGGAATCGAACGGTCCAGGTTCGATACTCACTATGGGCGGCTAAGCATGCCCAGGAAAACATGTCTAGATCCCCGCAAGGGGTTTGACATTAATGGAACATACATACATAGATCCTCCATTACCTGGAGGCGAACACTCTACCGCGTCGCTATAAAAACTAGCTATATGGTCTCCCTATATACCACTACAGAAATATTCTTCATTCTAACTTGTGTGTACATGGCCCACTCTGGAGCATTATCGTACAAAGTCTGTATGTTATAGTGGAAAGTACCAGTACTCAATTATCCAATCTCCGCAAGCGTTGGACAACTTTCTCACATGTCATTGTATCACTTGTTTCTGACATGGAGCGAACCTGCGGCCGTGGCGAGTTCCAACAACGGCATGCAAGACCAATCGACAGCATTGTAATAACCATTTAGATAGTATATACTTTAGTTATAAATATTACCCAGACAAGAGAGTAAACAGACGGATCTGTAGTCCAGTGGTAACAAGCTGGACTGGTAATCCAGGGATCACAGGTTCGATCCCCCGCCTGACCCTAATAAAATTAACGGTCTTTCAGATGGGACGTTAAACCGATGTCTCGTGTCGGTGCTTTACACCGTGCACGTAAAAGAACCAGAGGAGATTCTGGAATGGGTCTCTGTCTGTATCATTGCACTATCCTCCAAAAATCTAAAATGACTAATCTCTTCAGGAGGCGTCGCTCATATGGGCAACCGGTAGCGACGATAAATAATCGTAAAACACAACACAAACACATATATTGATATATATTGTTATTTTATTTTTAAAACACAACCATAAATTATGCTACAAAGTTTATGCAAATTTCCTTTAGCTCGAGTGCGAAAAAATTTCATGCAACATTAGTTTAATCTCGAGACATTATTCCTAGTGGAATACCATGTGTTATATATACTGAACAAATTAAGAAACTTCCGCTAACTTTGCTTGAACATAACATGGTAAAAACAAACCGGGGGATAATCTTTATATTTGCGTTTAAAGAGTGTTTACATATATATTATATATATTACCATTAAAGAGGGTTTACATATATATTATATATATTAACATTAAAGAGTGTCTATATATATGACCATAATATTTGCAACGATGCATCATGTAAACACTCTTTAGGTGCAAATATTACAATTAATTAGCAGAACCTGGGAGAATTTTTATCAAATATGGTAGGGCTTAAAAACAAAAATACACGAGAACGTTGTCCGGGTAAACCGCTTGCCCAAAGACGATAATGAGTTTATTTAAATGATAAGTTTGTTCTAGTGTCACTTCGATTATTATGAAGCACAGGTCAGCAGAAGTAGCTGTGGCTGTTTGGAATGGATTGCGCAAATACGTGTTTAGGATAGTTGTGTTTATTAGTGCAAGTTTGGAATTTATTTCATCGACATTATCACAGAAGTTTGTATTTCCATGAGATGATCACGAAATAAAATCCTATCTTACATTATATTGTTATATATTTTATATTTCGGGTTTTTAGGCCTGCATCAGCACCATTTTGGGCTATATCGCCGGCGAGCAGTTTACTTAACAACATCTTTCCTGGGCAGGCTCCAGCGGTTAACCATATGGGTGCACCAACCGCCGTAAGAAACTGCCAACTTTTTCATATAAATGAGACACGGCCTGAGCGGGGCTCGAACCCGTGACCATCAGTGATGATAGGTTACAGTGGTATACGAGTCAGCGACCTCGACCACGGGGGCGGAATAGTGGTGGTAATAGTCGGTCAATTTATTGCATTTGTCTTGCTGACAGTGTTGTCAAGTGAACGAAATCGCTTCAAAATGTGCCCAAAAAAACCCCCAACAAACTTTTGTTTACATTGTAGCATGTTTAGTATTCCAAGAATACACAATGATTAACGCGTCTGAGCGATTGACATGCTTGATGCTGACATGTCGCCAGAAGACGTTGTAAGGCATGTTTGGGAGTTCTTCGCGCACATGTTTGAACGACATGACGCACGGGCGACTTGCAACGACATGGACGTTCGCGTGTTACAACTCGATAGTTGTCCATGCATGCACGTGATAATCGAGTTTTACTTTGTCAGCGTATGAATGTGCAAAATGTGCAAAATGTGCAAAATATATCGCTAAAATTCATGTAATCCTGATAATACAGCTAATGGATAATTCTACATATCTAATTTCATTACAAGATGAATTCTTTAAAGCGACATTACAGCGATGAAAACGCATATTTATACAGAATGTAATTTCTTATTATATGGTATAATCCCCCCCCTCCAAATATTTTCCTCAAAAACTGAGTATTTCAACTAATAAACAAGCGTCGAATACGCGGTTTGTTGACATAACAAAATAATGTAAATAGGGTCAACATACATGCGTAATACAACCTGTGTATCCCGAATAACGAGATTTATGATACATATTTAACGTTATATCTCACATGTGTGCCTATGTATATTTATTTGTAGAAGACTAATCTTAGTTAAATTTATTATTTCTAACAGTATCACGCGTTTAGTAGTGTCTACAAAGACAACAGATATGTCAATTCAGGAGCATGGATGACCGGTATATGAAATCCTACATTCACTATTGAAAGTGTGTAGACCACAACTACACTGTTTATTGATTCAATATTTGTGTTCTAATGTATTCGGAAGAATTTGTAGTAGCAATGCATGTATATGTGAACAATGCATGTGCGATGTAATGTCGCTTTAACACAACAAATACTATATGTACAACTGAAGAAGGTCCGTTTTGTGTTCAGTATATACAGGACACAATCCAGTCTTCTCTTCTCACTAGCCTTCACTTAGTTTATACAAATAAATTTTATTACAAGTTCTTTCAACTTATATTAATCACTCTCGCGAGAGCATTCAATATAAACACTGTAAACATGTCCCGTAGAATATTACGTTAAAAGACCCGGCAGTTGGTTGCCATGCCTTGCACCGTAAGGTTACGGTACTGACCATAAATAAGTAGCACGGGCAAAACCGTAACTGTACGGTACAAAACCTGAAACCAGCTGGCGTGTCTTTTACCGCAAAACTACGGTATTAGAAGTATTACGGTTTTAACAACTTATATTAATCACTCTCTTTGGCGCGGATGAAAGCGTAAATGTGGTCATTCATGTGGGAGGAAACCGGAGCTCCCGGAGAAACCCCAACTGTCCGATCTGGCGACCACCGTACCATCTCACATACTTCCCGGTCCGATGATCGAACCCGGGTTTCATTGGTGAGAAGCGTATTGCTGCACAAGGCTGTGCCTAAAATCCTTAAATGAATAGTTATTCTTACAGTTGTAATAAAGCAATCGATATATGGGATTCAATAGGTTAGAATATATATATACTTACCATTCGTATGGTTCAAAACAGTTTATTTAAGGAATGAATCAATGGTTAATAGTTTCCATCGGGGTATGAACTATATTGGGCGTGATTAAAGTGTGTAGAGGCCAAAGGCATCCACGCTGACTTTAACACGCCCAATGTAGTTCATACCCCGATGGCAACTATTAACCAGCAATTCATTACTTATATTTACATTATTATTTTCAATTACACCATACATATATATAGCACACTGCAGTTAAATATATTTTAGTCCAAATTTGCAACTTATCTTGTGCCGAAACAAGTAAATAGATCATCCTTGGAACAGCGTAGAATTTAACACACGCCTTTTCTCGCGACGAACGTTGCCTAACGCTGTGAATGCGCATACCCGTAATGTCGAGTGCGCATGTCCGTAATGTCGAGTGCGCATGTCAGCTGCATATCATTAGTTGGAAACCATCATACGAACATGTATACAATCAGAGTACATACGTCCATCGAAGGAAATGCAATATCGATGTAAATATTAACAAATAAACAATGAACCATATTAACATATACATAAATAGCAACACAAACTGCATACGTTACTCAATACAGGTACATGCTTTGTACAGGTAACATTTCTGAATATAAGCAAAATATAAGCATACTTATCCCTAAGCCCTCGCAAACAATAAGAACAGCCAACAAGTATTATAAAAAGAATCAATTAACTCGTGCAGCGCCGAATATTCAGAGCATGTGCAAACAACATAGATCCAGATATGCCGCGGCGTAGCGCCGCATCTGAACATGATCGATGTTGTTTGCTATTCGGACAGGTGATTCAGTCCCACTGTCTAAAGAGCAATCAGTATATAGCCTGATCAGACGGCACGTTCTGTTCTGTCTGATCGGGTATTCTGTTATTTGTAAAGTTGCTGTTATGCTCCATTGGCAGTGATAGAGTTCAAGATTCATGTTAGTTTAATATTTACTGTAAAATGTCGACCCAAGGAAGCAAACTACTCACACTATATTTGTGTTCCATATCATCAGTATCATTTACATTAATCGGTTTCCAGGCAAAATGTTTTGTATATACACATAGAGTGGTGGGACCTTAGCCTGGGTTCCAGTCGATTTTTATCTTTTTTAATTTCTGGCAAAATGACATTATTACCAGAAGCTCATTACGGCCCAATTAATAGTCTCGGTGTTAAAATATATTTATTTTGACTGACCAGGCAAAATATATCGACGCCTGTTCCCAGGCTAGTGGGACCTATGCCCGGCGTATTTGTCCATTTACATCCGTATTTAAAATATTGATATAGTTCTAGGCTAATGTCTCTGAAGAAGCTGAAGCATGGTTGAATTGCATTAAGTTGGTGGATCGGTAACCTGATACAACTGTCACGTGACTGGTCCAGCAGACGAATACAGAGGAAACAATCATTGGGAGAATATTTCCAACGAAATTGATACGGTGTATGGGATACTGTGTATGAGATACTGTGTATGAGATACGGTGTATGGGATACGATGTATGAGATACGGTGTATGGGATACGGTGTATGAGATACGGTATATGGGATACGGTGTATGGGATAGTCTATTAGATACGGTGTATGAGATACGGTGTATGGGATACGGTGTATGAGATACGGTGTATGGGATACGGTGTATGGGATACGGTGTATGGGATACTGTGTATGAGATACTGTGTATGAGATACGGTGTATGGGATACGATGTATGAGATACGGTGTATGGGATACGGTGTATGAGATACGGTATATGGGATACGGTGTATGGGATAGTCTATTAGATACGGTGTATGAGATACGGTGTATGGGATACGGTGTATGAGATACGGTGTATGGGATACGGTGTATGGGATACGGTGTATGGGATAGTGTGTATGAGATACGATGTATGGGATACGGTGTATGAGATACTGTGTATGAGATACTGTGTATGCGATACGGTGTATGGGATACTGTGTATGAGATACGGTGTATGAGATACGGTGTATGGGATACGGTGTATGAGATTCGGTGTATGAGATACTGTGTATGAGATACGGTGTATGGGATACGGTGTATGAGATACGGTGTACGAGGTACTGTGTATGGGATACGGTGCATGAGATACGGTGTATGGGATACGGTGTATGAGATAATGTGTATGGGATACGGTGTATGGGATACGGTGTATGGGATACGGTGTATGGGATACGGTGTATGAGATACAGTGTATGAGATAGGGTGTATGAGGTACGGTGTATGAGAAACGGTGTATGAGATACGGTGTATGAGATAATGTGTATGGGATACTGTGTATGGGATACGGTGTATGGGATACGGTGTATGAGGTACGGTGTATGGGATACGGTGTATGAGGTACGGTTTATGAGATACGATGTATGGGATACGGTGTATGAGGTACGGTGTATGGGATACTGTGTCTGGGATACGGTGTATGGGATACGGTGTATGAGGTACGGTGTATGAGATAGGGTGTATGAGATACGGTGTATGCGATACGGTGTATGGGATACGGTGTATGAGATACGGTGTATGGGATACGGTGTATGGGATACGGTGTATGAGATACTGTGTATGATATACGGTGTATGAGATACGGTTTATGGTATACATTGTATGGGATACGGGGTATTAGATACGGTGTATGGGATACTGTGTATGAGATACGGTGTATGGGATACTGTGTATGGGATACGGTGTATGAGATACTGTGTATGAGATACGGTGTATGGGATACTGTGTATGAGGTACGGTGTATTGGATACGGTGTATGTGATACGGTGTATGGGATACGGTGTATGAGATACGGTGTATGGGGTACTGTATATGAGGTACGGTGTATGAGATACGGTGTATGAGATACGGTGTAAGAAATACGGTGTATTAGATACTGTGTATGAGATACGGTGTATGGGATACGGTGTATGAGCAATTCAGGTATCTATCCGAATTTTAAAAAATCTACAACTAACCAGAAACATAGTTTCTCTACCATTTCTGATTAACACCAAAACGTTTTTATTCAATAATGTAGTAACTATATCAAAGTAAGATATTCAACAAGTTCTGATGCATAAATATAAAAATAACACGTACGCCGTGCATAGGTGCCCTGGAGTATTGAGTTCCTTATATAAACGGGTGCCGTTGTGGTAGCTGAATTGAACAGCTATGTCACGTGATGAAGCTAAAACTGTCAACAAGAGTTTTTTGAAAGTTGTTTTCATGAATTAAGAAGGTAATATATGACACGTGCAATAAACATTTTTTATGGTTCATCACGAATATGGGCAGTTGTTAGCATCGTTAATAGTTCAATGTATTCGACGAATCTTCATTTCCGTTACCTTCATTAGATATTTGCTTCCCTTCCAGTGATGCCAGATTGGGCCAACACCGAGTTCAGTGCTGCCGTATAAACCGTTCAGATTGGAAGTATGGCATTTTTTATACCACCAACCCCCTTTGTATAACTGTGCACAGTTGGCTGCAGTTATGTCGTTATCTCTATCCTTCGTACTAAATTTCATGTTGCTATGAGGTGTGAGACTATCTCCAGCATTACCGCTATAACCGCCCACAGTAAGCGTGTAGTCCGACTCGACATCCCCGACATTGAACTCCGTATACTTGGCATAAGCCGTATCATCGTCCATGCCTGTCATGTCAACGCGCAGTTCGTATCGCCCTTAAGTGGAAATTATATGTGTCAGATTATTACTGAACTTAATCGAATACTAAACAGGTTATTACCCAATATTAGAGTACGGACGGAGAGTCACAACCGTCTCCGTTCGTCCTACCCCCGTATAATCATTATACCAGCCGTTCCACAACAAAACCAACATACTGCAGAGCAAAGAACTACTATTAATAGAACGTGGTACCAAACCATTACTAATATTCTGGAATACCATAAAGTTTCAAATGTTCACGTTATTTTGCATAAATTTCAGGTGCAAAAAGTCGAAGATCTCTGCTTTACGTTAGAGAAAGTTCATGTTATGCGCCAATGAAATTGTCATACTCTACACAATCAGCTTGTGTGTGTTTTACGTTTATTTACCGTCGCTACCCATTGCCCATATACTCATCTGGTTCTTTTGCGTGCACGGTGTAAATCACTGACACGAGACTTTTATTAGGGTTAGACGGGTGTTGAACCTGCGATCCCTGGATTACCATTCCAACGTGTTAACCACTGTACTACAGAGTCTGTCTGTAAGTCTCTTGGGTTACACAGTTATAACCATCGTAGATTCGATCTCCGGTCTGACCCTAATAAAATGAGCCGTCTTTCATTTGGGACTTTAAACCGAGGTTTCGTGTTAGTGCTTTACACCGTACACGTAAAAGAACCAGATGAGACTCTGGAATGTGTCTCTGTCTGTATCACTGCACTATCCTCCAAAAACCTAAAGTGACTAATCTCTCCAGGAAGCGTCGCTCATATGGACAACCGGTAGCAACGATAAATAAACGTAAAACACACACACAGAGCATATCCTCTCTTTTAGATATACAATGAACTTTTCGTTCAACATTGTGCACGTGCCATTTGTAACTTAGTGGTATTTCTGAATATTAGCTACAGTTTGGTACCAAGTTTATCTTTGTATTATTAGCAGTTTTTGAGTTATGTGTTTTATCAGATCTATGTTGGTTTTGTCATGTGGCGGCTCATATGTTACATAGTATGTGCAGATATGAAAATAGAATACTGAATGAAAGATGTAACAAACCAACTATTACGGCTGTCAAATAATAAGCAACATAATATGTTAAGATAGTTTGTGTGCCGAATTCCGCTATCCGGCTGGTTTGCGGAAGGCAGGTGGTTGTACCCATGTTCACAAAATACTGCATCCGGCGTCCTCCTCCACCAATACTAGCTGGAGTGTCGCTATATGACGCAAGCTGTCGGTGTGACTTTACCCCCCCCCCAACACACCACAACAAACAATAAGATAGGATTTGTATTCATATGACATTGGAGTTAGCAAAATGTCCAAAGTGTGTGTTTTACGTTTATTTATCGTTGCTACCGGTTGCCCATATGAGCGACGCCTCCTGAAGAGATTAGTCATTTTAGATTTAGGAGGATAGTGCAATGATATAGACAGAGACCCATTCCAAAGTCTCCTCTGGTTCTTTTACGTGGACAGTGTAAAGCACCGACACGACAACCTCGGCTTAACGTCCCATCTGAAAGACTGTTAATTTTATTAGTGTCAGACGGGGGGATCGAACCTGCGATCCCTGGATTACCAGTACAGCGTGTTGCCACTGGACTACAGATCCGTCTGTGGTCAAATATGCAGCATGTACTCACCTTGAACAGTTATCCTGTGGATTAGGCTGTTTCCGAGCCAGAAATTTTCCTTTAGATTTCCAAACCCATCCTCATATTCATCCCATGTTTTGTAGAAATCACTATCAGAAATTCTCCGTTGCAGTACAGTCCATCCACCTGATTCTGTATCCATATCGCATCTCACACGATAGCCAGTACCTCCTGGTGTCGGGTAGATTGTATAGACGTCGGTTGCTGTATTTCCTAGCGTTTGAATAGCCTCGCAATCAATTGGTTTTGGAACACATTCAGTTGTTTGAGTGGTGCTTTCGTTTATAAATGTCTGCAATATTGTCTCTAATCTCTGTTCAAATGTATCAAACAATGCCGTCATAATTGTATCATAATGTTCTAGAAATTCCAAATCAAGTGTAACTGTGTTGTTGGTCCCTCTTCCAGCCCCATCTCCGCAGTGGATATTTATGATATGAGTGTCATTCTCTGCTCCAATACAATTAATGACAGCCAAATACACAATGTACAGTACGGGGCCCATGTCTGCATGTAAGTGACCAATGCACCCACGTTTCAGCTTATTTATATTGTCCGTGCACGTGATATATTGGTGTCCTACATACTTTACATTTCTACCGATAGAAGAGATTTCATTTACCTGTTTGCCAATATACAATTACCATCAGATATATCTGTTATCTCTCTGTTGATCAAAGTATTCTATCCGTAAGCATTGCATAAAATCTGTTTGTGAATTTCGTATTCTGATGCGTGTTCAGCTGGTTAAAGTCCTTCAACTGGTTAAAGTCATACATCTTGTTAAAGTCCTGCAGCTGGTTAACGTTCTTCAGTGCGTTAAAGTCCTTCAGCTGGTTAAAGACATTCAGCTGGTTCAAGTCCTTCAGCTGGTTAAAGTCCTTCAACTGGTTCAAGTCCTTCAGCTGGTTAAAGTCCTTCAGCTGGTTCAAGTCCTTCAGCTGGTTAAAGTCCTTCAGCTTGTTAAAACCCTGCATCTGGTTAAAGTCATTCAGCTGGTTAAAGCCCTGCATCTGGTTACAGTCCTTCAGCTGGTTAAAGTCATATAAGTGTTTACAATGATTGTAGGAGACGAATTTGTATAACTCTTGTTTTCAAATCATATATATATGATTTGAAAACAGTATATATATATAGTGTAATATTTGAAAGGGCCATCCATTTCTGACTTATGAGACACCTCTTATGAACATCAGTACTTGCCGAATCCAATCCTTGATTGGCAGACGCCTGGCTGATAGGCACTCGGTAACCATTATTTAACTAGCTGGCGGCTCACCAACCGGCCATATCAGAATGAAGCCCTGAAGAGGTTCAAACCTTCGACCTCCCGCTCCGTAGACGGACGCCTTAACCACTAGTCAGACGCTGGATCAAACATGCGATCCCTGGAATCGCAGCCCAACATGTTTACCACTGTACCACTGACCTGTCTATCTGGCGGAGCGGGAGGTCGAAGGTTCGAATATCGTCAGGGGTTCGTTCTGATATGGCCGGTTAGTGAGCTGCCAGCTAGTTAAATACTAGTTATCGATTGCTTACCAGCCTGGCGCCTGGCCTACAAGCATAGTATTCGGGTAGTACTGATGTTCATAAAAAATGTGTCGCATAAGTCAGAAATGACTGGCACTTTCAATAGCATAATAAGGCACTTTCAATAGCATAATAAGGCCCTTTCAATAGCATAATAAGGCACTTTCAATAGCATAATAAGGCACTTTCAATAGCATAATAAGGCACTTTCAATAGCATAATAAGGCACTTTCAATAGCATAATAAGGCACTTTCAATAACATAATAAGGCACTTTCAATAGCATAATAAGGCACTTTCAATAGCATAATAAGGCACTTTCAATAGCATAATAAGGCACTTTCAATAGCATAATAAGGCACTTTCAATAGCATAATAAGGCACTTTCAATAGCATAATAAGGCACTTTCAATAGCATAATAAACAACACTTTACTTTACTTTTATATTTAGCTGAATACCCTTTAACTATGCTGCATTTCGTAACACTGTAAGACTAATAGCGACATATAATATGAAAATTTAACATCTGTGACGCGATTTTCCAAAAAGGACCCACTTGGTGGACGTTTCGTCGAGAAATGACGTCTAAACTTTCGTCACACTATCGAAAACGGCAACGTTACATGTAAGTTTAACATTCATTTTTAGAACAAATATTCTAACGAAATAACCTTAAATGGTGAAAATCGCTTATTCAAATTACTGAAAAACATAATTCTGGTGGACCCAGTGGGCCCCTTTTGATAAATCGCGTTATATTTAAGAGGTCCCTCCCAAAACTGGGCGTGCGGGTGTAAAGTCAAACATCACCCATCGTGAAATTACTAAATTGAGGCGATCGACGGGGTAATAATAATAAAATATATAAAATATTGCTAATCAAACAACTGACAACATTATTTTTTTAAGCTGAAAACATTGTTTTTCAGCGTAATAAAATGTTTTATTTGGTTTATTGACAGTCACGTATATCGGTATATAGTATTAACACGTATAAAAAAAATACCTTAAACTGGGGCAGAGTGCAGCAACTAAGGTTAACAATTTGCTTGGGAAACATGCCAAGTGGCTTCTTTGCGTTGTAAAAATTGGTTTTACATATTCCGGAAGTGTATATTAGAACTGGGAGTAGAATTTCCATTAAATATTTCGCATCCTATCTCTTCTTCATCTGTATGTAAAGTCAAAGCTGCTGCTATGAATGAATTTAAGGCAATGTGCTATACACAGATTAATAATACTGTCGGCCCTTCCGGCAGAGGCAGAAATAAATTACGAACTTATTGCTTATTCAAATCAGAATATAAAACAGAAGAATATTGCAAAATTATACTTCCTTTACGCCATAGAGCAGCGTTTGCTAAATTTAGATGTGGTGTAGCACCATTGAGGCTAGAGACAGGTAGATATGAAAATTTGTCATTAGAAAATCGTATATGTCCCTTTTGTGACAATTGTATTGAAACTGAGGCCCATATGATTTTGGAATGTATGCTGTATCAAGATTTAAGACAAATCCTGTTTAAGAAAGCAACAGAGATGAACTTTTACTTTGCTGCTCTTTCTACAAATGATAAGCTATTATTTATATTCTCCAACGCAGAATTTATGAGATTAAGTGCCAAAACCTGTTTTAATATTCTACAAAGACGTTATTTTTACCTTTGTACATAATGCTTCAATTTTTCTTAATAATCCAATGTATTTTTAATACCAGCTGAATAGTCTATGCTAATCAGTTCAATTCTGATCTGATCAGAGTTCTTATTTGCTTTTTCAAAACATTTTTTAATATGCGCAATAGTGCTCTCATACAATCATCAGCATTTTATGATATCATTTTGATTGTAAGCTTATTTTAGGTTAGATTAGCGTAGGCTATTCAGATGTATCATGTGTTGTTTACAAATACATGTATGTATATACATATGTTATATCATACTATATTATTACAACTGCATAATGTGATGTGTTTTATACTTTGATAAATACCGTCTCTTGTAACTCATTTATGAGTGGCAATGTACTATACCATGTATTATTTTAATGTTGTTCTGTTATTGTTGTACATTGATGAGACGTAAATAAATTAATAAAACTAAACTGCCTCAAATCGTAACTTCAGAGCTTAATGCATCACCGGACTTACACTTTCAAACTATACAGATACGCCAGTGATCGTTAATATGTTTCAAAAATGTATCAATCTGATATAGCAATTTATTTTATGCTAATTTGTGAAATACAATGTTCTATCAGTGAGATATAATCCATATCTCACTGCCGGACTACTTTTTTATTATCTCCCTTCCCAATACACTATTCTTGCACTATTACTCTCCCTTTAAATGCTTAGACAACAACAACAAATCAACCGTCTGCTATTGAATAATAATATATAAACAATTAATAGCTCTAACAAAATTTAAATCAATAAAAAATGGAATCTAACAATATTGAGGATATGTACCTGGAATGTAAAATAATTTTATCATCCGATGTTGTTGTTTTTTTCACAAACTTGCACCGTGTCACATTTGTCATTTAATTTTCACCGTTTACCTGGCTTCAATGACACTATTTACTTGTATTATTGTTTTTGTTATGAAACAAATCAAAAGCGAAATACAACTGACAATGTCTCGAATTTTGTCACTGCAAATTGAAACAATAAATCCAAATTAAATTAAGGCCTACTCTGGCTCTTAATTTTTTTAGCCAAATCTGCGTTTCCTTTAGCCAATTCCGACGCGCGCCATTTTCCCCAAACAGAGTATTTATAGTATATTAATGTATTATATGTATCTTGCAATTGCACCACCTAAGTGCTGTATGCCCATAAACTACAACTGAGGTAAGGGTTACATACTGCTTTCCTTTGATATTCAAATTAACTTACAAAATTAACGACAACAAAAACAAAACAAAAGTTGCCGACATACTTACGTCTAACCACAGGCATCAGACACCAACAAAAATGTGCGTCTAACAGTCGTGTAAAGCTTTTCAATTTGGTAGCATAATTTTCGTCTACAAAGGATTTGGGCAACAATGTAATGCCGCCCTGCTCTTAATTATCAGCTACTCAATATAATAAGCATTCATAGTGTGTCCCGTGCTTGCACACTAATGAAACAGTATTCCCCTGTTAAATAAACAAACAACACGCTTGTATGATTCTCCAGTCCGAGATATTAGTCACGCGCGACGCGATTTCACATTGACCCGAGTAATTTTCCACAAATAGACGCGAGGGAATTTCCAATTTTCGGACATTTTACAGATTTTCGCCGTTTTTATAATTTTCGCCAAACTGAGTTTTTATTAGCCAATTTTGCAATATTGTAGCCATTGGCGAGGCTGGCGATTGGCCCTATATGTTCATGTATTTTTCCTCGATTCAACTTTCAATTCAAGATGGCGGCATATTTGTGTTTCGACTCACGACGTATAGTCGTCAATGTATTCATCCGCGCAAAAACACAGCGGCCAGCTATTTTAATTTCTTCATTTTGTGTTTGTTTTTCACCAATTATCATAAAATAAAAAGAAAATTTGTGACCAGCCATACTA
>CM026388.1:6618697-6703080 GCA_014843695.1 Archivesica marissinica | reverse complement strand
TAAACTTATGCGTTAATATTAAATGCACATATATTGTCCTCATCTCGCCATACAAGGTAACACATGACTAGACAACACACCCGATCCACAGCTATATGAAATACTTGCAGGACTGGAGAAACATGAACATCCAGACACCGCAAGCGAAAAACTTATGATAGAATGTTTTAAGGCATTTTGGCAAATTCTCCAAACTTAACATTGTTGTAAGTAAGTAAATAATTTAAAACATGTTTGCTTCTTTTTACCGGTTATTTTGTTGTTTTTATGCAACTGAACCTTTTGTTCTCTACTGAAGAAAAGTGTTTGGTCATAAAAGCTTATATCAGCTTGTGTGTGTGTGTTACCATCATATCTTTCCCTTGTATTTCGTTTCGGCAATATGATGATCGATATACACACATTAATAGCTGCATGGTTATGTCAGTTCTTATGACCATTATTGACTATCTGTTCTACTTTGTATATATGTATGTTTATGTGTGTCCATGTAAAACGTGTAATTGTATATTATGTCTGTCCATTTGTGCTCTTCGTGTATATGGAGGTAATAAAAGGATTATTATTGGTGGTGTTAAACTGTATGAGTATTATTGTGAGAAAGTGTGTGTTTGTTTGTACATGTATCTATTATAATACGTAAGTACTATGTCCTCTGTTGATATCACTGTGCTGGGTCAGTAGAACAATTTATTTACCTCATTGTAAGTTCTTAATGATTGTAAATTAATAGCTTTAATGGTGGAAGTCGTGATAGCGCATTCGCTTCAGGTGCGAAATAACCGGAGTTCGAGCCTCACTGGAGCCGTTACGATTGTGCCCTTAGGCAAGGCATTTAAATTCGACGTAGCCTCTACTCTCTCCCTCGCGGCGATGGATTCCATCAGGAATGAGGTCTCGAGAGTGAATAATTTTTGAATAAAGTTGTAAGAACTTGATTCGCAATCAAGCTCAAATACATTTGAATAAATTAATAGCTTTAATCACAGATCAAAAATATACCATAACATTGTATTTGAAACAAACACCACATTACACGACAGTGACCCTCTATACAACCACAAATAGGACTGTCATTCAAACATGTCAATGGAGGAATATGGGTACCCTATATACAACCACACATAGGACGGTCATTCAAACATGCCAATGGAATATGGGTACCCTATATACAACCACACATAGGACGGTCATTCAAACATGCCAATGGAATATGGGTACCCTATATACAACCACACATAGGACGGTCATTCAAACATGCCAATGGAATATGGGTACCCTATATACAATCACACATATGACGGTCATTCAAACATGTCAATGGAGGAATATGGGTACCCTATATACAACCACACATAGGACGGTCATTCAAACATGCCAATGGATTATGGGTACCCTATATACAACCACAAATAGGACGGCCATTCAAACATATCAATGGAGGAATATGGGTAATAATAGCGGTGGTGCACGAGCAATACTCGGGGACAATAAACGTCAGACCACCTCGTGTAGAGCATCCATGTTGGTTTTATCTGTGGGGTAATTGTTGATATATGTTAATGCGTTATCATAATATATTTCAAAGTAATAAATTATGACTATTAAAGCAGCATTACATCGTAATAAAGGATGTTTTGGGTAATATATAAATACTAATGTGTGTGTGTTATCAAAAATCGAAATAGTCGCTCAGAAATGATAAAATTCCAATAAATTTAAACCGTCGTATACGCGAATTTGTTTATCAACACACGAATTGTAAACACGTACAGCGCGCATGTGTGAAACAACAGAGAATGTAGAAAACAACGTATATATTTTGAACATTAAATACTATCTATCTATCTTCCTCTAATGTCGAACCCCTCGCGGGGATGTAGAAATGTCACTAAAAGACGCTAACAGAAGTATGGATCTACATATCAAGTAATTTAATTAAAAAAACAACATGGGACAAATGGGGTCGCTGCATTCTGAATGTAAACAAGTGCGTGACCGATCGACTCGGAAAGTTCTACTTTCGGTTTCGAGTTTGTTTTATCGCAAAAAACACTGTTTACCAAATGAACATAAGCATACAAAGCATAATGTTAAAATATGTAGCAGCATTGCTACCCATACGTACAAATTGAATTTTTCAAATATATTTTATTTCATACGATGTAATGCTGCTTTAAAGGTAATCATAATAATATGCAATATAACAAGTCAAGTCAAAGTTTTTATTGGCATAAACAAGAAACATGTATATGCCCATCGCCAAGAAACATGTATATGCCCATCGCCAAGAAACATGTATATGCCCATCGCCAAGAAACATGTATATGCCCATCGCCAAGAAACATGTATATGCCCATCGCCAAGAAACATGTATATGCCCATCGCCAAGAAACATGATTGGTGGTTACATACACAGTTACAGAAAAGCATGATATATATAAGGTATGAGTAAGCATAGCAATAACATTTACGAAATTTATTGTTGTTTAACAATATAATTGGTATTCAGTGTCTCACAAATCAATATTTTATAAGTAGTAACATTCATTTAGTTAATTACTATCATTTCTTTTACTTGTTGCTAAATATATTTAAGCAATATTGACACGTTTGCTTTTTGATGTTGAATTCATGAGTGTTCTACACTTATCAATGGTTGGCCATGAACAATAATATCTAGGTAAATATATATTTCTTATGTCATTAAAAATAAGGACAAACTAATAACACTATATAATTTATTTCAAAATTCACTAAACTATAAAATAGTTGAAAACATGTGAAAATACAACAAGCATAAACATAGATATAATACAATGACACAACAATATGACAATGACATCAACACAAAGGCATACAATAAACATTCAATCAAAGATCCAGGTCATTAATATTTGTTATCAATTAGAGAATCTTGCCGGAAAGCGGTTATATGTTATATTTCGGGTTTTACGCCTGCATCAGCACCATTTTGGGCTATATCGCCGGCGTGCCGTTTACCTAACAACACATTTCCTGGGCAGACTCCAGCGGTTAACCAGTACTTCGGTGCACCAACCTCCGTAAGAAACTGCCAACTTTTTCATATAAATGAGACACGGTCTGAGCGGGGCTCGAACCCGTGACCATCAGTGATGATAGGTTACAGTGGTATACAAGTCAGCGACCTTAACCACTCGACCACGGAGGCGGACACCGGAAAGCGGTACATTTGAAGCGTCATACAGCATCACAACTATACGTGTACAATAGTCATACGGAGAAGGTTAAGATGTTATCTTCGATAATTAAAATATTAATCACCTTAAAGCGACACTACATAGTTGAAAACAAATTCTACATAATGTGATTTCCTGTCATATGGTTGAATTGTTTTCCAAATCTTTGTCACATAATCTGAGTAGTTCACCTAATCAACCAGCGTCGTATATGATAAAGTTACCGTTATATCTCACATTTGGTTTAAACATATTTATTCGTTCATTATGTACAGTACATATCTATTGTATAGCTATACAAACGAAAATGGATTTAATCGGAAGCTTAAAGCTTATTGTGATTATCTCACATTTGTGCCTGTGTATATATATTTTTAGACTGATTAGATTTTTATTATCTCTAGACGAGAGCATAGTAGAAATTCCAATAATAAGCACACGTCAATACAGGAGTGCAACTATGAAATCCTACATTCACTTTTGAGGGTGCGTAGACCGCAAAACACTATTTATTGAAGTTAGTGCTGGAATTTTCATTTTTTATTTCTCTATCAACATATAGCAATTCATAATCAATATATGGAAACAATACAATACTCTAATATAAAATAATGTCTTTTATATAGTATTTCCATGGTAAATCGCATACACATTAAATAGTAACACAATGTATATGTATGCTGGAGAGTATATGTATGCTGGAGAGTATATGTATGCTGGAGAGTATATGTATGCTGGAGAGTATATGTATGCTGGAGAGTATATGTATGCTGGAGAGTATATGTATGCTGGAGAGTATATGTATGCTGGAGAGTATATGTATGCTGGAGAGTATATGTATGATGGAGAGTATATGTATGCTGGAGAGTATATGTATGCTGGAGAGTATATGTATGCGGGAGAGTATATGTATGCTGGAGGGAAACGTCATTACGCTGTTTAAAAGACAGAGAGCAAGATTGGTAAATTAAATAAGTGCTGGCATTATTTTGGAGAAATTTGTAGTAGCATACTAATGTATGTGTGTTTGCTTGTTGTGCCGTAGAGTTGCTTTAAGCTATATATAGTATACAGATAGTGACTCTCTAGTGTACACTGCAATGTAGAATGTAATAACAACAACAATACATTTATTGCATTAAACATTCATACAATGTCTATAGCAAGTAAATGACATGTAGGCAACGACATGGATTTACAAAAAAAGCAAGATGTTAATATATTCTATGCTTATACCAATTTTAGTTTCTATATACATTTGCGAAATATATGTATTTTGCTAAATTTCTACGAATAGTATTTGATTTTTCTAACATCAAATTAGTGAATTTATTAATAGTTGGCGATGCATAGTAATAACGTTTTAAATAGTTCTGTCTAAGATCTCTAAACTTCGGACATTTAAGAAGGAAACGACACACAAAGTAATTTAACGACAAAAATCATGATTACAAGGAAACTGTTTGCCGGATATGTACATTGTATGACTTTTTATGTTGTTTTATAAATAAATTATCAGTTCCCATGCCTGTGGGAACTGCCAGTGATGTATGAGAGACAGCTATAGTTATTGCACACTCATTTAGTAATGTATGACAATGTTAGTCATTAAATAACTAGCCATACTATTTGTGTGTTTACACATTTCACACTCACGTGAACTGTGCTGTTTGAAACTACCAAACCAACTGACAGTAGAAGTGACGAAAAGTAATAAATGTCCCTTTTCAAATGACTACACTTGTGATATGTGCACGTATGTGCTGTTTTCAGTCTTGTTATATATTTCACACTCATCCGTCTTGAATGAGCATGTGGTAGTATGACGGAAATGATTCATAGATACACATTCCACAGTCACGTGGTCATTCTCCAGAATGAGTGTGCATGTGTTTCTTCATAATGCCAGACCGACTAAAAGCTTCATTTCCGACCCATAGGTTGTTCTCCGATATATTTATGCATCTGACGATGTGGTACATTGAAGTGATAAGCTGTCTGAAGGCAATTGTAGTTAGAGCTGTTACGATTGTGCCCTTAAGGTATATATATTCCACATTGCCTCTTCTCTCTCCCTCGTGGTGATGGGTTCTATCAGGAATGAGGTCTCGATAGTGATTACTACTACAAGTTGTAAGAACTTAAAGGAAAAAAGCAATTTTATATAGTTCACTTTCATGCGGTCAATGTTACCCTTGTGCTATTTAAAGCGCCATTTCATCGCAAAAAGCAAATGAAATACATTTTTTCACGTATAAATGAGCTGCTACTATAAATTCTTCCGAATACATTCAAACACTAACATTGAATCAATAAACAGTGTTTTTGTGATCTACACTTTCAAAGTTGAAAGTAGGATTTCATATAACGATAATCCATGCTCCTGAATTGACGTTTGTTTGTCATCGGAGTCAATACTAACGTGAGATAATGTCGTTTAAAGATAATTTAACCAAAACTAGTCTACAAATAAATATGCACACATGTGCACACACGGTAAATCTGTACCATAAATCGTGTTATTCAAGATACACGAGTTGTATTACGCATGAATGGCGACCCTATTTACATTATTTTGTAAAGTCAACACACCGCGTATACGACGTTTTCTTATTATTTGAAATACTCAGTATTTGAGGCATATATTTGAGGGGGGGGGGAAATATACCATATAGTAGGAAAATACATTCTGTAGAAATTTTCGTTTGTAGTTTCTAATATAGTTTCGTTTTAAATATCCAGGCTGACAAAGTCTGCATACATATTTAACACTCCAGTGACCGTTCTTGTACACATGCTACTTCATATTGCCAGAACAGTTTTATTACGTATTCTACACAACTCGTGTGGTAGTTCTCCATGAGCATGTATAAAAGTGTGTGTGTTTGTTTATTATAGTGTCACCCCTATTTAAAGGTCCAGCCATTTCTGACTTATGAGACAGGTCATTTTCGAACATTAGTACTTCCCGAATCATATGCTTGTATGCCAGGCTGGTAGGCAATCGGTAATCATTACTTAACTAGCTGGCGGCTGGTGTATATCTTCAAACTATAAGCCTCGCTAAAAGCCATATTACATAATCCACAATCATATGGCCGTTATCCGGTATGCGTGTGCATGTGTTGCTTCAAATTGCCAGATCTGTTAAACGCCTTTTTACATATATAACACTCATATGGCCGTTCTCCAGTATGTATGCGCATGTGGACCTTTAAACTGTCTGAAAGACTAAAACGCTTATTACATAATTCACACTCATGCGGCCGTTCTCCGGTATGCTTGAGCATGTGCCGCTTCAACTGGCCATACTGACTGAATGCATTATTGCATAGTTCACATACATGTGGCCGTTCTCCCGTATGTATGAGCATGTGTCGTTTCAAACTGCCAGAATAGGTAAATGCTTTGTTACATACTTCACACTCATGTGATCGTTCTCCGGTATGCATGCGTATAATATGTCGCTTTAAATAGTCATACCGGCAATAAGTCTTATTGCATATTTTACACACATGGGGCCGTTCTCCGGTGTGCTTGTACATGTGCTGCTCTAAGTTGAAAGCTTCCCTAAAAGTCTTATTGCATATTTCACACTCATGGGGCCGTTCTCCGTTATGTATGCCCATGTGTACCTTCAAATTGCCAGCTACACTAAAAGCTTTATTACATATTTCACACTCATGTGGTCGTTTTCCGGTATGTATGCGCATGTGTACCTTCAAATTGCCAGCCATACTAAAAGCCATATTACATTGTCCACATACATGTGGCCGTTCTCCAGTATGCTTGAGCATATGCAGCTTTAAAGTGCCAGAATGGATAAACGTTTTTTGACATATTTCACACTCATATGGACGTACTCCAGTATGTGTGTGAATATGCTGCTTTAAACTGTTATAATTGTTAAAAGCTTTTTTACACATTTCACACTCATGTGGACGTTCTCCAGTATGTATGAGCATATGCTGTTTTAAATTGCCAGACTGACTAAACGCCTTGTTACATATTTCACACTTATAAGGTTTTTCTCCGGTATGTGTACGCATGTGATATATTAAAGAGCTAGACCAACTAAATGCCGTATTACATAGTTCACACTGATACGGCCGTTCTGTGGTATGTATGCGCATGTGCTGTTTCAAATTACAAGAGTGACTAAAAGTTTGCTTACATAGTTCACACTCATGTGGTCGTTCTCCAGTATGTATGAGCATATGTCGCGTTACTTGGCTAGAATTGCTAAACGCCTTGCTACATATATCACACTGATATGGTTTTTCTCCAGTATGTGTACGCATGTGTTGCTTTACATCGCTAGACCGACTAAATGCCTTATTACATAGTTCACATTGGTACGACCGTTCTGTGGTATGCAGGCTCATGTGCTGTTTCAAATTCCCAGAATGGTTAAAAGTTTGCTTACATGTTTCACACTCATGTGGTCGTTCTCTAGTATGTATGAGCATATGCTGCTTCACATGACTAGCATTGCTAAACACCTTGCTACATATATCACACTCATATGGTTTTTCTCCAGTATGTGTACGCATGTGTTGCTTTACATCATTAGACCGAATAAATGCCTTATTACATAGTTCACAGTGATGCGGCCGTTCTGTGCTGTGAATGCGCATGTGCTGCTTCAAATCCCAAGAATAGCTAAAAGTTTGTTTACATATTTCACACACGTGTGACCGTACCCCGGAATTAGTGGTAAGTTCCTGACTAGACATTCTGAGAATCGTTAGTTATAAAATTAATAAATGTGTTCTCTGAACTATGTGCATATGAATTGACGAAGTATGTCAGTTCTTACATAGCGTAACATCCTTTACACATCGAGTTCACAATACGAATAGCACAAGCATATAAGTTGAATTCATTCAGTCAAGTTCTGTAGAAATACCACCAAACATCAAGTTTCTGTAGAAATACAACAAAACATCAAGTGTCTGTAGTAGTGCAACCAAACATCAAGTTTCTGTAGTAGTGCAACCAAACATCAAGTTTCTGTAGTAGTGCAACCAAACATCAAGTTTCTGTAGTAGTGCAACCAAACATCAAGTTTCTGTAGTAGTGCAACCAAACATCAAGTTTCTGTAGTAGTGCAACCAAACATCAAGTTTCTGTAGTAGTGTAACCAAACATCAAGTTTCTGTAGTAGTGCAACCAAACATCAAGTTTCTGTAGTAGTGTAACAAAACATCAAGTTTCTGTAGTAGTACAACCAAACATCAAGTTTCTGTAGTAGTGCAACCAAACTTCAAGTTTCTGTAGTAGTGCAACCAAACATCAAGTTTCTGTAGTAGTGCAACCAAACATCAAGTTTCTGTAGTAGTACAACCAAACATCAAGTTTCTGTAGTAATGCAACCAAACATCAAGTTTCTGTAGTAGTGCAACCACACATCAAGTTTCTGTAGTAGTACAACCAAACATCAAGTTTCTGTAGTAGTGCAACCAAACATCAAGTTTCTGTAGTAGTGCAACCAAACATCAAGTTTCTGTAGTAGTGCAACCAAACATCAAGTTTCTGTAGTAGTGTAACCAAACATCAAGTTTCTGTAGTAGTGCAACCAAACATCAAGTTTCTGTAGTAGTGTAACAAAACATCAAGTTTCTGTAGTAGTACAACCAAACATCAAGTTTCTGTAGTAGTGCAACCAAACATCAAGTTTCTGTAGTAGTGCAACCAAACATCAAGTTTCTGTAGTAGTACAACCAAACATCAAGTTTCTGTAGTAATGCAACCAAACATCAAGTTTCTGTAGTAGTGCAACCAAACATCAAGTGTCTGTAGAAAAGAGAATTTAAGTATCATTAATTGATCCCAGTAGAGCACTGTGTATAGATCCCAGTGGATCACTGTGTATAGATCCCAGTGGATCACTGTGAATAGATCCCAGTGGACCACTGTGCATAGGTCCCAGTGGACCACTGTGTATAGATCCCAATGGACCACTGTGTATTGATCCCAGTGGGCAACTGTGTATAGATCCCAGTTGACAACTGTGCATAGATCCCAGTGGACCACTGTGCATAGATCCCAGTGGACCACTGTGTATAAGATCCCAGTGGACCACTGTGTATTGATCCCAGTGGGCAACTGTGTATAGATCCCAGTTGACAACTGTGCATAGATCCCAGTGGACCACTATGCATAGATCCCAGTGGACCACTGTGTATAAGATCCCAGTGGACCACTGTGCATAGATCCCAGTGGACCACTGTATATAGATCCCAGTGTACCACTGTGTATAGATCCCAGTGGACCACTGTGTATAGATCCCAGTGGACCACTGTGCATCGATCCCAGTGGACCACGGTGCATAGATCCCAGTGGACCACTTTGTATAGATCCCAGTGGACCACTGTGTATAGGATCCCAGTGGACCACTGTGCATAGATCCCAGTGGACCACTGTATATAAGATCCCAGTGGACCACTGTGGATAGGATCCCAGTGGACCACTGTGTATAGATCCCAGTGGAACACTGTATATAAGATCCCAGTGGACCACTGTGTATAGATCCCAGTGGACCACTGTGTATACGATCCCAGTGGACCACTGTGCATCGATCCCAGTGGACCACGGTGCATAGATCCCAGTGGACCACTTTGTATAGATCCCAGTGGACCACTGTGTATAGGATCCCAGTGGACCACTGTGCATAGATCCCAGTGGACCACTGTATATAAGATCCCAGTGGACCACTGTGTATAGATCCCAGTGGACCACTGTGTATAGATCTCAGTGGACCACTGTGTATACGATCCCAGTGGACCACTGTATATAGATCCCAGTGGACCACTGTGTATAGATCCCAGTGGACCACTGTATATAAGATCCCAGTGGACCACTGTGCATAGATCCCAGTGGACCACTGTGTATAGATCACAGTGGACCACTGTGTATACGATCCCAGTGGACCACTGTATATAGATCCCAGTGGACCACTGTGTATAGATCCCAGTGGACCACTGTGTATACGATCCCAGTGGACCACTGTGTATAGATCCCAGTGGACCACTGTGTATAAGACCCCAGTGGACCACTATGTATAGATCCCAGTGGACCACTGTGTATACGATCCCAGTGGACCACTGTGTATAAGACCCCAGTGGACCACTGTGTATACGATCCCAGTGGACCACTGTGTATACGAACCCAGTGGACCACTGTGTATAGTTCCCAGTGGACCACTGTGTATACGATCCCAGTGGACCACTGTGTATACGATCCCAGTGGACCACTGTGTATTGATCACTATGCATAAATCCAAATACTACATGCATAAATACATAAAAGTAAACCAAGTATGTACACAATGTACATGCATGTACGTACATGTATGTATTATTGCGTTCCTGTATACGACTGTAACCTATCATCACTGATGGTCACTGGTTCGAGCCCCGCTCAGGTCGTGTCTCATTTATATGAAAAAGTTTCATACGGAGGTCGGTGCACCCAAGTACTGGTTAACCGCTGAAGCCTGCCCAGGAAAGGTGTTGTTAGGTAAACTGCACGCCGGCGATATAGCCCAAACTGGTGCTGATGCAGGCGTAAACCCCGAAATATAACATACAAAATAATTATTGCGTTCCAGTGAGTAAAGGCCCACCCTACTGTCGTAGTAGCGTGCGTAGGGTGTTCACGTAGTCCCACTCAGCATAAGTCCCCAATAATGCTTATAATTAAATAACTTTTAATAAATTACAGCAGACTGTGATCCCAAATAAGTCTAAAGTTAAAGTGCTGTTTCTCTCCTGTTGAATCGGGGGATCGAACCTGCGATCCCTGGATTACAAGTCCAGCGTGTTACCACTGGACTACAGATCCGTCTGTGAATCTCCGACCCAAAATTGGTCGTTTATATACCCCACGCTGGTCGGACTACCAGAATATGGTCGACCGGACCCAAAATTGGTCGCGACCCGACCGAAAATTAGTAGCTACCGAAAATTGGTCGATCGTTCCAAAATCGCTAGGCAACGCCACACTAGCGATGGAACAAAATTGCAGTTGCAAAAAAATAAATTAAATATGGTAATACATTTACAGGTTCAAATGTTATCGATCTCTTCATAGTTCAATGTCTACGACGTGCCTTGTTTAACTATGACCCATCAATAAATCTACCAGATTGCAATGTTAAAGATGGGATCCATGGTTCCAAAACTTGCAAAAGAGAAATTATTTTTTACGATTTACAATGAGTTCTCAATCTAATTAAACAATACCACTTGGCATAAATGCAGACAATGTGCTACATTTCACATATAAGCACATTATTCATCGTCGGATTACGATTCCTCGAAGGTACAAGCATAAAAATAGTCAAATAAACAGACACCACGGAATCAAAAGGCGACAGAATAGATCGGATTTGAACGGGCAAACATTATGCGTTTCATGTGTAAGCTGGCCTGCAAATATAACCAGGTCGGCATACATATTTAACGTATGGTGACATGTATCATGCGTCACACAAAATTGCACGACCGCGGAAGTCTTAGATTATTGCACGACACGGTTTATACAAAACATAGTAAAGGACTTGACCTCAACAACATATAAATGCAACCTCCTATATGCGGTGCATATCAGTATGGCATGGTATTGTTCATACAAATTTATTTTAGCTCGATTGCGAAACAATTTCTTAAAACTTATATTAATCACTCTCGAGACCTCATTCCTGATGGAATCTATCGCCACGAGGGAGAGAGAAAATGCAACGTGGAAATTAAATGCCTTGCCTAAGGGCACAATCGTAACGGCTCCAGCGGGGCTCGAACTCCGGACCTTTCGCACCTGAAGCGAACGCGCATCCACTGCGCTATCAGGACTTCCACAAATTGTATGCGGTATTGTATGGTATTGTGTATGGTATGGTATTGTATGTTATTGTATGTTGTGGTAGTGTATGGTATGGTAGTGTATGGTATTGTGTATCGTATCGTATGGTATTTTATTGTATGGTATTGTATTGTATGGTAGTGTGTGGTATGGTATTGTATGGTATTGTTTATGGTATAGTATGGTATTGTATGGAATTGTATGGTAGTGTGTGGTATGGTATTGTATGTTATTGTATGGTATGGTATTGTGTATGGTATGTTATGGTATTGTGTATGGTACGGTAGTGTATGGTATGGTATTGTATGTTATTGTATGGTATGGAATGGTATTGTGTATGGTATTGTATGGTATAGTAGTGTATGGTATGGTATTGTATATGGTATGGTATTGTATGGTATGGTAGTGTATGGTATTGTGTATCGTATCGTATGGTATTTTATTGTATGGTATTGTATTGTATGGTAGTGTGTGGTATGGTATTGTATGGTATTGTGTATGGTATAGTATGGTATTGTATGGAATTGTATGGTAGTGTGTGGTATGGTATTGTATGGTATGGTATTGTGTATGGTATGTTATGGTATTGTATGGTAGTGTATGGTATGGTATTGTATGTTATTGTATGGTATGGAATGGTATTGTATGGTATTGTATGGTATAGTAGTGTATGGTATGGTATTGTATATGGTATGGTATTGTATGTGGTGGTAGTGTATGGTATTGTATGGTATTGTATGTGGTGGTAGTGTATGGTATGGTATTGTATGGTATTGTATGTGGTGGTAGTGTATGGTATGGTAGTGTATGGTATGGTATGCTAATAAAATTCCGTTCAATATCCAATTGGTCATATGCATGAAATGTACTAATAAATATTTCATTCGGATTTCTTTTGTGACGCAAGGCCATTGCATAGACAGGGTGGGAGAATCACACCTGTCGATTTCAAACGGCAAAATCTCGACAATATATCTATAATTATTATTATTATTAACACCAATGCATAAATTTATAACCGTTCATGTACGGAAAACCTCAAAATCTTTGTCAGAAATCCCGCCATCGGATCAGGGCGGAAAGTGCTATGTGAAAATAGCCTTCAAAGATAATTTAACTTAAAATAACAGATCAGGAAAGAAATTATGTAGCCACACTGCGGCACGGCACGGTACTGTTGAGGTCTTATATATCCCATTTCCCATTTAATTTAAATGATTAGTAACGTTTCTCGTTTGGTTATTTAAATTAAATAAGTATCATCGGCTACACTGTACACATTTATTTTAGCTCGAATGCGAAACAAGTTCTTACAACTTATATTAAGCATTCTCGAGACCTCATTCCTAATGAATTCCATCGCCACGAGGAAGAAGAATCAACGTGGAATTTAAATTTGATCTTCAATTGAAGAGTATTCTACTTTTCAGCTTTAGTTTACTGCCACCTGTGTTGTGAGATTACTGACTCTATCCATCGAATGACATACATTTTATCCAACCCTCATAAAATATATTACACCATAAACATGAATGCACTTTATTATAGTACTTATGACCGCCTCAGATAGGAAACTCTGTCACACTTATATAATAATCCCGAAAGTGTTTCCACATGTATACACATCTGATCAGAAATAAAATAATTACACTTACTTTGTACTATATTTGTGCACATGGTGTATCTGTGATAAGGGAGATAACTATGCAAATGATTTCACTCAAATGAAATAAATGGGATCCAATCTATATTTTGGAATATGTGTTTCAAGTTTGAATAGGTTTGCCAACAGGCACGAGACACACGGTTGTAAAACAACAAATAAATTGCCTATTAAATACATAGTAAAAAGTAAAAACATACAGTATGTTCATTTATATTTGCAATTATTCATTTCTTCTGATGCCACATCCACTGTGAAGAGGTATTCAAATCAAACTGGAAAAGAGCAACACTCTTTAAATTATAATGTTTTCCATAGCCAGTGCTCATCGGTGAATAACGTCAGTGTGATTACACACTGTATTCCTCCGCCAAATAATACAGTATACCAACCTTGAGTTTGCAATGGCCTGAATTCTTATACCACATATTTTCTACAAATCAACTACCATATATAGCACACTTGATCCAATATTACTACTATACGACCATATATAGCACACTTGATCCAATATTACTACTATACGACCATATATAGCACACTTGATCCAATATTACTACTATACGACCATAGGTAACACACTTGATCCAATATTACTACTATACGACCATATATAGCACACTTGATCCAATATTACTACTATACGACCATATGTAGCACACTTGATCCAATATTACTACTATACGACCATATGTAACACACTTGATCCAATATTACTACTATACGACCATATATAGCACACTTGATCCAATATTACCACTATACGACCATATATAGCACACTTGATCCAATATTACTACTATACGACCATATATAGCACACTTGATCCAATATTACTACTATACGACCATAGGTAACACACTTGATCCAATATTACTACTATACGACCATATATAGCACACTTGATCCAATATTACTACTATACGACCATATGTAGCACACTTGATCCAATATTACTACTATACGACCATATGATGCACGTAAATAGGCAGAGGTGCACGAATGTAGTCCACGAATGTAGTCCCGATAACTAACTAATATAGTTAATTTTTGTTTTTGGTAAAAATGCATTTTCATGACAGGCAGTGAATAGTTTTTGTGTTATTTTTTAGAAATTATGTGACTTGCAAAGACTTCAGACTAGTTGATGTGTAGAAAAGATATGGTATAAGAATTCAGGCCATTGCAAACTGAAGGTTGGTATACTGTATTATTTGGCGAAGGAATACAGTGTGTAAGCACAATGACGTTATTCACAGGTGAGTACTGGCTATGGAAAACATTATAATTTGAAGAGTGTTGCTCTTTTATAGTTTGATTTGAATACCTCTTCACAGTGGATGTGGCATCAGAAGAAATGAAACATTGCAAATATAAATGAAGACTGTATGTTTTTACTTTTTACTATGTATTTAATAGGCAATGTATTTGTTGTTTTACAATCGTGTGTCTCGTGCCTGTTGGCAAACCTATTCAAACTTGAAAAACATATTCCAAAATATAGATTGGATACCATTTATTTCATTTGAGTGAAATCATTTGCATAGTTATCTCCCTTATCACAGATACACCATGTGCACAAATATAGTAGGCCTACAACGTAAGTGTAATTATTTTATTTCTGATCAGATGTGTATACATGTGGGAACACTTTCGGGATTATTATATAAGTGTGACAAAGTGTCCTATCTGAGGCGGTCATAAGTACTATAATAAAGTGCATTCATGTTTATGGTGTAATATATTTTATGAGGGTTGGATAAAATGTAGGTCATTAGATGGATAGAGTCAGTAATCCCACAAAACAGGTGGCAGTAAACTAAAGCTGAAAAGTAGAATACTCTTCAATTGAAGATCAAATTTAACCCTAACCCTAATGTCCAGATTACTGCCAATTGTCCCAAGAGTACTGCCGATTGTATATCCGGTTATATATCGTTACTGCCTCTATCGTTAACGCTACAAAACACAAAAATGATAAAATATATATACATCAAAGCAAGGCAAATAAAAACACATGTACTGATATAGGCAATTATCTAAAAGCAAATAATAATTGCAGCTCAATAAAAAAGAGCCTACAGGAAATCGTGATAGCGCAGTGGATGCGCGTTTGCTTCAGGTGTGAAAGGTACGGAGTTCGAGCCTCGATGGTGCCGTTACGATTGTGCCCATATGCAAGGCATTTAAATTCCATGTTGCTTCTTCTCCCTCGTGGCGATGGAATCCATCAGGAATGAGGTCTCGAGATTGATTAATATAACTTATAAGTTGTAAGAACTTGTTTCGCAATCGAGCTAAAATAATTTTGTACAATGTAGCTGGTGGTAGGCCCCTACTTATTTAATTTAAATGACCAAACGAGAAACGTTACTAATCATTTAAATTAAATGGGAAATGGGATATATAAGACCTCTACAGTACCGTGCCTCAGTGTGGCTACTAAGAGATGGGATATATAAGACCTCTACAGTACCGTTCCTCAGTGTGACTACTAGGAGATGGGATATATAAGACATCTACAGTACCGTGCCTCAGTGTGGCTACTAGGAGATGGGATCTATAAGACATCTACAGTACCGTGCCTCAGTGTGGCTACTAGGAGATGGGATATATAAGACCTCTACAGTACCGTGCCTCAGTGTGGCTACTAGGAGATGGGGTATATAAGACCTCTACAGTACCGTGCCTCAGTGTGACTACTAGGAGATGGGATATATAAGACCTCTACAGTACCGTGCCTCTGTGTGGCTACTAGGAAATGGGATATATAAGACATCTACAGTACTGTGCCTCAGTGTGACTACTAGGAGATGGGATCTATAAGACATCTACAGTACCGTGCCTCAGTGTGGCTACTAGGAGATTGGATATATAAGACCTCTACAGTACCGTGCCTCAGTGTGGCTACTAAGAGATGGGATATATAAGACCTCTACAGTACCGTGCCTCAGTGTGGCTACTAGGAGATGGGATATATAAGACCTCTACAGTACCGTGCCTCAGTGTGGCTACTAGGAGATGGGGTATATAATACCTCTACAGTACCGTGCCTCAGTGTGGCTACTAGGAGATGGGATATATAAGACCTCTACAGTACCGTGCCTCAGTGTGACTACTAGGAGATGGGATATATAAGACCTCTACAGTACCGTGCCTCAGTGTGGCTACTAGGAGTGGGATATATAAGACCTCTACAGTACCGTGCCACAGTGTGGCTACTAGGAGATGGGATATATAAGACCTCTACAGTACCGTGCCTCAGTGTGACTACTAGGAGATGGGATATATAAGACCTCTACAGTACCGTGCCACAGTGTGGCTACTAGGAGATGGGATATATAAGACCTCTACAGTACCGTGCCTCAGTGTGGCTACTAGGAGATGGGGTATATAATACCTCTACAGTACCGTGCCTCAGTGTGGCTACTAGGAGATGGGATATATAAGACCTCTACAGTACAGTGCCTCAGTGTGGCTACTAGGAGATGGGATATATAAGACCTATACAGTACCGTGCCTCAGTGTGGCTACTAGGAGATGGGGTATATAAGACCTCTACAGTACCGTGCCTCAGTGTGGCTACTAGGAGATGGGGTATATAAGACCTCTACAGTACCGTGCCTCAGTGTGGCTACATACTTTTTTTCCCGATCTGTTATTTAAAGTTCCTATCTCTGAAGGCTGTTTTCGCATAGTACTTTCCGCCCTGATCCGATGGCGGGATTTCTGACAAAGATTTTGAATCTTTCCGGACATGAATGGTTATAAATGTGTGCATTGGTGTTAAGAATAATAATATTATAGATTTAAACAATGTTTAAGATATATTGTCTTACATTTGTGCATACGATTTTGCCATTTGAAATCGACAGGTGTGATTCTCCCACCTTTATTATACAATGGCCTTGCGTCACAAAAGAAATCCGAATGAATTATTTGTTAGTACATTTCATGAATATGAACAATTGGATATTGTACGGATATTTTGTCATACCATACAATACCATACCATACAATACCATACCACACACTACCATAGCATACAATACCATACAATACCAAACTATACCATACACAATACCATACAATACCATACAATACCATACAATACCATACAATACCATACCTACAATACCATACCCTACAATACCATACCGTACAATACCGTACAATACCATACCGTACAATACCATACAATACCATACCGTTACTTTTACCGTACAATACCATACAATACCATACCGTACAATACCATACAATACCATACAATACCATACCGTACAATACCATACCGTACAATACCATACAATACCATACCATACAATACCATACCATACAATACCATACCACACACTACCATACCATACAATACCATACAATACCAAACTATACCATACACAATACCATGCAATACCATACAATACCATACAATACCATACCGTACAATACCATACCGTACAATACCGTACAATACCATACCGTACAATACCATACCGTACAATACCATACAATACCATACCATACAATACAATACCATACAATACCATACCACACACTACCATACCATACAATACCATACAATACCAGACTATACCATACACAATACCATACAATACCATACAATACCATACAATACCATACCGTACAATACCATACCGTACAATACCATACCGTACAATACCATACTGTACAATACCGTACAATACCATACCGTACAATACCATACCGTACAATACCATAAATACCATACAATATCATACCATACAATACCATGCCATACTGATATGCAACGCATATAGGAGGTTGCATTTATATGTTAATGAGGTCAAGTGATTACCTTTGCTATGTTTTGTATAGACCGTGTCGTGCAATAATCCAAGACTTCCGCGGTCATGCAAGTTTGTGTGACGCATGAGACAAGTGACCATACGTTAAATATGTATGCCGACCTTGTTATATTTGCAGGCCAGCTTACACATGAAACGCATAATGCTCGCCAGTTCAAATCCGATCTATTCTGTCGCCTTTTGAATCAATTTTCCTTGCGCTTGTGTCCTGTTTATGTATCATGTTTCCGTGATGTCTATTTATTTGACTATGTTTATGCTTGTACCGTCGAGGAATCGTAATACGACGATGAATATTGTGATTATATCTGAAATGTAACGCATTGTCTGCATTTATGCCAAGTGGTATTGTTTAATTAGCTTGAGAACTCATCGTAAATCGTAAACGATAATTTCTCTTTGGCAAGTTTTGGAACCATGGATCCCATCTTTAACATTGCATTCTGGTAGATTTATTGATGCGTCATAGTTAAACAAGGTACATCGTAGACATTGAACTAGGAAGAGATCGACATTTCAACCGGTAAATGTATTACCGTATTAGTGTTTTGTAGCTGCCATTTTGTTCCATCGCTAGTGTGGCGTTGCCTAGCGATTTTGGAACGATCGACCACATTTGGGTCACGACCAATTTTCGGTCGCGACTACTTTTGGGTCGCTACCAATTTTCGGTCGGGTCACCACCAATTTTGGGTCGGGTCGACCATATTCTGGTAGTCCGACCAGCGTGGGGTATATAAACGACCAATTTTGGGTTGGAGATTCGCCCATTTGGTTCGCCGGAGTCGAGGGTAAATAAGCTCAATCATCATCGGAGATTCACAGACGGATCTGTAGTCCAGTAGTAACATGCTGGACTGGTAATCCAGGGATCGCAGGTTCGATCCCCTGTCTGGCCCTAATAAAATTAACAGTCTTTCCGATGGGACTTTAAACCGAGGTATCGTGTCGGTGCTGTACACCGTGCACGTAAAAGAACCAGAGGAGACTCTGGAATGGGTCTCTGTCTGTGTCATTGCACTATCCTCCAAACATCTATAATGACTATTCTCTTAGTGTCGCTCATATGGGCAACCGGTAGCGACGATACATAAAGGTAGAACAAACACAGAGTTCAGCTTTCGTTTGGGAGGGACATAAGATTATTATAGCTTCGATAGGGTTAGGATCGAGATTTTCATTATTTCAACAGGAGAGAAACAGCACTTTAACTTTAGCGATTTTAGACTTCTTTCGGATCCCAGTCTGCTGTAATTTATTAAAAGTTAGTAAATGCACAGTGGTCCACTGCGATCTATACACAGTTGTCAACTGGGATCTATGCACAGTGGTCCACTGGGATCTATACACAGTGGTCCACTGGGATCTATGCACAGTGGTCCACTGGGATCTATACAAAGTGGTCCACTGGGATCTATACACCGTGGTCCACTGGGATCTATGCACAGTGGTCCACAGGGATCTATACAGTGGTCCACTGGGATCTATACACAGTGGTCCACTGGGATCTATACACAGTGGTCCACTGGGATCTATACACAGTGGTCCACAGGGATCTATGCACAGTGGTCCACTGGGATCTATGCACAGTGGTCCACTGGGATCTATACAACAGTGATCCACTGGGATCTATACACAGTGATCTACTGGGATCAATTAATGATTAAATTCTCTTTTCTACAGAAACTTGATGTTTGGTTGTACTACTACAGAAACCTGATGTTTGGTTGCACTACTACAGATACTTGATGTTTGGTTGTACTACTACAGAAACTTGATGTTTGGTTGCACTACTACAGACACTTGATGTTTGGTTGTACTACTACAGAAACTTGATGTTTGGTTGTACTACTACAAAAACTTGATGTTTGGTTGTACTACTACAGAAACTTGATGTGTGTTTGTACTACTACAGACACTTGATGTTTGATTGCACTACTACAGAAACTTGATGTTTGGTTGTACTACTACAGCAATTTGATGTTTGGTTGCACTACTACAGAAACTTGATGTTTGGTTGTACTACTACAGAAACTTGATGTTTGGTTGCACTACTACAGATACTTGATGTTTGGTTGCACTACTACAGACACTTGATGTTTGGTTGTACTACTACAGAAACTTGATGTTTGGTTGCACTACTACAGAAACTTGATGTTTGGTTGTACTACTACAGAAACTTGATGTTTGGTTGCACTACTACAGATACTTGATGTTTGGTTGCACTACTACAGACACTTGATGTTTGGTTGTACTACTACAGAAACTTGATGTTTGGTTGCACTACTACAGACACTTGATGTTTGGTTGTACTACTACATACACTTGATGTTTGGTTGTACTACTACAGAAACTTGATGTTTGGTTGTACTACTACAGACACTTGATGTTTGGTTGCACTACTACAGAAACGTGTGCTATTCGTATTGTGAACTCGATGTGTAAAGGATGTTACGCTATGTAAGAACTGACATACTTCGTCAATTCACATGCACATAGTTCAGAGAACACATTTATTAATTTTATAACTAACGATTCTCATAATGTCTAGTCAGGAACTTACCATTAATTCCGGAGTACGGTCACACGTGTGTGAAATATGTAAACAAACTTTTAGCTATTCTTGGGATTTGAAGCAGCACATGCGCATTCACAGCACAGAACGGCCGCATCACTGTGAACTATGTAATAAGGCATTTAGTCGGTCTAATGATGTAAAGCAACACATGCGTACACATACTGGAGAAAAACCATATGAGTGTGATATATGTAGCAAGGCGTTTAGCAATGCTAGTCATGTAAAGCAGCATATGCTCATACATACTAGAGAACGACCACATGAGTGTGAAATATGTAAGCAAACTTTTAACCATTCTGGGAATTTGAAACAGCACATGAGCCTGCATACCACAGAACGGTCGTATCAATGTGAACTATGTAATAAGGCATTTAGTCGATCTAGCGATGTAAAGCAACACATGCGTATACATACTGGAGAAAAACCATATCAGTGTGAAATATGTAACAAGGCGTTTAGCAATTCTAGCCAAGTAATGCGACATATGCTCATACATACTGGAGAACGACCACATGAGTGTGAACTATGTAACCAAACTTTTAGTCACTCTTGTAATTTGAAACAGCACAAGCGCATACATACCACAGAACGGCCGTATCAGTGTGAAATATGTAATACGGCATTTAGTTGGTCTAGCTCTTTAATATATCACATGCGTACACATACCGGAGAAAAACCGTATAAGTGTGAAATATGTAACAAGGCGTTTAGTCAGTCTGGCAATTTAAAACAGCATATGCTCATACATACTGGAGAACGACCACATGAGTGTGAAATGTGTCAAAAAGCGTTTAACAATTATAGCAGTTTAAAGCAGCATATGCACACACATACTGGAGAACGTCCATATGAGTGTGAAATATGTCAAAAAACGTTTATCCATTCTGGCACTTTAAAGCTGCATATGCTCAAGCATACTGGAGAACGGCCACATTTATGTGGACAATGTAATATGGCTTTTAGTATGGCTGGTAATTTGAAGGTACACATGCGCATACATACAGGAAAACGACCACATGAGTGTGAAATATGTAATAAAGCTTTTAGTGTAGCTGGCAATTTGAAAGTACACATGCGCATTCATAACCGGGAACGGCCCCATGAGTGTGAACTATGTAATAAGACTTTTAGGGAAGCTTTCAACTTAGAGCAGCACATGTACAAGCACACCGGAGAACGGCCCCATGAGTGTAAAATATGCAATAAGACTTATTGCCGGTATGACTATTTAAAGCGACATATTATACGCATGCATACCGGAGAACGATCACATGAGTGTGATGTATGTAGCAAAGCATTTACCTATTCTGGCAGTTTGAAACGACACATGTTCATACATACGGGAGAACGGCCACATGTATGTGAATTATGCAATAATGCATTCAGTCAGTATGGCCAGTTGAAGCGGCACATGCTCAAGCATACCGGAGAACGGCCGCATGAGTGTGAATTATGTAATAAGCGTTTTAGTCTTTCTGACAGTTTAAAGGTCCACATGGCATACATACTGGAGAACGGCCATATAGTGTTATATATGTAAAAAGGCGTTTAACCAATCTGGCAATTTGAAGCAACACATGCACACGCATACCGGATAACGGCCATATTTGGCGATTTTAACACATTGCATCCTTAGATATTCAATCTTAGTTCAATCTATCGTATAGTGAAAGTAGTACCCCCATTCTGTATACTCAATATTCAAATCAGTATGAGCAATTATAACTGACAAAACTGCCTTCCGGCATTTCCACAGACGGAGTTGTAGTCCAGTGCTAACACGCTGGACTGGTAATCCAGGTTCGACATTAAACCGAGGTCTCGTGTCGGTGCTGTACACCGTGCACGTAAACGAACCAGAGGAAACTCTGGAATGGGTCTCTGTCTGTATCATTGCAAAAATCAAAAATGACTAATCTCTTCAGGAGGCGTCGCTCATATGGGCAACAGGTAGCGACGATAAATAAACGTAAAACACACACACTCCCGCATTTCCAAACTTCAAAAAGTTGAACCTCCCTAGAACAACAACCTCTCTACAACAACCAATATTGGGTGTGTCCGGATGGTGTTTGCTCTGGAGAGGTTTGACTGTATTTCATTATGAAGCTAATTTGCATTCCCGTACAAATGTGATCAGTGACAAAATAAACTATAACTGTATTTGTTTGAAAGTTAATAATAACATATCAGAACCATGACGGTATGGTGAAGCTAAATCGCTAATATATATTGTATGAATCGCACTCGTTGATCAATTTTGGGCTAATATGGCGACAGTAATGGTTTATTGGCATAGTACGGGCAAATACTTATCTAGATGGATTCGTTGTACCTGAAAACATACGAAGATTTCTTACCGTGTTTGGTATCAAATATATGACCCAAAATGAATTTATCATATGTCGGTGGCGGCCATTTTGGATTTGTCACGTTTAAGAGTTAACCGTTGGTTTATTGGCATAGTACGGGCAAATACTTATCTAGATGGATTCGTTGTACCTGAAAACATACGAAGATTTCTTACCGTGTTTGGTATCAAATATATGACCCAAAATGAATTTATCATATGTCGGTGGCGGCCATTTTGGATTTGTCACGTTTAAGAGTTAACCGTTGGTTTATTGGCATAGTACGGGCAAATACTTATCTAGATGGATTCGTTGTACCTGAAAACATACGAAGATTTCTTACCGTGTTTGGTATCAAATATATGACCCAAAATGAATTTATCATATGTCGGTGGCGGCCATTTTGGATTTGTCACGTTTAAGAGTTAACCGTTGAAAATACAGCCAGACAACCACCAGCTATATCGATTTAGAACATATAACTACGTCTAAAATCGTTGTTTGGCAGCTGTAAACATGATATACAACAATACACATTTCTGGAATTTGGCCTAGACTATATAATACAATTTGATACTGAGAGCAATGTTCCACAAGCGTGCACCAATGGGTGCAGGCATTTAGTGTTGGATTTCAATAAAAGTTGCACATATATTATAACAAACACAATTGGGTTTATTACACACATTGATTTTAAAGAAGACTTCGTGGAAGTCGTGGTAGCGCAGTGGATGCGCGTTCGCTTCATGTGCGAAATGCCCGGAGTTCGAGCCCCGCTGGAGCCGTTACGATTGTGCCCTTAGGCAAGGCATTGAAATGCCACGTTGCATCTTCTCTCCTTCATGGCGATGGATTCCATCAGGAATGAGGTCTCGAGAGTGATTAATATAAGTTGAAAGAACTTGTTTCACAATCGAGCTAAAATAAATTTGTATCAACTAAGAAATGTATGAATGCTAACTTATTACTTTTTCTGGTCGTCGTTATATAACAAAATGTATTTACTAAGTAACTTCAACACACATTACAATAGTAAATATTAGCAAATAAATGGAACAGATGAGTGTGTTTGTTTCATGTATGTTCTTTCTAACTGTATGGGTATTGTATAAAAGTAAAGTGTTTGTTTATTATAGTGTCACCCCAAATGTATATATGTACCTTATAATCTGTTAACTTGTTTCACATCTGATTCATGCTCGTATGTAATATTATATTGTCGAATGTATTACATATGCAATAAAATATGGTTAAAATCAAAAGTGTCACCCCTATTTAAAAGACCAGCCATTTCTGACTTATTTTTTGAACATCAGTACTTCCTGAATCCTATGCTTGTATGCCAGGCGCCAGGCAATCGGTAAGTATTATTTAACTAGCTGGTGGCTCACCAACTGAATTATTCAGAAACAATTAAAAGAAATGTATTGACAATGGCCATGGATACATGTGTACACATGGTTCATCTACCAATGCCATTACGGCCGAGGGATGGAATTCCGATCCAGTATTGAGACAGACAAGACTGTAGAGATTTGGGTACACATACAAGCCGCATAACTCAAGTCTCACATATAGTATTGATCAACATTGTTCTAGAGGTTATCAGTCATATATCAGGCAAGGCATTTAATTTCCACGTTGCCTCTTCTCTCTCCCTCGTGGCGATGGAATCCACCACCACGAATGAGGTATCGAGAGTGATAAGTTGTAATAACTTGTTTCGCAATCGAACTAAAATAAATTTGTATAAACAAATGTCAGATATTAGTTGATAGCACCATCTAACTCCATACTACTTTTCTTATCACGCACAATGCAACGAGTTCGCAACTAATAGGCGTGTAGTGCTGCAATGGATCCCAATTACTGTGGAGATCATGGTAAAAGACAAGCTGGTTAAGAGTGATACCCACAAGGAGCAACCATATATACGCGTCAATTACATGAAATGTCACAAACATAAGGACACTGATAGAACCAGGTCAAGAGAAGGATGACCTTATTAATAGAGCCGATTAAGTCATCATGACGCTTTAAACGCACATACTGATGTATAAGAATATACCCTGTCTGTATAGCTAACCACGCTATGTTGTTTTTTTTTGGTGATAGTTTCTTAGTATAGCATAAAGTGTACAGTGTAATTTATTTGTGTCGCTGTTTTATATTTAGCTCAATATGTTTGCACGTTGTTGTTATTTAATGCTTTACTTAATACACACTATATTAAAACTTACAAGTATGTGTTGTTACATGTGACGCATACCAATCTTCTAAAAATGACTAGTTATCCATGTGTATTAAACAAATGTACACAACGTTCACTCATCCGCGGTCAATGTTTCCCGCTATGACGTCTGGTGTTGTGCGAGATTATAGGTCACTACATGATTGACCTTTTCCTCGTATGACGTTGATAATAGCCGAAGTCTGCCGGATGAAACAATCCTTTAGCATGCAGACACCATGCAAACCAAATGATTGTAAACCTACTATCTACTTCTTACCAATAGTAAGCTATGTGCAATAATAATATTTACTTTTAGTATGTATAGATAAAAATACAACCATAGTCTCCATTTGATAAGCTACACCATTTGTCCCATAAAGATGGTAACAAAGAAATGTTAATAACTTGTAAAGAACGATATGAGGATTTCGGATTGAACAACATTGTGCGTTTTATTGTCATCATGATCTTTCTATCTAGGTTCCTGTTGTCATGTACTTGAATTGGTACACTATATAAATTTAGTCTATCATTTATTCCTGTCTAATTGATGTGGGGGTGGGGGTTACATCTATCTATCTATCTTCCGCTAATGTCGCGGGGACGTAGACATGTTGCGCATCAAAAACCGCAAAGAAGTTAAAAGTATGAGTAGTTAAAAGTATAATTTAAGAAGGTAATGAAAATAAGTTTTGGTTAAAAGCAGCTACGCAGAACAACTAGGGACTGGCATGTTCAATATGGCAAACTGCCGTATTGAATTGCTCTATGGTAGGGAGATGGACAATGTCAGGAGGGAGGTGGTTCCAATGATAGATTGATAGATGATAGATTGTTCTTGGAAAGAAGGAAAACTTGTAGTAGTCTGTAGTTGCTGTAATTAACCTATAGCTTAAGGAATGGCAATGGCCAGCAGGACGGGAGAGAGGACCTAGGTAATTTTCAATGGGAATAGCAACAAGATCATTATGAATTTTATACATAAGGGATAACCTATTGTCAATACGCCATTGATCTAGTCTGCGTAGATTTAGGGAATGTAGCATGTCTGTAACACTAGAGGTACGATAGAAGTCAGCCTTTATCCAACGGGCTGCTCTTCGCTGGACACCTTCAATTTGGTCTACCAATGTTTGGGTATGGGGCGACCAGATCTCGGAGCCATATTCAAGCTGGGGTCTCACTAGTGTCTGGTAAGCCATGGTCTTAAGGGGTTCATATTTGACCTGGAGGTTTCTACGTGGAATAAAGTTTCTTGGTGTTTGGTCTGTAAGGATTGGAGGCATCAGCACTGTTTAGATTTAGGATGTTTTCTAGGTATAATATGATAAGCCTCTTTGACCTTTTTCCGCACTAAATGTTTTAGATCCAGGAATTTCTTGCGATTTGAAGGCGTACTTGACTTCCTAGTATTTTTAAAGGCCCTATTTCGCCTTCTAATCATTCGCTTAACACTCTGATTGACCCAGGGTAGGTGATCTCTTAACGATGACTGTTTGGATGGAATCCATTTATCTGTGAGGGTGTTTAGAGCATGAGAGAAATGTTCCCATAGCTCTTCAGTGTTTAGTGCGGTATATTTACATTCGTTGGTCATAACCTGGTGATAGTCACATACTGACTGTTTAATGGCCTGCCAGTTTGCTTTCTTATAGAGTGGAATCCTGCGAGGCTTTTGATAACATATCCTTGCGGATGTGTTGACTTTTATTTCGACTACATTATGATCACTGATGCCAGGTAGAATATTGACACAATAGCCTACGATAACCTGTAAATTGATGGGTTAGGGAAAGAGGCATTAATCCCACAAAACAGGGGGTAGAAAACTACAGCTGATAAGTAGAATACTCTTCAATTGAGGAGAATTTAGCCATAATGTCCAATATTACTGCCAATTGTTCCAAGATTACTGCCAATTGTAGGCCTATATTGCGATACAGCATCGACGCAATTATAACGCAGTTTACATAACTGTAACGCTGTGGTGGGTCATGACCATTTAGTGACGTCATCACAATTTGCGCTGACATGTGGCGCTAGAATGAAAGTAGCAGCGTTATTTATTAAAACGAGCACGCTGTGGTAATGTGATACAACTGATCTTACATTCGTGATGGTTCCTACCATATGTTATGAAACGCGTTTCAAGTTTAACATGATATGAAATCACTACTCACGTACGATAGTATATACAATAGTATTTGCTTCTCAATATGTCGTTAGTAGATTATTCTATATATAGCAGAAGTTATGCTTTTATTAGTGATCAGAGTTGTCAGTGTTCATTCTATGTCAGAAGTTTTGTGAGAAAATTGTGTTATTTAATAACTTTAAACACAATATGGTTATAATGCACAGTACGACCATTAAATTGACGAAATCAGCGAGACGTAACGTTTCAGTCAAGGCTAGGACTTAACTACTCATTAACATGGAATATGCAATATCTTACTTCTATGCAATCCCAAAATAGGTCTTGCTTGGCTATATTTTCCCAGGTCTCTGTATAGTTTCAATCGAAAGAATGTAGTTGTAATATTAAGAATTATATATAATTACAATGTATTTGTTATTAGAAATGCGTCTCGTTTTTCCTACTAACTATCTAGAGGCATAGCATTCACATCAGTCGCTACGCTTACATTTTAAAACGCATATTAACTGGTACTACCAAACTGTTAATATTATCACTGCCCCTTTTATCTGTAGAATAATCTTAAGTGTTGTGGTTTATTGATATTGATCCTAATGTTATGGTATATTCCAGAGCTGGTACCACGCTGTCGTGTTTCTAGATATTGGTCCTAATGTTATGGTATATTCCAGAGCTGGTACCACGCTGACGTGTGTCTAGATATTGATCCTAATGTTATGGTATATTCCAGAACTGGTACCACGCTGTCGTGTGTCTAGGTATTGATCCTAATGTTCCGGAGCTGGTACCACGCTGTCGTGTGTCTAGATATTGATCCTAATGTTATGGTATATTCCAGAGCTGGTACCACGCTGTCGTGTGTCTAGATATTGATCCTAATGTTCCGGAGCTGGTACCACGCTGTCGTGTGTCTAGATATTGATCCTAATGTTATGGTATATTCCAGAGCTGGTACCACGCTGTCGTGTGTCTAGATATTGATCCAAATGTTATGGTATATTCCAGAGCTTGTACCACGCTGTCGTGTTTCTAGATATTGATCCTAATGTTATGGTATATTCCAGAGCTAGTACCACGCTGTCGTGTTTCTAGATATTGGTCCTAATGTTATGGTATATTCCAGAGCTAGTACCACGCTGTCGTGTTTCTAGATATTGATCCTAATGTTATGGTATATTCCAGAGCTAGTACCACGCTGTCGTGTTTCTAGATATTGGTCCTAATGTTATGGTATATTCGAGAACTTGTACCACGCTGTCGTGTATCTAGATATTGATCCTAATGTTCCGGAGCTGGCACCACGCTGCCATGTGTCCAGATAATGATCATACTATTATGTTATATTCCAGTGATAGAAAGACGCAGTGTTGTTGTGTCAGACGTCGACGTTCCGCTACCTGTATGTGACAGAGAAAACACGGTTCACTGTTCCGCTATCTAGACTATGTATACATAACATCTACACATAAAGAACTGTTGAAGCTGAGATATGTCTCCATACATCCACATCCAATACACTTTCTTTTCCGTTCATGTGATATACTGTTAGTATCAATACCACCCAATCTAAATTTTGTCCTCCAAACGTCTTCAAGAATGTGAAATCTGCAGAAAGACGTGCAGGTCAAATGCCTCTCTACGCGTACATCTGCGCATTCATACAGGAGAGCGTCCGTATCTATGCGACATCTGCAAAACGACTTTTACTGTAGCTGGAAACCTTCGGAAACATCAGAGCATTCATACAGGAGAGCGCGCTTATGAATGCGATATCTGCAATAGAGCTTTTAGCGAGGCTAAATCTCTTCGTAGACATCAGCGCATTCATACAGGAGAGTGCGCTTATGAATGCGAAATCTGCAAGAAGTCGTTTAAACAAGCTGAAGTTCTACATAGGCACCAGTTTATTCATACAGGTGAACGCCCTTATTAATGTGAAATATGTGCACATACTTTTAGTAGAGCTGAGTCTCTTCGGATACACCAACGGATCCATACAAGAGAACGTCCTTATATATGTGGTATATGCAACAAGGCGTTTAAAGTATCTGGAAATCTTCAATATCATCTGCGCATCCATACTGGTGAGCGTCCATATGAATGTGCTGTATGCAAACGGGCTTTTCGGATGGCTAATGTTCTCCGAAATCACCAGCGCATCCATACAGGAGAACGCCCTTATATATGTGGTATATGGAACAAGGCGTATAGCTATGCAACAATGATATCGTCTGCGTCATCAGGGCGTTCATACACTATAGCTGTCTTTTGAAGGTCGTATAGTTATGCAACAAGTTTATCGTCTGCGTCATCGGGCATTCATACAAGAGAGCGCCCGTTTGAATGTGGTGTATGTATGCAGGGGAAACTGAGACTTTTCGTTTCATGCAAGATGTATATGGAATTTGCAAGAAGGCTTTTAATTCAGATAGAACGCTTTCGAGGGCATGACTACATTCATACACACACACTGGAGCACACCATTATCGAAGTGAAATATGCGAGCATGTATTTAATTCTCTGTTGCATCAGCGCATTGTACACTCTGTCAGAAGTGTTGTTACAGGTATTACTCCTGGGAGATATCCGCACACTCTGTCAGAAGTGTTGTTACAGGTATTACTCCTGGGAGATATCCGCACACTCTGTCAGAAGTGTTGTTACAGGTATTACTCCTGGGAGATATCCGCACACTCTGTCAGAAGTGTTGTTACAGGTATTACTCCTGGGAGATATCCGCACACTCTGTCAGAAGTGTTGTTACAGGTATTACTCCTGGGAGATATCCGCACACTCTGTCAGAAGTGTTGTTACAGGTATTACTCCTGGGAGATATCCGCACACTCTGTCAGAAGTGTTGTTACAGGTATTACTCCTGGGAGATATCCGCACACTCTGTCAGAAGTGTTGTTACAGGTATTACTCCTGGGAGATATCCGCACACTCTGTCAGAAGTGTTGTTACAGGTATTACTCCTGGGAGATATCCGCACACTCTGTCAGAAGTGTTGTTACAGGTATTACTCCTGGGAGATATCCGCTTACTCTCTCAGACGTGTTGTTACAGGTATTACTCATGGGAGATATCCGCACACTCTGTTACAAGTGTTGTTACAGGTATTACTCCAGGGAGATATCCGCTTACTCTGTCAGACGTGTTGTTACAGGTATTACTCCAGGGAGATATCCGCTTACTCTGTCAGAAGTGTTGTTACAGGTATTACTCCAGGGAGATATCCGCTTACTCTGTCAGAAGTGTTGTTACAGGTCTTACTCCTGGGAGATATCCGTTTACTCTGTCAGACGTGTTGTTACAGGTATTACTCCAGGGAGATATCCGCTTACTCTGTCAGAAGTGATGTTACAGGTATTACTCCTGGGAGATATCCGCACACTCTGTCAGAAGTGTTGCTACAGGTATTACTACTGGGAGATATCCACACACTCTGTCAGAAGTGTTGTTACAGGTATTACTCCTGGGAGATATCCGCCTACTCTGTCAGAAGTGTTGCTACAGGTATTACTCCTGGGAGATATCCGCCTACTCTGTCAGAAGTGTTGCTACAGGTATTACTCCTTGGAGATATCCGCTTACTCTGTCAGAAGTGTTGTTACAGGTATTACTCCTGGGAGATATCCGCTTACTCTGTCAGAAGTGTTGTTACAGGTATTACTCCAGGGAGATATCCGCTTACTCTGTCAGAAGTGTTGTTACAGGTATTACTCCTGGGAGATATCCGCGCACTCTATCAGAAGTGTTGTTACATGTATTACTCCTGGGAGATATCCGCACACTCTGTTACAAGTGTTGTTACAGGTATTACTCCAGGGAGATATCCGCACACTCTGTCAGAAGTGTTGTTACAGGTATTACTCCAGGGAGATATCCGCTTACTCTGTCAGAAGTGTTGTTACAGGTATTACTCCTGGGAGATATCCGCACACTCTGTCAGAAGTGTTGCTACAGGTATTACTCCTGGGAGATATCCGCACACTCTGTCAGAAGTGTTGTTACAGGTATTACACCTGGGAGATATCCGCATACTCTGTCAGACGTGTTGTTACAGGTATTACACCTGGGAGATATCCGTACACTCTGTCAGACGTGTTGTTACAGGTATTACTCCTGGGAGATATCCGCACACTCTGTCAGAAGTGTTGTTACAGGTATTACTCCTTGGAGATATCCGCTTACTCTGTCAGAAGTGTTGCTACAGGTATTACTCCAGGGAGATATCCGCACACTCTGTTACAAGTGTTGTTACAGGTATTACTCCAGGGAGATATCCGCACACTCTGTCAGAAGTGTTGTTACAGGTATTACTCCAGGGAGATATCCGCTTACTCTGTCAGAAGTGTTGTTACAGGTATTACTCCTGGGAGATATCCGCACACTCTGTCAGAAGTGTTGCTACAGGTATTACTCCTGGGAGATATCCGCACACTCTGTCAGAAGTGTTGTTACAGGTATTACTCCTGGGAGATATCCGTACACTCTGTCAGACGTGTTGTTACAGGTATTACACCTGGGAGATATCCGCTTACTCATAGCTCATTACTTTATAGCGTGCTAAAATCTCTTTCACTTATTTTAGACATTGTCTGATTTTGTATTTGTGTATGTATTCCCGTCTTTATTAACACGTGTATGTCAATAATTTCTTTTAATTTGGAGGCCGGGTAAGGGTATGTCAAGTGTATGTCAATATTTACTTTTAATTTGGAGGCCGGGTAAGGATATGTCAAGTGTATGTCAATATTTACTGTTAATTTTGAGGCCGGGTAAGGGTATGTCAAGTGTATGTCAATATTTACTTTTAATTTTGAGGCCGGGTAAGGGTATGTCAAGTGTATGTCAATATTTACTTTTAATTTTGAGGCCGGGTAAGGGTATGACAAGTGTATGTTAATATTATGTATGTACAATATTGTAATCTGGTTGATGTAGTACATCCTATGTATTCCAGTCTGCATTGGCATGTTTACATCCATATTGCATTTACAATGAACTCAGTTAAATTGCATAGTTCTTGTTTTTTCATTTAATTAAACTTTTATTTGTTCAGGTTCATTGTTTGCTTCCTGTATTTTCCATATCGTGTAGGCCAATTGCTTTTATTAATGTATGTTCGCGCTTCAGTTCAATCTTCTTTTATTATGCATTTTAATAGCTTGATTTCATATAGAACTTTTAATAAGTTACCACATTGTATTTGGATTAGAATCTATATTTAAATCGCAAGCTTCGGAATTAAATCAAGGCCAATCAAAGGAAACATGTGCTTTACATGACTTTATCTATATTTAAATGCCAGATACTGAACGGGCTTTGCTATGAGGAAAGACTGGCTGAACTAAACCTCGAACCTATTCAAGATTAAGCATCATCAGCTGATGATATAGACTATGCTCAGTTATTTGAATTCTCCAACAATCAGAGTAGGCGAAATTTTCTGAAGCTTCACAAGCCTTATGCTAACAAAAGTGTTAAATTAAACTCCTTCCTACACCGAGTAAATAACAATTGGAATGCGCTACCTGACTACATAGCAAGTGCTAAACATGTTATATAGCCCACAGTTTAAGATTGAACTAGACAAAAAGGTGTGCATCAGTGAGATTCGACACCAGTGACGTATACTATTATATACTGGAATAGCACAACGACGCAAGGGGACCAACAAGCATTTGAGGATTAATAATTGCCCCTATTACTTTGTACTAAAAGGTACACCAACACGTAGTAAAACTATTTTCCAGTGTTTCAATACAAGAAAAATATTGAGATAATCTCCCTTTCATTGACTACACCATTTGTTAAATTTTGAAAAGGTAAAGAAATGCAAATAAACGGGTAAAGATGTGAGGATTTTGGAAAGTTAAGGGTAGCATCATTCTATTTCTATAGAGTATCTAATCTTGATTAATAAATTGTATTTACGATGATATTTTTTTTAATAATTTGTTGATGTCCAAAATAAAGTAACCAAGCCCAAGTCAGGGTTCGAACCCATGACTGCCTGATCCTTGTGTATCGTCCGTGGTACAATGATAGAGCGTCGTATTTGGAATCGAACGGTCCGGGTTCGATACTCAGTCAGGCCACGTATTGAGCAAGACACATCGCACACATTGCTTAGTACTTGTTAACCGCTATGGTCGGCTAAGCATGCATGCCCAGGAAAACATGTCTAGGTCCCCGCAAGGGGTTTGACATTAATGGAACATACATACATAGATCCTCCATTACCTGGAGGCGAACACTCTACCGCGTCGCTATAAAAACTAGCTCTATGGTCTCCCTATATACCACTACAGAAATATTCTTCATTCTAACTTGTTTGTACATGTCCCACTCTGGAGCATTATCGTACACAGTCTGTATGTTATAGTGGAAGGTACCAGTACTCAATTATCCAATCTCCGCAAGCGTTGGACAACTTTCTCACATGTCATTGTATCACTTGTTTCTGACATGGAGCGAACCTGCGGCCGTGGTGATAGCGGAGAAAGGCGAGTTCCAACAACGGCATGCAAGACCAATCGACAGCATTGTAATAACCATTTAGATAGTATATACTTTAGTTATAAATATTACCCAGACAAGAGAGTAAACAGACGGATCTGTTGTCCAGTGGAAACACGCTGGACTGGTAATCCAGGGATCGCAGGTTCGATCCCCCGTCTGACCCTAATAAAATTAACGGTCTTTCAGATGGGAACGTTAAACCGAGGTCTCGTGTTGGTGCTTTACACCGTGCACGTAAAAGAACCAGAGGAGATTCTGGAATGGGTCTCTGTCTGTATCATTGCACTATCCTCCAAAAATCTAAAATGACTAATCTCTTCAGGAGGCGTCGCTCATATGGGCAACCGGTAGCGACGATAAATAATCGTAAAACACACACACAACACAAACACATATATTGATATATATTGTTATTTTATTTTTAAAACACAACCATACATTATGTTACAACGTTTATGCAAATTTCCTTTAGCTCGAGTGCGAAACAATTTCATGCAACATTAGTTTAATCTCGAGACATTATTCCTAGTGGAATACCATGTGTTATATATACTGAACAAATTAAGAAACTTCCGCTAACTTTGCTTGAACATAACATGGTGAAAACAAACCGGGGGATAATCGTTATATTTGCGTTTAAAGAGTGTTTACATATATATTATATATATTAACATTAAAGAGTGTTTACATATATATTATATATATTACCATTAAAGAGTGTTTACATATATATTATATATATTACCATTAAAGAGTGTTTACATATATATTATATATATTAACATTAAAGAGTGTTTACATATATATATGACCATAATATTTGCAACGATGCATCATGTAAACACTCTTTAAGTGCAAATATTACAATTAATTAGCAGAACCTGGGAGAATATTTATCAAATATGGTAGGGCTTAAAAACAAAAATACACGAGAACGTTGTCCGGGTAAACCGCTTGCCCGAAGACGATAATGAGTTTATTTAAATGATAAATTTGTTCTATTCTGACTTCGGTTATTGTAAAGCACAGGTCAGCAGAAGTAGCTGTGGCTGTTTGGAATGGATTGCGCAAATACGTGTTTAGGATAGTTGTGTTTATTAGTGCAAGTTTGGAATTTATTTCATCGAAATTATCACAGAAGTTTGTATTTCCATGAGATGATCACGAAATAAAATCCTATCTTACATTATATTGTTATATATTTTATATTTCGGGTTTTTAGGCCTGCATCAGCACCATTTTGGGCTATATCGCCGGCGAGCAGTTTACTTAACAACACCTTTCCTGGGCAGGCTCCAGCGGTTAACCATATGGGTGCACCAACCTCCGTAAGAAACTGCCAACTTTTTCATATAAATGAGACACGGCCTGAGCGGGGCTCGAACCCGTGACCATCAGTGATGATAGGTTACAGTGGTATACACGTCAGCCACCGTAACCACTCGACCACGGAGGCAGACCATCAGTGATGATAGGTTACAGTGGTATACAAGTCAGCCACCGTAACCACTCGACCACGGAGGCAGACCATCAGTGATGATAGGTTACAGTGGTATACAAGTCAGCGACCTTAACCACTCGACCACGGAGGCAGACCATCAGTGATGATAGGTTACAGTGGTATACAAGTCAGCCACCGTAACCACTCGACCACGGAGGCAGACCATCAGTGATGATAGGTTACAGTGGTATACAAGTCAGCCACCGTAACCACTCGACCACGGAGGCAGACCATCAGTGATGATAGGTTACAGTGGTATACAAGTCAGCCACCGTAACCATTGTGCAAAATGTGCAAAATAAATCGCTAAAATGCATGTAATCCTGATAATACAGCAAATGGATAATACAGCTAATGGATAATTCTACCTATCTAATTTCATTACAATATGAATTCTTTAAAGCGACATTACATCGATGAAAACGCAAATTTATACAGAATGTAATTTCTTATTATATGGTATAATCCCCCCTCCAAATATTTTCCTCAAAAACTGAGTACTAATAAACAAGCGTCGTATACGCGGTTTGTTGACATAACAAAATAATTTAAATAGGGTTAACATACATGCGTAATACAACCTGTGTATTTCCCGAATAACGAGATGTATGATACATATTAAACGTTATATCTCACATGTGTGCCTATGTATATTTATTTGTAGAAGACTAATCTTAGTTAAATTTATTATTTCTAACAGTATCACGCGTTTAGTAGTGTCTACAAAGACAAAAGAAATGTCAATTCAGGAGCATGGCTGACCGGTATATGAAATCCTACATTCACTATTGAAAGTGTGTAGACCACAAATACACTGTTTATTGATTCAATATGTGTGTTCTAATGTATTTGGAAGAATTTGTAGTAGCAATGCATGTATATGTGAACAACGCATGTGCGATGTAATGTCGCTTTAACACAACAAATACTATATGTACAACTGAAGAAGGTCCGTTTTGTGTTCAGTATATACAGGACACAATCCAGTCTTCTCTTCTCACTAGCCTTCACTTAGTTTATACAAATAAATTGTATTACAAGTTCTTTCAACTTATATTAATCACTCTCGCGACAGCATTCAATACAAACACTGTAAAAATGTCCCGTATAATATTACGTTAAAAGACCCGGCAGTTGGTTACGGTACTGACCATAAATAAGTAGCACGGGAAAAACCGTAACTGTATGGTATAAAACCAGCTGCCGGGTCTTTTACCGCAAAACTACGGTATTAGAAGTATTACGGTTTTAACAAGTTATATTAATCACTCTCATTGGCGCGGATGAAAGCGTACATGTGGTCATTCGTGTGGGAGGAAACCGGAGCTCCCGGAGAAACCCCACCTGTCCGATCTGGCGACCACCACACCATCTCACATACTTCCCGGTCCGATGATCGAAACCGAGTTTCATTGGTGAGAAGCGTATTGCGGCACAAGGCTGTGCCTGAAATCCTTAAATGAATAGTTATTCTTACAGTTGCAGGGGTATAATAAAGCAATCGATATATGGGATTCAATAGGTTAGAATATTATATACATACCATTCGTATGGTTCAAAACAGTTTATTTAAGGAATGAATCAATGGTTAATAGTTTCCATCGGGGTATGAACTATATTGGGCGTGATTAAAGTGTGTGGAGGCCAAAGGCATCCACGCTGACTTTAACACGCCCAATGTAGTTCATATCCCCGATGGCAACTATTAACCAGCGATTCATTACTTATATTTACCTTATTATATTTCAATTACACCATACATATATACAGCACACTGCATTTAAAATGTTTCCAACGAAACTGATACGGTGTATGAGATACGGTGTATGAGATACGGTGTATGGGATACGGTGTATGAGATACGGTGTATGGGATACTGTGTATGAGATACGGTGTATGAGATACGGTGTATGGCATACGGTGTATGAGATACGGTGTATGAGATACGGTGTATGAGATACGGTGTATGAGATACGGTGTATGAGGTACGGTGTATGGGATACTGTGTATGGGAAACGGTGTATGAGATACGGTGTATGAGATACGGTGTATGGGATACGATGTATGAGATACGGTGTATGAGATACTGTGTATGGGATACTGTGTATGAGATACTGTGTATGGGATACGGTGTATGATATACGATGTATGAGATACGTTGTATGAGATACGGTGTATGAGATACGGTGTATGGGATACGGTGTATGAGATACAGTGTATGGGATACGGTGTATGAGATGCGGTGTATGGGATACGGTGCATGAGATACGGTGTATGAGCAATTCATGTATCTATCCGAATTTTTAAAAATCTACAACTAACCAGAAACATAGTTTCTCTACCATTTCTGATTAACACCAAAACGTTTTTATTCAATAATGTAGTAACTATATCAAAGTAAGATATTCAACAAGTTCTGATGCATAAATATAAAAAATAACAAGTACGCCGTGCATAGGTGCCCTGGAGTATTGAGTTCCTCATATAAACGGGTGCCGTTGTGATAGCTGAATTGAACAGCAAGGTCACGTGATGAAGCTAAAACTGTCAACAAGAGTTTTTTGAAAGTTGTTTTCACGAATTAAGAAGGTAATATATGACACGTGCAATAAACAGTTTTTACTTGCCATTATATGTGGGGTTTATGCCGAGCATAGGTTCCACCACTCTATATGTGGGATGTATGCCGAGCATAGGTTCCACAACTCTATATGTGGGATTTATGCCGAGCATAGGTTCCACCACTCTATGGTTCATCACGAATATGGGCAGTTGTTAGCATCGTTCAATGTATTCGACGAATCTTCATTTCCATTATCTTCATTGGAGCACTGGTTCCCTTCCAGGTATTCCAGATTGGGCCCATACCGTATCCAGTGCTGCCGTATAAACCGTTCAGATTGGAAACATGGCAGTCTCTATACCACCAACCCCCTGTGAATCGCTGTGCACAGTTTCTTGCAGAAATGTCGTTATCTCTATCCTTCGTACTAAATTTCATGTTGGTATGACTTGTGAGACTATCTCCAGCATTACCGCTATAACCGCCCACAGTAAGCGTGTAGTCCGACTCGACATCCCCGACATTGAACTTCGTATACTTGGCATAAGCCGTATCATAGTCCATGCTTGTCAGGTCAACGCGCAGTTCGTATCGCCCTTAAGTGGAAATTATAAGTGTCAGATTATTACTGAACTTAATCGAATACTAAACAGGTTATTACCCAATATTAGAGTACGGACGGAGAGCCACAACCGTCTCCGTTCGTCCTACCCCCGTATAATCATTATACCAGCCGTTCCACAACAAAACCAACATACTGCAGAGCAAAGAATTACTATTAATAGAACGTGGTACCAATCCATTACTAATATTCTGGAATACCATAAAGTTTCAAATGTTCACGTTATTTTGCATAAATTTCAGGTGCAAAACGTCGAAGATCTCTGCTTTACGTTAGAGAAAGTTCATGTTATGCGCCAATGAAATTGTCATACTCTACACAATCAGCTTGTGTGTGTTTTACGTTTATTTACCGTCGCTACCCGTTGCCCATATACTCATCTGGTTCTTTTGCGTGCACGGTGTAAATCACTGACACAAGACTTTTATTAGGGTTAGACGGGTGTTGAACCTGCGATCCCTGGATTACCATTCCAACGTGTTAACCACTGTACTACAGAGTATGTCTGTAAGTCTCTTGGGTTACACAGTTATAACCATCGCAGGTTCGATCTCCGGTCTGACCCTAATAAAATGAGCCGTCTTTCATTTGGGACTTTAAACCGATGTTTCGTGTTAGTGCTTTACACCGTACACGTAAAAGAACCAGATGAGACTCTGGAATGTGTCTCTGTCTGTATCACTGCACTATCCTCCAAAAACCTAAAGTGACTAATCTCTCCAGGAAGCGTCGCTCATATGGACAACCGGTAGCAACGATAAATAAACGTAAAACACACCCACAGAGAATATCCTCTATTTTAGATATACAATGAACTTTTCGTTCAACATTGTGCACGTGTCATTTGTAACTTAGTGGTATTTCAGAATATTAGCTACAGTTTGGTACCAAGTTTAGCTTTGTATTATTAGCAGTTTTTGCGTTATGTGTTTTATCAGAACTATGTTGGTGTTGTCATGTGGCGGCTCATATGTTACATAGTATGTGCAGATATGAAAATAGAATACTGAATGAAAGATGTAACAAACCAACGATTACGGCTGTCAAATAATAAGCAACATAATATGTTAAGATAGTTTGTGTGCCGAATTCCGCTATCCGGCTGGTTTGCGGAAGGCAGGTGGTTGTACCCAGGTTCACAAAATACTGCATCCGGCGTCCTCCTCCACCAATACTAGCTGGAGTGTCGCTATATGATGCAAGCTGTCGGTGTGACTTTACCCCCCCCCCTCCAACACACCACAACAAACAATAAGATAGGATTTGTATTCATATGAACTTGGAGTTAGCAAAATGTCCAAAGTGTGTGTTTTACGTTTATTTATCGTTGCTACCGGTTGCCCATATGAGCGACGCCTCCTGAAGAGATTAGTCATTTTAGATTTAGGAGGATAGTGCAATGATATAGACAGAGACCCATTCCAAAGTCTCCTCTGGTTCTTTTACGTGGACAGTGTAAAGCACCGACACGACAACCTCGGCTTAACGTCCCATCTGAAAGACTGTTAATTTTATTAGTGTCAGACGGGGGATCGAACATGCGATCCCTTGATTACCAGTACAGCGTGTTGCCACTGGACTACATATCCGTCTGTGGTCAAATATGCAGCATGTACTCACCTTGAACAGTTATCCTGTGGATTAGGCTGTTTCCGAGCCAGAAGTTTTCCTTTAGATTTCCAAACCCATCCTCATATTCATCCCATGTTTTGTAGAAATCACTATCAGAAATTCTCCGTTGCAGTACAGTCCATCCACCTGATTCTGTATCCATATCGCATCTCACACGATAGCCAGTACCTCCTGGTGTCGGGTAGATTGTATAGACGTCGGTGGCTGTATTTCCTAGCGTTTGAATAGCCTCGCAATCAATTGGTTTTGGAACACATTCAGTTGTTCCAGTGGTGCTTTCGTTTATAAATGTCTGCAACATTGTCTCTAATCTCTGTTCAAATTTATCAAACAATGCCATCATAATTGTATCATAATGTTCTAGAAACTCCAAATCAAGTCTACCTCTGTTGTTGGTCCCTCTTCCGGCATTCCCTGCTCCAATACAATTAATGACAGCCAAATACACAATGTACAGTACGGGGCCCATGTCTGCATGTAAATGACCAATGCACCCACGTTTCAGCTTATTTATAGTGTCCGTTCACGTGATATATTGGTGTCCTACATAGTTTACATTTCTACCGATAGAAGAGATTTCAGTTACCTGCTTGCCAATATACAACTACCATCAGATATATATGTTATCTCTCTGTTGATCAAAGTATTCTATCCGTAAGCATTGCATAAAATCTGTTTGTGAATTTCGTATTCTGATGCGTGTTCAGCTGGTTAAAGTCCTTCAACTGGTTACAGTCATACATCTTGTTAAAGTCCTTCAGCTGGTTAAAGTAATACATCTTGTTAAAGTCCTGCAGCTGGTTAAAGACATTCAGCTGGTTCAAGTCCTTCAGCTGGTTAAAGTAATACATCTTGTTAAAGTCCTGCAGCTGGTTAAAGACATTCAGCTGGTTCAAGTCCTTCAGCTGGTTAAAGTCCTTCAACTGGTTCAAGTCCTTCAGCTGGTTAAAGTCCTTCAGCTGGTTCAAGTCCTTCAGCTTGTTAAAACCCTGCATCTTGTTAAAGTCCATCAGCTGGTTAAAGTAATACATCTTGTTAAGGTCCTTCAGCTGGTTAAAGTCCTTCACTGGTTAAAGTATACATTTGTTAAGTCCTTCACTGGTTAAAGTAATACATCTTGTTAAGTCCTTCAGCTGGTTAAAGTAATACATCTTGTTAAGGTCCTTCAGCTGGTTAAAGTAATACATCTTGTTAAGGTCCTTCAGCTGGTTAAAGTAATACATCTTGTTAAGGTCCTTCAGCTGGTTAAAGTAATACATCTTGTTAAGGTCCTTCAGCTGGTTAAAGTAATACATCTTGTTAAGGTCCTTCAGCTGGTTAAAGTAATACATCTTGTTAAGGTCCTTCAGCTGGTTAAAGTAATACATCTTGTTAAGGTCCTTCAGCTGGTTAAAGTAATACATCTTGCTAAAGTCCTTCAGCTGGTTAAAGTAATACATATTGTTAAAGTCCTTCAGCTGGTTAAAGTAATACATATTGTTAAGGTCCTTAAGCTGGTTAAAGTCCTTCAGCTGGTTAAAGTCCTTCAGCTGGTTAAAGTCCTTCAGCTGGTTAAATTCCTTCAGCTGGTTAAAGTCCTTCAGCTGGTTAAAGTCCTTCAGCTGGTTAAAGTCCTTCAGCTGGTTAAAGTAATACATATTGTTAAGGTCCTCCAGCTGGTTAAAGTCCTTCAACTGGTTAAAGTAATACATCTTGTTAAAGTCCTTCAACTGGTTAAAGTCCTTCAGCTGGTTAAAGTAATACATCTTGTTAAAGTCCTTCAACTGGTTAAAGTCCTTCAGCTGGTTAAAGTCCTTCAGCTGGTTAAAGTCCTTCAGCTGGTTAAAGTAATACATCTTGTTAAGGTCCTTCAGCTGGTTAAAATCCTTCAACTGATTAAAGTAATACATCTTGTTAAAGTCATTCAACTGGTTAAATTCCTTCAGCTGGTTAAAGTAATACATCTTGTTAAGGTCCTTCAGCTGGTTAAAGTCCTTCAACTGGTTAAAGTGCTTCAGCTGGTTAAAGTAATACATCTTGTTAAAGTCCTTCAGCTGGTTAAAGTAATACATCTTGCTAAGGTCATTCAGCTGGTTAAAGTCCTTCAGCTGGTTAAAGTCCATCAGCTGGTTAAAGTAATACATCTTGTTAAGGTCCTTCAGCTGGTTAAAGTCCTTCAGCTGGTTAAAGTCCTTCAGCTGGTTAAAGTCCTTCAGCTCGTTAAAGTCCTTCAGCTGGTTAAAGTAATACATCTTGTTAAAGTCCATCAGCTGGTTAAAGTAATGCATCTTGTTAAAGTCCTTCAGCTGGTTAAAGTAATACGTCTTGTTAACGTCCTTCAGCTGGTTAAAGTCCTTCAGCTGGTTAAAGTCCTTCAGCTGGTTAAAGTAATACATCTTGTTAAGGTCCATCAGCTGGTTAAAGTCCTTCAGCTGGTTAAAGTCCTTCAGCTGGTTAAAGTAATACAGCTTGTTAAGGTCCTTCGGCTGGCTAAAGTAATACACCTTGTTAAGGTCCTTCAGCTGGCTAAAGTAATACATATTGTTAAAGTCCTTCAGCTGGTTAAAGTAATACATATTGTTAAAGTCCTTCAGCTGGTTAAAGTAATACATATTGTTAAAGCCCTTCAGCTGGTTAAAGTCCTTTAGCTGGTTAAATTCCTTCATCTGGTTAAAGTCCTTCAGCTGGTTAAAGTCCTTCAGCTGGTTAAAGTCCTTCAGCTGGTTAAAGTAATACATCTTGTTAAGGTCCTCCAGCTGGTTAAAGTCCTTCAACTGGTTAAAGTAATACATCTTGTTAAAGTCCTTCAACTGGTTAAAGTGCTTCAGCTGGTTAAAGTAATACATCTTGTTAAAGTCCTTCAGCTGGTTAAAGTAATACATCTTGCTAAGGTCCTTCAGCTGGTTAAAGTACTTCAGCTGGTTAAAGTCCTTCAGCTGGTTAAAGTCCTTCAGCTGTTTAAAGTCCTTCAGCTGGTTAAAGTAATACATCTTGTTAAGGTCCTTCAGCTGGTTAAAGTCCTTCAGCTGGTTAAAGTCATACATCTTGTTAAAGTCCTTCAGCTGGTTAAAGTAATACATATTGTTAAAGTCCTTCAGCTGGTTAAAGTAATACATTGTTAAGGTCCTTCAGCTGGTTAAAGTCATACATCTTGTTAAAGTCCTTCAGCTGGTTAAAGTCCTTCAGCTGGTTAAAGTCCTTCAACTGGTTAAAGTAATACATCTTGTTAAGGTCCTCCAGCTGGTTAAAGTCCTTCAGCTGGTTAAGGTCCTTCAGCTGGTTAAAGTAATACATCTTGTTAAAGTCCTTCAGCTGGTTAAAGTCCTTCAGCTGGTTAAAGTAATACATCTGGTTAAAGTCCTTCAACTGGTTAAAATCCTTCAGCTGGTTAAATTCCTTCAGCTGGTTAAATTCCTTCAGCTGGTTATAGTAATACATCTTGTTAAGGTCCTTCAGCTGGTTAAAGTAATACATCTTGTTAAAGTCCTTCAAATGGTTAAAGTCCTTCAGCTGGTTAAAGTAATACATCTTGTTAAGGTCCTTCAGCTGGTTAAAGTCCTTCAACTGGTTAAAGTGCTTCAGCTGGTTAAAGTAATACATCTTGTTAAAGTCCTTCAGCTGGTTAAAGTAATTCATCTTGTTAAGGTCCTTCAGCTGGTTAAAGTCATTCAGCTGGTTAAAGTCCTTCAGCTGGTTAAAGTCCTTCAGCTGGTTAAAGTCCTTCAGCTGGTTAAAGTAATACATCTTGTTAAAGTCCTTCAGCTGGTTAAAGTAATACATCTTGTTAAGGTCCTTCAGCTGGTTAAAGTCCTTCAGCTGGTTAAAGTCCTTCAGCTGGTTAAATTCCTTCAGCTGGTTAAAGTAATACATCTTGTTAAGGTCCTTCAGCTGGTTAAAGTCCTTCAACTGGTTAAAGTCATACATCTTGTTAAAGTTCTTCAGCTGGTTAAAGTCATACATCTTGTTATAGTCCTTCAGCTGGTTAAAGTAATACATCTTGTTAAGGTCCTTCAGCTGGTTAAAGTCCTTCAGCTGGTTAAAGTCCTTCAGCTGGTTAAAGTCATACATCTTGTTAAAGTCCTTCAGCTGGTTAAAGTAATACATATTGTTAAAGTCCTTCAGCTGGTTAAAGTAATACATTGTTAAGGTCCTTCAGCTGGTTAAAGTCATACATCTTGTTAAAGTCCTTCAGCTGGTTAAAGTAATACATCTTGTTAAAGTCCTTCAGCTGGTTAAAGTCCTTCAGCTGGTTAAAGTCCTTCAATTGGTTAAAGTAATACATCTTGTTAAGGCCCTCCAACTGGTTAAAGTCCTTCAGTTGGTTACAGTCCTTCAGCTGGTTAAAGTAATACATCTTGTTAAAGTCCTTCAGCTGGTTAAAGTCCTTCAGCTGGTTAAAGTCCTTCAGCTGGTTAAAGCCCTTCAGCTGGTTAAATTCCTTCAGCTTGTTAAAGCCCTTCAGCTGGTTAAAGTCATACATCTTGTTAAAGTCCTTCAGCTGGTTAAAGTAATACATCTTGTTAAAGTCCTTCAACTGGTTAATGTAATACATCTTGTTAAAGTCCTTCAACTGGTTAAAGTAATACATCTTGTTAAAGTCCTTCAGCTGGTTAAAGTCCTTCAGCTGGTTAAAGTCCATCAGCTGGTTGAAGTAATACATCTTGTTAAAGTCCTTCAGCTGGTTAAAGTAATACATCTTGTTAAAGTCCTTCAACTGGTTAAAGTAATACATCTGGTTAAAGTCCTTCAGCTGGTTAAAGTAATACATATTGTTAAAGTCCTTCAGCTGGTTAAAGTCCTTCAACTGGTTAAAGTCCTTCAGCTGGTTAAAGTAATACATCTGGTTAAAGTCCTTCAGCTGGTTAAAGTAATACATCTTGTTAAAGTCCTTCAGCTGGTTAAAGTAATACATCTTGTTAAAGTACATCAGCTGGTTAAAGTCCTTCAGCTGGTTAAAGCCCTGCATCTGGTTAAAGTCCTTCAGCTTGTTGAAGCTCTGCATCTGGTTAAAGTCCTTCAGCTGGTTAAAGTCCTTCAGCTGGTTAAAGTCCTTCAGCTGGTTAAAGTCCTTCAGCTGGTTAAAGTAATACATCTTGTTAAAGTCCATCACCTGGTTAAAGTCCTTCAGCTGGTTAAAGTCCTTCTGCTGGTTAAAGTCCTTCAGCTGGTTAAAGTCATTCAGCTGGTTAAAGTCCTTCAGCGCGTTAAAGTCCTTCAACTTGTTAAAGCCCTGCATCTGGTTAAAGTCCTTCAGCTGGTTAAAGTCCTTCAGCTGGTTAAAGTCCTTCAGCTGGTTAAAGTCCTTCAACTGGTTCAAGTCCTTCAGCTGGTTCAAGTCCTTCAGCTGGTTAAAGTCTTTCAGCTTGTTAAAACCCTGCATCTGGTTAAAGTCATTCAGCTGGTTAAAGCCCTGCATCTGGTTACAGTCCTTCAGCTGGTTAAAGTCATATAAGTGTTTACAATGATTGTAGGAGACGAATTTGTATAACTCTTGTTTTCAAATCATATATATATATATATATATATATATATATATATATATATATATATATATATATGATTTGAAAACAGTATATATATATAGTGTACTATTTGAAAGGGCCATCCATTTCTGACTTATGAGACACCTCTTATGAACATCAGTACTTGCCGAATCCAATCCTTGATTGGCAGACGCCTGGCTGATAGGCACTCGGTAACCATTATTTAACTAGCTGGCGGCTCACCAACCGGCCATATCAGAATGAAGCCCTGAAGAGGTTCGAACCTTCGACCTCCCGCTCCGTAGACGGACGCCTTAACCACTAGTCAGACGCTGGATCAAACATGCGATCCCTGGAATCGCAGTCCAACATGTTTACCACTGTACCACTGACCTGTCTATCTGGCGGAGCGGGAGGTCGACGGTTCGAATATCGTCAGGGGTTCGTTCTGATATGGCCGGTTAGTGAGCTGCCAGCTAGTTAAATACTAGTTATCGATTGCTTACCAGCCTGGCGCCTGGCCTACAAGCATAGTATTCGGGTAGTACTGATGTTCATAAAAAATGTGTCGTATAAGTCAGAAATGACTGGCACTTTCAATAGCATAATAAGGCACCTTCAATAGCATAATAAGGCACTTTCAATAGCATAATAAGGCACTTTCAATAGCATAATAAGGCACTTTCAATAGCATTATAAGGCACTTTCAATAGCATAATAAGGCACTTTCAATAGCATAATAAGGCACCTTCAATAGCATAATAAGGCCCTTTCAATAGCGTAATAAGGCACTTTCAATAGCATAATACGGCACTTTCAATAGCATAATACGGCACTTTCAATAGCGTAATAAGGCACTTTCAATAGCATAATAAGGCCCTTTCAATAATATAATAAGGCCCTTTCAATAACATAATAAGGCCCTTTCAATAACATAATAAGGCCCTTTCAATAACATAATAAGGCACTTTCAATAGCATAATAAGGCACTTTCAATAGCATAATAAGGCCCTTTCAATAACATAATAAGGCCCTTTCAATAACATAATAAGGCCCTTTCAATAACATAAAAAGGCACTTTCAATAGCATAATAAGGCACTTTCAATAGCATAATAAGGCACTTTCAATAGCATAATAAGGCACTTTCAATAGCATAATAAGGCACTTTCAATAGCATAATAAGGCACTTTCAATAGCATAATAAGGCACTTTCAATAGCATAATAAGGCACTTTCAATAGCATAATAAGGCACTTTCAATAGCATAATAAGGCACTTTCAATAGCATAATAAGGCACTTTCAATAGCATAATAAGGCACTTTCAATAGCATAATAAGGCACTTTCAATAGCATAATAAGGCACTTTCAATAGCATAATAAGGCACTTTCAATAGAATAATAAGGCCCTTTCAATAGCATAATAAGGCACTTTCAATAGCATAATAAGGCACTTTCAATAGCATAATAAGGCACTTTCAATAGCATAATAAGGCACTTTCAATAGCATAATAAGGCACTTTCAATAGCATAATAAGGCACTTTCAATAGCATAATAAGGCACTTTCAATAGCATAATAAGGCGCTTTCAATAGCATAATAAGGCACTTTCAATAGCATAATAAGGCACTTTCAATAGCATAATAAGGCACTTTCAATAGCATAATAAGGCACTTTCAATAGCATAATAAGGCACTTTCAATAGCATAATAAGGCACTTTCAATAACATAATAAGGCACTTTCAATAGCATAATAAGGCACTTTCAATAACATAATAAGGCACTTTCAATAGCATAATAAGGCACTTTCAATAACATAATAAGGCACTTTCAATAGCATAATAAGGCACTTTCAATAGCATAATAAGGCACTTTCAATAGCATAATAAGGCACTTTCAATAGCATACCTAAATCGTGAAAATCGCTTATTCAAATTACTGAAAAACATAATTCTGGTGGACCCAGTGGGCCGGCCCCTTTTGATAAATCGCGTTACATTTAAGAGGTCCCTACCAACACTGGGCGTGCGGGTGTAAAGTCAAACATCACCCATCGTGAAATTACTAAATTGAGGCGATCGACGGGGTAATTATAATAAAATATATAAAATATTGCTAATCAAACAAGTGACTGACAACATTATTTTTTTAAGCTGAAAACATTATTTTTCAGCGTAATAAATTTTTTTATTTGGTTTATTGACAGTCACGTATATCGGTATATAGTACTAACACGTATAAAAAAATACCTTAAACTGGGCCAGAGTGCAGCAACTAAGGTTAACAATTTGTTTGGGAAACATGCCAAATGGCTTCTTTGCGTTGTAAAAATTGGTTTTACATATTCCGGAAGTGTATATTAGAACTGGGAGTAGAATTTCCATTAAATATTTCGCATCCTATCTCTTCTTCATCAGTATGTAAAGTCAAAGCTGCTGCTATGAATGAATTTAAGGCAATGTGGTATACACAGATTAATAATACTGTCGGCCCTTCCGGCAGAGGCAGAAATAAATTACGAACTTATTGCTTATTCAAATCAGAATATAAAACAGAAGAATATTGCAAAATTATACTTCCTTTACGCCATAGAGCAGCGTTTGCTAAATTTAGATGTGGTGTAGCACCATTGAGGCTAGAGACAGGTAGATATGAAAATTTGTCATTAGAAAATCGTATATGTCCCTTTTGTGACAATTATATTGAAACTGAGGCCCATATGATTTTGGAATGTATGCTGTATCAAGATTTAAGACAAATCCTGTTTAATAAAGCAACAGAGATGAACTTTTACTTTGCTGCTCTTTCTCCAAATGATAAGCTAATATTTATATTCTCCAACGCAGAAATTATGAGATTAAGTGCCAAAACCTGTTTTAATATTCTACAAAGACGTTATTTTTACCTTTGTACATAATGCTTCAATTTTTCTTAATAATCCAATGTATTTTTAATACCAGCTGAATAGTCTATGCTAATCAGTTCAATTCTGATCTGATCAGAGTTGATATTTGCTTTTTCAAAACATTTTTTAATATGCGCAATAGTGCTCTCATACAATCATCAGCATTTTATGATATCATTTTGATTGTAAGCTTATTTTAGGTTAGATTAGCGTAGGCTATTCAGATGTATCATGTGTTGTTTACAAATACATGTATGATATGTTATATCATACTATATTATTACAACTGCATAATGTGATGTGTTTTATACTTTGATAAATACCGTCTCTTGTAACTCATTTATGAGTGGCAATGTACTATACCATGTATTATTTTAATGTTGTTCTGTTATTGTTGTACATTGATGAGACGTAAATAAATTAATAAAACTAAACTGCCTCAAATCGTAACTTCAGAGCTTAATGCATCACCGGGCTTACACTTCCAAACTATACAGATACGCCAGTGATCGTTAATATGTTTCAAAAATGTATCAATCTGATATAGCAATTTATTTTATGCTAATTTGTGAAATACAATGTTCTATCAGTGAGATATAATCCATATCTCACTGCCGGACTACTTTTTTATTACCTCCCTTCCCAATACACTATTCTTGCACTATTACTCTCCCTTTAAATGCTTAGACAACAACAACAAATCAACCGTCTGCTATTAAATAATAATATATAAACAATTAATAGCTCTAACAAAATTTAAATCAATAAAAAATGGAATCTAACAATATTGAGGATATGTACCTGGAATGTAAAATAATTTTATCATCCGATGTTGTTGTTTTTTTCACAAACTTGCACCGTGTCACACGTGTCATTTAATTTTCACCGTTTACCTGGCTTCAATGACACTATTTACCTGTATTATTGTTTTTGTTATGAAACAAATCAAAAGCGAAATACAACTGACAATGTCTCGAATTTTGTCACTGCAAATTGAAACAATAAATCCAAATTAAATTAAGGCCTGCTCTGGCTCTTAATTTTTTGTAGCCAAATCTGCGTTTCCTTTAGCCAATTCCGACGCGCGCCATTTTCCCCAAACAGAGTATTTATAGTATATTAATGTATTATATGTATCTTGCAATTGCACCACCTAAGTGCTGTATGCCCATAAACTACAACTGAGGTAGGGGTTACATACTGCTTTCCTTTGATATTCAAATTAACTTACACAATTAACGACAACAAAAACAAAACAAAAGTTGCCGACATACTTACGTCTAACCACAGGCATCAGACACCAACAAAAATGTGCGTCTAACAGTCGTGTAAAGCTTTTCAATTTGGTAGCATAATTTTCGTCTACAAAGGATTTGGGCAACAATGTAATGCCGCCCTGCTCTTAATTATCAGCTACACAATATAATAAGCATTCATAGTGTGTCCCGTGTTTGCACACTAATGAAACATTATTCCCCTGTTAAATAAACAAACAACACGCTTGTATGATTCTCCAGTCCGAGATATTAGTCACGCGCGACGCGATTTCACATTGACCCGAGTAATTTTCCACAAATAGACGCGGGGGAATTTCCAATTTTCGGATATTTTACAGATTTTCGCCGTTTTTATAATTTTCGCCAAACTGAGTTTTTATTAGCCAATTTTGCAATATTGTAGCCATTGGCGAGGCTGGCGATTGGCCCTATATGTTCATGTATTTTTCCTCGATTCAACTTTCAATTCAAGATGGCGGCAGATTTGTGTTTCGACTCACGACGTATAGTCGTCAATGTATTCATCCGCGCAAAAACACAGCGGCCAGCTATTTTAATGTCTTCATTTTGTGTTTGTTTTTCACCAATTATCATAAAATAAAAAGAAAATTTGTTTGTTTTGAGTGAATATGGAATATATCTCACCTCGAAGTGAGAACATTTTCATATTTTCACTCGCGTTACGCGCTCGTAAAAATATTTGAAATGTTCTCACTTCTCAGTGAGATATATTCCATATTCACTCAAAACAAACAAATATCCTCTATGTACTATTCGATGGTGTTGAAGCCGTCTTGGTAAGGAGAGGACATGCTACAAACACTGATATAGCAATGTACTACTCGATGGTGTTGAAGCCGTCTTGGTAAGGAGATGACATGCTACAAACACTGATATAGCAATGTACTACTCGATGGTGTTGAAGCCGTCTTGGTAAGGAGATGGCATGCTACAAACAAGCTATGTGTGTTTAAGGAAGAAATAACGGATTTGTAGTCCAGTGGTTAACACACTGGACTGATAATCCATGGATAGCAGGTTCGATCCCCCATCTGATCCTAATAAAATTAACAGTCTTTCAGATGGGACTTTAAACCGAGATCTCGTGTCGGTGCTGTACACCATTCACGTAAGAGAACCAGAGGAGACTCTGGAATGGGTCTGTATCATTGCACTATCTTCCAAAAATCTAAAATGACTAATCTCTTCAAGAGGCGTCGCTCATATGGGCAACCGGTAGCGACGATAAATAAACGTAAAACACACACACAAGGAAGAAGAGCATTATCTAATCTACTGTTACCATCTAGTTTTAACAAATATACGTGCAATGAACAACACCCATGATTTACGTAGATAAGTATTGTTCGCTTAGACTCACGATAGCAGTCTGTATGATAGTAAGGTCATGATACGTGGAAGAAACGCAACATACATTCTTCGTTCGCTTAAAGCGACATTACATCGCAAAATGCCCCAAAACTGCTTCTTTACGTATAAATAGCATTGCTAATACAAATTCGTCAGAAATAATTCGAAACCTAACTTTCTATACATAAACAATGTTTTTTGTGGTATACAAACACTCAAAAGAGAAAGTAGGATTTCATATAACTGTCAGCTACGCTCCTGAATTGATGTTTGTTTACTATTGGAGTCCATACCAAGCGAGTGATACTGTCAGGATACACTCATTGCATTACGCATCGATGTTGACCCTGTTTACAATAGTTTGTTATGTCAACAAACGTCGTATACGACGTTAGTTTATTAGTTGAAATACTCAGCTTTTAAGGTAAATATTCGAAAAACATTTATACCATATAATAGAGAAATATATTATGCAGATATTTTCGTTTTCACCGATGTAATGTCGCTTAAATAAGGAAGAAAACTAAGTCATTATCTCGTTTGCATCTAAATCTTACCGTCTACAACGCACATTTTTGGAGAGCTTACTGATGTTGTTAGAACTTGTTTGCCCAACCCATATTGCGTTTTCTTTGTTTTATCATGATTATGTAATGTACGTTCATTGCCTCTTCTCTCTCCTTCATGGCGATGTATAAAATAAAATAATGTACGTTCATTTTCCTTTGAAAAATTGAAAATTTAGACAAACAAGATACGTTACAGTAAAACCTGTCATAAGCAGCCAGCCCAGGGAATATCATACAGTAAAACCTGTCATAAGCAGCCAGCCCAGGGAATATCATACAGTAAAACCTGTCATAAGCAGCCAGCCCAGGGAATATCATACAGTAAAACCTGTCATAAGCAGCCAGCCCAGGGAATATCATACAGTAAAACCTGTCATAAGCAGCCAGCCAAGGGAATATCATACAGTAAAACCTGTCATAAGCAGCCAGCCCAGGGAATATCATACAGTAAAACCTGTCATAAGCAGCCAGCCCAGGGAATATCATACAGTAAAACCTGTCATAAGCAGCCAGCCCAGGGAATATCATACAGTAAAACCTGTCATAAGCAGCCAGCCCAGGGAATATCATACAGTAAAACCTGTCATAAGCAGCCAGCCCAGGGAATATCATACAGTAAAACCTGTCATAAGCAGCCAGCCCAGGGAATATCATACAGTAAAACCTGTCATAAACAGCCAGCCCAGGGAATATCATACAGTAAAACCTGTCATAAGCAGCCAGCCCAGGGAATATCATACAGTAAAACCTGTCATAAGCAGCCAGCCCAGGGAATATCATACAGTAAAACCTGTCATAAGCAGCCAGCCCAGGGAATATCATACAGTAAAACCTGTCATAAGCAGCCAGCCCAGGGAATATCATACAGTAAAACCTGTCATAAGCAGCCAGCCCAGGGAATATCATACAGTAAAACCTGTCATAAGCAGCCAGCCCAGGGAATATCATACAGTAAAACCTGTCATAAGCAGCCATCCCAGGGAATATCATACAGTAAAACCTGTCAAAAACAGCCAGCCCAGGGAATATCATACAGTAAAACCTGTCATAAGCAGCCAGCCCAGGGAATATCATACAGTAAAACCTGTCAAAAGCAGCCAGCCCAGGGAATATCATACAGTAAAACCTGTCACAAACAGCCAGCCCAGGGAATATCATACAGTACAACCTGTCATAAGCAGCCAGCCCAGGGAATATCATACAGTAAAACCTGTCATAAGCAGCCAGCCCAGGGAATATCATACAGTAAAATCTGTCATAAGCAGCCAGCCCAGGGAATATCATACAGTAAAACCTGTCATAAGCAGCCAGCCAAGGGAATATCATACAGTAAAACCTGTCATAAGCAGCCAGCCCAGGGAATATCATACAGTAAGACCTGTCATAAGTAGCCAGCCCAGGGAATATCATACTGTAAAACCTGTCACAAACAGCCAGCCCAGGGAATATCATACAGTAAAACCTGTCATGAGCAGCCAGCCCAGGGAATATCATACAGTAAAACCTGTCATAAGCAGCCAGCCCAGGGAATATCATACAGTAAAACCTGTCATAAGCAGCAAGCCCAGGGAATATCATACAGTAAAACCTGTCATAAACAGCCAGCCAAGGGAATATCATACAGTAAAACCTGTCACAAACAGCCAGCCCAGGGAATATCATACAGTAAAACCTGTCATAAGCAGCCAGCCCAGGGAATATCATACAGTAAAACCTGTCACAAACAGCCAGCCCAGGGAATATCATACAGTAAAACCTGTCATAAGCAGCCAGCCCAGGGAATATCATACAGTAAAACCTGTCACAAACAGCCAGCCCAGGGAATATCATACAGTAAAACCTGTCACAAACAGCCAGCCAAGGGAATATCATACAGTAAAACCTGTCACAAACAGCCAGCCCAGGGAATATCATACAGTAAAACCTGTCATAAGCAGCCAGCCCAGGGAATATCATACAGTAAAACCTGTCACAAACAGCCAGCCCAGGGAATATCATACAGTAAAACCTGTCATAAGCAGCCAGCCCAGGGAATATCATACAGTAAAACCTGTCACAAACAGCCAGCCCAGGGAATATCATACAGTAAAACCTGTCACAAACAGCCAGCCAAGGGAATATCATACAGTAAAACCTGTCACAAACAGCCAGCCCAGGGAAAATCATACAGTAAAACCTGTCACAAACAGCCAGCCAAGGGAATATCATACAGTAAAACCTGTCACAAACAGCCAGCCAAGGGAATATCATAGAGTAAAACCTGTCATAAGCAGCCAGCCCAGGGAATATCATACAGTAAAACCTGTCATAAGCAGCCAGCCCAGGGAATATCATACAGTAAAACCTGTCATAAGCAGCCAGCCAAGGGAATATCATACAGTAAAACCTGTCATAAGCAGCCAGCCCAGGGAATATCATACAGTAAAACCTGTCATAAGCAGCCAGCCCAGGGAATATCATACAGTAAAACCTGTCATAAGCAGCCAGCCCAGGGAATATCATACAGTAAAACCTGTCATAAGCAGCCAGCCCAGGGAATATCATACAGTAAAACCTGTCATAAGCAGCCAGCCCAGGGAATATCATACAGTAAAACCTGTCATAAGCAGCCAGCCCAGGGAATATCATACAGTAAAACCTGTCATAAACAGCCAGCCCAGGGAATATCATACAGTAAAACCTGTCATAAGCAGCCAGCCCCGGGAATATCATACAGTAAAACCTGTCATAAGCAGCCAGCCCAGGGAATATCATACAGTAAAACCTGTCATAGGCAGCCAGCCCAGGGAATATCATACAGTAAAACCTGTCATAAGCAGCCAGCCCAGGGAATATCATACAGTAAAACCTGTCATAAGCAGCCAGCCCAGGGAATATCATACAGTAAAACCTGTCATAAGCAGCCAGCCCAGGGAATATCATACAGAAAACCTGTCATAAGCAGCCATCCCAGGGAATATCATACAGTAAAACCTGTCAAAAACAGCCAGCCCAGGGAATATCATACAGTAAAACCTGTCATAAGCAGCCAGCCCAGGGAATATCATACAGTAAAACCTGTCAAAAGCAGCCAGCCCAGGGAATATCATACAGTAAAACCTGTCACAAACAGCCAGCCCAGGGAATATCATACAGTACAACCTGTCATAAGCAGCCAGCCCAGGGAATATCATACAGTAAAACCTGTCATAAGCAGCCAGCCCAGGGAATATCATACAGTAAAATCTGTCATAAGCAGCCAGCCCAGGGAATATCATACAGTAAAACCTGTCATAAGCAGCCAGCCAAGGGAATATCATACAGTAAAACCTGTCATAAGCAGCCAGCCCAGGGAATATCATACAGTAAGACCTGTCATAAGTAGCCAGCCCAGGGAATATCATACTGTAAAACCTGTCACAAACAGCCAGCCCAGGGAATATCATACAGTAAAACCTGTCATGAGCAGCCAGCCCAGGGAATATCATACAGTAAAACCTGTCATAAGCAGCCAGCCCAGGGAATATCATACAGTAAAACCTGTCATAAGCAGCAAGCCCAGGGAATATCATACAGTAATACCTGTCATAAGCAGCCAGCCCAGGGAATATCATACAGTAAAACCTGTCATAAACAGCCAGCCAAGGGAATATCATACAGTAAAACCTGTTACAAACAGCCAGCCCAGGGAATATCATACAGTAAAACCTGTCATAAGCAGCCAGCCCAGGGAATATCATACAGTAAAACCTGTCACAAACAGCCAGCCCAGGGAATATCATACAGTAAAACCTGTCATAAGCAGCCAGCCCAGGGAATATCATACAGTAAAACCTGTCACAAACAGCCAGCCCAGGGAATATCATAGAGTAAAACCTGTCACAAACAGCCAGCCAAGGGAATATCATACAGTAAAACCTGTCACAAACAGCCAGCCCAGGGAATATCATACAGTAAAACCTGTCACAAACAGCCAGCCAAGGGAATATCATACAGTAAAACCTGTCACAAACAGCCAGCCAAGGGAATATCATACAGTAAAACCTGTCATAAGCAGCCAGCCCAGGGAATATCATACAGTAAAACCTGTCATAAGCAGCCAGCCCAGGGAATATCATACAGTAATACCTGTCATAAGCAGCCAGCCCAGGGAATATCATACAGTAAAACCTGTCATAAACAGCCAGCCCAGGGAATATCATACAGTAAAACCTGTCATAAGCAGCCAGCCCAGGGAATATCATACAGTAAAACCTGTCATAAGCAGCCAGCCCAGGGAATATCATACAGTAAAACCTGTCATAAGCAGCCAGCCCAGGGAATATCATACAGTAAAACCTGTCATAAGCAGCCAGCCCAGGGAATATCATACAGTAAAACCTGTCATAAGCAGCCAGCCCAGGGAATATCATACAGTAAAACCTGTCATAAGCAGCCAGCCCAGTGAATATCATACAGTAAAACCTGTCATAAGCAGCCAGCCCAGGGAATATCATACAGTAAAACCTGTCACAAACAGCCAGCCCAGGGAATATCATACAGTAAAACCTGTCACAAACAGCCAGCCAAGGGAATATCATACAGTAAAACCTGTCACAAACAGCCAGCCAAGGGAATATCATACAGTAAAACCTGTCACAAACAGCCAGCCAAGGAAATATCATACAGTAAAACCTGTCACAAACAGCCAGCCCAGGGATTATCAGAGAGTTACTGCTTAGCACAGGTGGCTGCTTAATAGATGTCAAATGTGTAATAAAACAACATATTTGGAATCTGGAAACTGGCTGCTATAGGTTGGCTGCTTAATGGAGGCGACCTCTAACAAAGGTTTGACTGTCTATTACTCATTATTTATATTTACATTAATAAAATTATTATTCTTTTCAATGACACAAAGACAATATAGCACACTTTGTATTTAAATTGTTTAATTCCATATTTGTAAATTACCGTGTGCCGGAACAGGTAAATAGATCATCCTTGGAACAGCATAATCTGCAAGACACGCCTTTTCTCGTGACGAACGCTGTTTAATACTGCGAATGCACATGCCCGTAACTTCGAGTGCGCATGTCGACTGCATATCGTTAGTTGCAAACCTTCATACGAAAGTGTATACAATCGAGGCACCTACGTTCATCGAAGGAAATGTAATAGTAATGTAAATATGTAAATATGTTAGTTTTCCATTTTTGCGTGAAACAATCTACACTTTTGTTTGTTTGAACATGGTGCAAATATCTTAACTTAATAATAATCTGATGATTTCCAAACAGAGAAACAATACATAGATTGTTGATATAAAGCATGTTAATAAAAAATACTTTCAGTATCATTTTTGTATGTATTACTTTAAAGTTTAAACTAATACTTGATAACATGTTCATGCTGCGTCCATGTTCACCATATATCTGAACTGGTAATCCATGGATCGCAGGTTCGATCCCCCGTCTGACCCTAATAAATAATAGACTAATAAATTAACAGTCTTTCAGATGGGACTTTAAACCGATGTCTCGTGTCGATGTTTACATCGTGCACGTAAAAGAACCAGAGGAGAATCTGGAATGGGATGTGGCACGATCTACACTCAGACCACAGACAGCAAGTTACACGGTATACACCCAGACCACAGTTAGCAAGTGACATGGTATACACCCATACCACGGTTAGCAAGTGACATGGTATACACCCATACCACAGTTAGCAAGTGACATGGTACACACCCAGACCACAGTTAACAAGTGACATGGTATACACCCAGACGACAGTTAGCAAGTGACATGGTATACACCCAGACCATGGTTAGCAAGTGACATTGTATACACCCAGACCACAGACAACAAGTGACGTGGTATACACCCATACCACAGTTAGCAAGTGACATGGTATACACCAAGACCACAGTTAGCAAGTGACATGGTATGCACCCAGACCACAGTTAACAAATGACATAGTATACACCCAGACCACGGTTAGCAAGTGACATGGTATACACCCAGACCACAGACAGCAAGTGACGTGGTATACACCCAGACCACAGACAGCAAGTGACATGGTATACACCCAGACCATAGACAGCAAGTGGCGCGGTATACACACAGACCACAGTTAGCAGGTGACATGGTATACACCCAGACCAGACAGCAAGTGACATGGTATACACCCAGACCATAGACAGCAAGTGGCACGGTATACACCCAGACCATAGACAGCAAGTGGCGCGGTATACACACAGACCACAGTTAGCAGGTGACATGGTATACACCCAGACCAGACAGCAAGTGACATGGTATACACCCAGACCACAGACAGCAAGTGACACGGTATACACCCAGACCACAGTTAGCAAGTGACATGGTATACACCCATACCACGGTTAGCAAGTGACATGGTATACACCCATACCACAGTTAGCAAGTGACATGGTACACACCCAGACCACAGTTAACAAGTGACATGGTATACACCCAGACGACAGTTAGCAAGTGACATGGTATACACCCAGACGACAGTTAGCAAGTGACATGGTATACACCCAGACCACAGTTAGCAAGTGACATGGTATGCACCCAGACCACAGTTAACAAATGATATAGTATACACCCAGACCACGGTTAGCAAGTGACATGGTATACACCCAGACCACAGACAGCAAGTGACGTGGTATACACCCAGACCACAGACAGCAAGTGACATGGTATACACCCAGATCATAGACAGCAAGTGGCGCGGTATACACACAGACCACAGTTAGCAGGTGACATGGTATACACCCAGACCAGACAGCAAGTGACATGGTATACACCCAGACCATAGACAGCAAGTGGCACGGTATACACCCAGACCATAGACAGCAAGTGGCGCGGTATACACACAGACCACAGTTACCAGGTGACATGGTATACACCCAGACCAGACAGCAAGTGACATGGTATACACCCAGACCATAGACAGCAAGTGGCACGGTATACACCCATACCACAGACAGCAAGTGACACGGTATACACCCAGACCACAGTTAGCAAGTGACGTAGTATACATCCAGACCACAGTTAGCAAGTGGCGCGGTATACACCCAGACCACAGAAGGCAAGTGACATGGTATACACCCAGACCACCATTAGCAAGCGACGTAGTATACACCCAGACCACAGACAGCAAGTGGCATGGTATACACCCATACCACAGACAGCAAGTGGCGCGGTATACACACATACCACAGTTAGCAGGTGACATTGTATACACCCAGACCACAGACAGCAAGTGACATGGTATACACCCAGACCATAGACAGCAAGTGGCAAGGTATACACCCAGACCACAGACAGCATGTGACATAGTATACACCCAGACCACCATTAGCAAGTGACGTGGTATACACCCAGACCACAGACAGCAAGTGGCGCGGTATACACCCAGACCACAGAAAGCAAGTGACATGGTATACACCCAGACAACCATTAGCAAGCGACGTAGTATACAGCCAGACCACAGACAGCAAGTGGCATGGTATACACACAGACCATAAACAGCAAGTGACACGATATACACCCATACCACAGACAGGAAGGGACACGGTATACACCCAGACCACAGTTAGCAAGTGACATGGTATACACACAGACCACAGTTAGCAAGGGACATGTTATACACCCATACCACAGTTAGCAAGTGACATGGTATATACCCAGACCACAGTTAGCAAGTGACATGGTATACACCCAGACCACAGAGAGAAAGTTACATGGTATACACCCAAACCACCATTAGCAAGTGACGTGGTATACGCCCAGAACACAGACAGCAAGTGGTTCGGTCTACACCCAGACCACAGTTAGCAAGTGACATGGTATACACCCAGACCACCATTAGCAAGTGACGTGGTATACACCCATACCACAGTTAGCAAGTGACATGGTATACACCCATACCACAGAGAGCAAGTGACACGGTATACACCCAGACCACCATTAGCAAGTGACGTGGTATACACCCAGACCACAGACAGCAAGTGACATGGTATACACCCAGACCACCATTAGCAAGTGACATGGTAAACACCCAGACCACAGTTAGCAAGTGACATGGTATACACCCAGACCACGGTTAGCAAGTGACATGGTATACACCCATACCACCATTAGCAAGTGACATGGTATACACCCAGACCACAGACAGAAAGTGGCGCGGTCTACACCCAGATCACAGACAGCAAGTGACATGGTATACACCCAGACCATGGTTAGCAAGTGTCATGGTATACACCCAGACCACAGACAGCTAGTGACATGGTATACACCCATACCACGGTTAGCAAGTGACATGGTATACACCCATACCACAGTTAGCAAGTGACATGGTATACACCCAGACCACAGTTAGCAAGTGACATAGTATTCACCCAGACCACAGTTAGCAAGTGACGTTGTATTCACCCAGACACAGTTAGCAATTGACATGGTATTCACACAGACCACAGTTAGCAAGTAACATGGTATACACACAGACCACAGACAGCAAGTGACATGGTATACACCCATACCACCATTAGCAAGTGACGTGGTATACACCCAGACCACAGACAGCAAGTGACACGGTATACACCCAGACCACAGTTAGCAAGTGACGTGGTATACACCCAGACCACAGTTAGCAAGTGACCTAGTATACACCCATATCACAGACAGCAAGTGACATAGTATACACTCAGACCACAGTTAGCAAGTGACATGGTATACACCCAGACCACAGTTAGCAAGTGACATAGTATACACCCAGATCACAGACAGCAAGTGACATAGTATACACTCAGACCACAGTTAGCAAGTGACATAGTATAAACCCATACCACAGTTAGCAAGTGACATGGTATACACCCAGACCACAGTTAGCAAGTGACATAGTATTCACCCAGACCACAGTTAGCAAGTGACGTTGTATTCACCCAGACACAGTTAGCAAGTGACATAGTATACACCCATACCACAGTTAGCAAGTGACATGGTATACACCCAGACCACAGTTAGCAAGTGACATAGTATTCACCCAGATCACAGACAGCAAGTGACATAGTATACACTCAGACCACAGTTAGCAAGTGACATGGTATACACCCAGATCACAGTTAGCAAGTGACATGGTATACACCCAGATCACAGACAGCAACTGACACGGTATACACCCAGACCACAGTTAGCAAGTGACATGTTATACACCCAGATCACAGTTAGCAAGTGACATGGTATACACTCAGACCACAGTTAGCAAGTGACATGGTATACACCCAGATCACAGTTAGCAAGTGACATGGTATACACCCAGACCACAGGTAGCAAGTGACATGGTATACACTCAGATCACAGTTAGCAAGTGACATGGTATACACCCAGATCACAGACAGCAAGTGACATGGTATACACCCAGACCACAGTTAGCAAGTGACATAGTATTCACCCAGACCACAGTTAGCAAGTGACGTTGTATTCACCCAGACCACAGTTAGCAAGTGACATGGTATTCACCCAGACCACAGTTAGCAAGTGACACGGTATACACCCAGACCACAGTTAGCAAGTGACATGATATACACCCAGACCACAGACAGCAAGTGACATGGTATACACCCATACCACCATTAGCAAGTGACGTGGTATACACCCAGACCACAGACAGCAAGTGACACGGTATACACCCAGACCACAGTTAGCAAGTGACGTGGTATACACCCAGACCACAGTTAGCAAGTGACATAGTATACACCCAGATCACAGACAGCAAGTGACATGGTATACACTCAGACCACAGTTAGCAAGTGACATGGTATACACCCAGATCACAGACAGCAACTGACACGGTATACACCCAGACCACAGTTAGCAAGTGACATGGTATTCACCCAGACCACAGTTAGCAAGTGACGTTGTATTCACCCAGACCACAGTTAGCAAGTGACATGGTATTCACCCAGACCACAGTTAGCAAGTGACACGGTATACACCCAGACGACAGTTAGCAAGTGACATGGTATACACCCAGATCACAGACAGCAAGTGACATGGTATACACCCATACCACCATTATCAAGTGACGTGGTATACACCCAGACCACAGACAGCAAGTGACACGGTATACACCCAGACCACAGTTAGCAAGTGACGTGGTATACACCCAGACCACAGTTAGCAAGTGACATAGTATACACCCAGATCACAGTTAGCAAGTGACGTGGTATACACCCAGACCACAGTTAGCAAGTGACATAGTATACACCCAGATCACAGACAGCAAGTGACATGGTATACACTCAGACCACAGTTAGCAAGTGACATGGTATACACCCAGATCACAGACAGCAACTGACACGGTATACACCCAGACCACAGTTAGCAAGTGACATGGTATTCACCCAGACCACAGTTAGCAAGTGACGTTGTATTCACCCAGACCACAGTTAGCAAGTGACATGGTATTGACCCAGACCACAGTTAGCAAGTGACACGGTATACACCCAGACCACAGTTAGCAAGTGACATGGTATACACCCAGATCACAGACAGCAAGTGACATGGTATACACCCATACCACCATTATCAAGTGACGTGGTATACACCCAGACCACAGACAGCAAGTGACACGGTATACACCCAGACCACAGTTAGCAAGTGACGTGGTATACACCCAGACCACAGTTAGCAAGTGACATAGTATACACCCAGATCACAGTTAGCAAGTGACATGGTATACACCCAGACCACAGTTAGCAAGTGACATGGTATTCACCCAGACAACAGTTAGCAAGTGACGTTGTATTCACCCAGACCACAGTTAGCAAGTGACATGGTATTCACCCAGACCACAGTTAGCAAGTGACACGGTATACACACAGACCACAGTTAGCAAGTGACATGGTATACACCCAGATCACAGACAGCAAGTGACATGGTATACACCCATACCACCATTATCAAGTGACGTGGTATACACCCAGACCACAGACAGCAAGTGACACGGTATACACCCAGACCACAGTTAGCAAGTGACGTGGTATACACCCAGACCACAGTTAGCAAGTGACATAGTATACACCCAGATCACAGTTAGCAAGTGACATGGTATACACCCAGACCACAGTTAGCAAGTGACATGGTATACACCCAGACCACAGTTAGCAAGTGACACGGTATACACCCATATCACAGTTAGCAAGTGACATGGTATACACCCAGATCACAGTTAGCAAGTGACATGTTATACACCCAGATCACAGTTAGCAAGTGACATGGTATACACCCAGACCACAGTTAGCAAGTGACATGGTGTACACTCAGATCACAGTTAGCAAGTGACATAGTATACACTCAGATCACAGTTAGCAAGTGACATGGTATACACCCAGATCACAGTTAGCAAGTGACATGGTATACACCCAGACCACAGTTAGCAAGTGACATGGTATACACCCAGACCACAGTTAGCAAGTGACATGGTATACACCCAGACCACAGACAGCAAGTGACATGGTATACACCCAGACCACAGTTAGCAAGTGACATGGTATACACCCAGACCACAGTTAGCAAGTGACACGGTATACACCCAGATCACAATTAGCAAGTGACACGGTATACACCCATATCACAGTTAGCAAGTGACATGGTATAGACCCAGATCACCATTAGCAAGTGACATGGTATACACCCAGACCACAGACAGCAAGTGGCGTGGTCTACACCCAGACCACAGACAGCTAGTGACATGGTATACACCCATACCACGGTTAGCAAGTGACATGGTATACACCCAGACCACAGTTAGCAAGTGACATGGTATACACCCATACCACAATTAGCAAGTAACATGGTGTACACTCAGATCACAGTTAGCAAGTAACATGGTGTACACTCAGGTCACAGTTAGCAAGTGACACGGTATACACCCAGATCACAGTTAGCAATTGACACGGTATACACCCAGATCACAGTTAGCAAGTGACATCGTATACACCCATATCACAGTTAGCAAGTGACATGGTATATACTCAGACCACAGTTAGCAAGTGACATGGTATACACCCAGATCACAGTTAGCAAGTGACATGATATACACTCAGACCACAGTTAGCAAGTGACATGGTATACACCCAGATCACAGTTAGCAAGTGACACGGTATACACCCAGACCACAGTTAGCAAGTGACATGGTATACACCCAGACCACAGACAGCAAGTGACATGGTATACACCCAGACCACAGTTAGCAAGTGACATAGTATTCACCCAGACCACAGTTAGCAAGTGACGTTGTATTCACCCAGACCACAGTTAGCAAGTGACATGGTATTCACCCAGACCACAGTTAGCAAGTGACACGGTATACACCCAGACCACAGTTAGCAAGTGACATGGTATACACCCAGACCACAGACAGCAAGTGACATGGTATACACCCATACCACCATTAGCAAGTGACGTGGTATACACCCAGACCACAGACAGCAATTGACACGGTATACACCCAGACCACAGTTAGCAAGTGACGTGGTATACACCCAGACCACAGTTAGCAAGTGACATAGTATACACCCAGATCACAGACAGCAAGTGACATGGTATACACTCAGACCACAGTTAGCAAGTGACATGATATACACCCAGATCACAGACAGCAACTGACACGGTATACACCCAGACCACAGTTAGCAAGTGACGTTGTATTCACCCAGACCACAGTTAGCAAGTGACATAGTATACACCCAGACCACAGTTAGCAAGTGACATGGTATACACCCAGATCACAGACAGCAAGTGACATGGTATACACCCATACCACCATTATCAAGTGACGTGGTATACACCCAGACCACAGACAGCAAGTGACACGGTATACACCCAGACCACAGTTAGCAAGTGACGTGGTATACACCCAGACCACAGTTAGCAAGTGACATAGTATACACCCAGATCACAGTTAGCAAGTGACGTGGTATACACCCAGACCACAGTTAGCAAGTGACATAGTATACACCCAGATCACAGACAGCAAGTGACATGGTATACACTCAGACAACAGTTAGCAAGTGACATGGTATACACCCAGATCACAGACAGCAACTGACACGGTATACACCCAGACCACAGTTAGCAAGTGACATGGTATTCACCCAGACCACAGTTAGCAAGTGACGTTGTATTCACCCAGACCACAGTTAGCAAGTGACATGGTATTCACCCAGACCACAGTTAGCAAGTGACACGGTATACACCCAGACCACAGTTAGCAAGTGACATGGTATACACCCAGATCACAGACAGCAAGTGACATGGTATACACCCATACCACAATTATCAAGTGACGTGGTATACACCCAGACCACAGACAGCAAGTGACACAGTATACACCCAGACCACAGTTAGCAAGTGACGTGGTATACACCCAGACCACAGTTAGCAAGTGACATAGTATACACCCAGATCACAGTTAGCAAGTGACATGGTATACACCCAGACCACAGTTAGCAAGTGACATGGTATTCACCCAGACCACAGTTAGCAAGTGACGTTGTATTCACCCAGACCACAGTTAGCAAGTGACATGGTATACACCCAGACCACAGTTAGCAAGTGACACGGTATACACACAGACCACAGTTAGCAAGTGACATGGTATACACCCAGATCACAGACAGCAAGTGACATGGTATACACCCATACCACAATTATCAAGTGACGTGGTATACACCCAGACCACAGACAGCAAGTGACACGGTATACACCCAGACCACAGTTAGCAAGTGACGTGGTATACACCCAGACCACAGTTAGCAAGTGACATAGTATACACCCAGATCACAGTTAGCAAGTGACATGGTATACACCCAGACCACAGTTAGCAAGTGACATGGTATACACCCAGACCACAGTTAGCAAGTGACACGGTATACACCCATATCACAGTTAGCAAGTGACATGGTATACACCCAGATCACAGTTAGCAAGTGACATGGTATACACCCAGATGACAGTTAGCAAGTGACATGGTATACACTCAGACCACAGTTAGCAAGTGACATGGTATACACCCAGATCACAGTTAGCAAGTGAAATGGTATACACCCAGACCACAGTTAGCAAGTGACATGGTATACACCCGTACCACTGTTAGCAAGTGACATGGTATACACTCAGACCACAGTTAGCAAGTGACATGGTATACACCCATATCACAGTTAGCAAGTGACATGGTATACACTCAGACCACAGTTAGCAATTGCCATGGTATACACTCAGATCACAGTTACCAAGTGACATGGTATACACTCAGACCACAGTTAGCAAGTGATATGGTATACACCCAGATCACAGTTAGCAAGTGACACGGTATACACCCAGACCACAGTTAGCAAGTGACATGGTATACACCCAGACCACAGTTAGCAAGTGACATGGTATACACCCAGACCACAGACAGCAAGTGACATGGTATACACCCATACCACCATTAGCAAGTGACGTGGTATACACCCAGACCACAGACAGCAATTGACACGGTATACACCCAGACCACAGTTAGCAAGTGACGTGGTATACACCCAGACCACAGTTAGCAAGTGACATAGTATACACCCAGATCACAGACAGCAAGTGACATGGTATACACTCAGACCACAGTTAGCAAGTGACATGATATACACCCAGATCACAGACAGCAACTGACACGGTATACACCCAGACCACAGTTAGCAAGTGACGTTGTATTCACCCAGACCACAGTTAGCAAGTGACATAGTATACACCCAGACCACAGTTAGCAAGTGACATGGTATACACCCAGATCACAGACAGCAAGTGACATGGTATACACCCATACCACCATTATCAAGTGACGTGGTATACACCCAGACCACAGACAGCAAGTGACACGGTATACACCCAGACCACAGTTAGCAAGTGACGTGGTATACACCCAGACCACAGTTAGCAAGTGACATAGTATACACCCAGATCACAGTTAGCAAGTGACGTGGTATACACCCAGACCACAGTTAGCAAGTGACATAGTATACACCCAGATCACAGACAGCAAGTGACATGGTATACACTCAGACCACAGTTAGCAAGTGACATGGTATACACCCAGATCACAGACAGCAACTGACACGGTATACACCCAGACCACAGTTAGCAAGTGACATGGTATTCACCCAGACAACAGTTAGCAAGTGACGTTGTATTCACCCAGACCACAGTTAGCAAGTGACATGGTATTCACCCAGACCACAGTTAGCAAGTGACACGGTATACACCCAGACCACAGTTAGCAAGTGACATGGTATACACCCAGATCACAGACAGCAAGTGACATGGTATACACCCATACCACCATTATCAAGTGACGTGGTATACACCCAGACCACAGACAGCAAGTGACACAGTATACACCCAGACCACAGTTAGCAAGTGACGTGGTATACACCCAGACCACAGTTAGCAAGTGACATAGTATACACCCAGATCACAGTTAGCAAGTGACATGGTATACACCCAGACCACAGTTAGCAAGTGACATGGTATTCACCCAGACCACAGTTAGCAAGTGACGTTGTATTCACCCAGACCACAGTTAGCAAGTGACATGGTATTCACCCAGACCACAGTTAGCAAGTGACACGGTATACACACAGACCACAGTTAGCAAGTGACATGGTATACACCCAGATCACAGACAGCAAGTGACATGGTATACACCCATACCACCATTATCAAGTGACGTGGTATACACCCAGACCACAGACAGCAAGTGACACGGTATACACCCAGACCACAGTTAGCAAGTGACGTGGTAAACACCCAGACCACAGTTAGCAAGTGACATAGTATACACCCAGATCACAGTTAGCAAGTGACATGGTATACACCCAGACCACAGTTAGCAAGTGACATGGTATACACCCAGACCACAGTTAGCAAGTGACACGGTATACACCCATATCACAGTTAGCAAGTGACATGGTATACACCCAGATCACAGTTAGCAAGTGACATGGTATACACCCAGATGACAGTTAGCAAGTGACATGGTATACACTCAGACCACAGTTAGCAAGTGACATGGTATACACCCAGATCACAGTTAGCAAGTGAAATGGTATACACCCAGACCACAGTTAGCAAGTGACATGGTATACACCCGTACCACTGTTAGCAAGTGACATGGTATACACTCAGACCACAGTTAGCAAGTGACATGGTATACACCCATATCACAGTTAGCAAGTGACATGGTATACACTCAGACCACAGTTAGCAATTGCCATGGTATACACTCAGATCACAGTTACCAAGTGACATGGTATACACTCAGACCACAGTTAGCAAGTGATATGGTATACACCCAGATCACAGTTAGCAAGTGACACGGTATACACCCAGACCACAGTTAGCAAGTGACATGGTATACACCCAGATCACAGACAGCAAGTGACATGGTATACACCCATACCACCATTATCAAGTGACGTGGTATACACCCAGACCACAGACAGCAAGTGACACGGTATACACCCAGACCACAGTTAGCAAGTGACGTGGTATACACCCAGACCACAGTTAGCAAGTGACATAGTATACACCCAGATCACAGTTAGCAAGTGACATGGTATACACCCAGACCACAGTTAGCAAGTGACATGGTATTCACCCAGACCACAGTTAGCAAGTGACGTTGTATTCACCCAGACCACAGTTGGCAAGTGACATGGTATTCACCCAGACCACAGTTAGCAAGTGACACGGTATACACCCAGTCCACAGTTAGCAAGTGACATGGTATACACCCAGATCACAGACAGCAAGTGACATGGTATACACCCATACCACCTTTATCAAGTGACGTGGTATACACCCAGACCACAGACAGCAAGTGACACGGTATACACCCAGACCACAGTTAGCAAGTGACGTGGTATACACCCAGACCACAGTTAGCAAGTGACATAGTATACACCCAGATCACAGTTAGCAAGTGACATGGTATACACCCAGACCACAGTTAGCAAGTGACATGGTATACACCCAGACCACAGTTAGCAAGTGACACGGTATACACCCATATCACAGTTAGCAAGTGACATAGTATACACCCAGATCACAGTTAGCAAGTGACATGGTATACACTCAGACCACAGTTAGCAAGTGACATGGTATACACCCAGATGACAGTTAGCAAGTGACATGGTATACACTCAGACCACAGTTAGCAAGTGACATGGTATACACCCAGATCACAGTTAGCAAGTGACATGGTATACACCCAGACCACAGTTAGCAAGTGACATGGTATACACCCGTACCACTGTTAGCAAGTGCCATGGTATACACTCAGACCAGTTAGCAATTGCCATGGTATACACTCAGATCACAGTTACCAAGTGACATGGTATACACTCAGACCACAGTTAGCAAGTGACATGGTATACACCCAGATCACAGTTAGCAAGTGACATGGTATATACCCAGACCACAGTTAGCAAGTGACATGGTATACACCCATACCACAGTTAGCAAGTGACATGGTATACACCCAGATCACAGTTAGCAAGTGACATGGGATACACTCAGACCACAGTTAGCAAGTGACATGGTATACACCCATACCACAGTTAGCAAGTGACATGGTATACACTCAGACCACAGTTAGCAAGTGACATGGTATACACCCAGACTACATACAGCAAGTGACATGGTATACACCCAGACCACAGTTAGCAAGTGACATGGTGTACACTCAGATCACAGTTAGCAAGTGACATGGTATATACTCAGATCACAGTTAGCAAGTGACATGGTATACACCCAGATCACAGTTAGCAAGTGACATGGTATACACCCAGACCACAGTTAGCAAGTGACATGGTATACACCCAGACCACAGTTAGCAAGTGACATGGTATACACCCAGACCACAGACAGCAAGTGACATGGTATACACCCAGACCACAGTTAGCAAGTGACATGGTATACACCCAGACCACAGTTAGCAAGTGACACGGTATACACCCAGATCACAGTTAGCAAGTGACACGGTATACACCCATATCACAGTTTGCAAGTGACATGGTATACACCCAGATCATCATTAGCAAGTGACATGGTATACACCCAGACCACAGACAGCAAGTGGCGCGGTCTACACCCAGACCACAGACAGCTAGTGACACGGTATACACTCAGACCACAGTTAGCCGGTGACATGTTATACACTCAGACCACAGTTAGCAAGTGACATGGTATACACCCAGACCACAGTTAGCAAGTGACATGGTATACACCCAGACCACAGACAGCAAGTGACATGGTATACACCCAGACCACAGTTAGCAAGTGACATAGTATTCACCCAGACCACAGTTAGCAAGTGACGTTGTATTCACCCAGACCACAGTTAGCAAGTGACATGGTATTCACCCAGACCACAGTTAGCAAGTGACACGGTATACACCCAGACCACAGTTAGCAAGTGACATGGTATACACCCAGACCACAGACAGCAAGTGACATGGTATACACCCATACCATCATTAGCAAGTGACGTGGTATACACCCAGACCACAGACAGCAAGTGACACGGTATACACCCAGACCACAGTTAGCAAGTGACGTGGTATACACCCAGACCACAGTTAGCAAGTGACATAGTATACACCCAGATCACAGACAGCAAGTGACATGGTATACACTCAGACCACAGTTAGCAAGTGACATGGTATACACCCAGATAACAGACAGCAACTGACACGGTATACACCCAGACCACAGTTAGCAAGTGACATGGTATTCACCCAGACCACAGTTAGCAAGTGACGTTGTATTCACCCAGACCACAGTTAGCAAGTGACATGGTATTCACCCAGAACACAGTTAGCAAGTGACACGGTATACACCCAGACCACAGTTAGCAAGTGACATGGTATACACTCAGATCACAGACAGCAAGTGACATGGTATACACCCATACCACCATTCTCAAGTGACGTGGTATACACCCAGACCACAGACAGCAAGTGACACGGTATACACCCAGACCACAGTTAGCAAGTGACGTGGTATACACCCAGACCACAGTTAGCAAGTGACATAGTATTCACCCAGATCACAGTTAGCAAGTAACATGGTATACACCCAGACCACAGTTAGCAAGTGACATGGTATACACCCAGACCACAGTTAGCAAGTGACACGGTATACACCCAGATGACAGTTAGCAAGTGACATGGTATACACTCAGACCACAGTTAGCAAGTGACATGGTATACACCCAGATCACAGTTAGCAAGTGACATGGTATACACCCAGACCAGAGTTAGCAAGTGACATGGTATACACCCGTACCACTGTTAGCAAGTGACATGGTATACACTCAGACCACAGTTAGCAAGTGACATGGTATACACCCATATCACAGTTAGCAATTGCCATGGTATACACTCAGACCACAGTTAGCAATTGCCATGGTATACACTCAGATCACAGTTACCAAGTGACATGGTATACACTCAGACCACAGTTAGCAAGTGACATGGTATACACCCAGATCACAGTTAGCAAGTGACATGGTATACACGCAGACCACAGTTAGCAAGTGACATGGTATACACCCATACCACAGTTAGCAAGTGACATGGTATACACCCAGATCACAGTTAGCAAGTGACATGGTATACACTCAGACCACAGTTAGCAAGTGACATGGTATACACCCATACCACAGTTAGCAAGTGACATGGTATACACTCAGACCACAGTTAGCAAGTGACATGGTATACACCCAGACTACATACAGCAAGTGACATGGTATACACCCAGACCACAGTTAGCAAGTGACATGGTGTACACTCAGATCACAGTTAGCAAGTGACATGGTATACACTCAGATCACAGTTAGCAAGTGACATGGTATACACCCAGATCACAGTTAGCAAGTGACATGGTATACACCCAGACCACAGTTAGCAAGTGACATGGTATACACCCAGACCACAGTTAGCAAGTGACATGGTATACACCCAGACCACAGACAGCAAGTGACATGGTATACACCCAGACCACAGTTAGCAAGTGACATGGTATACACCCAGACCACAGTTAGCAAGTGACACGGTATACACCCAGATCACAGTTAGCAAGTGACACGGTATACACCCATATCACAGTTAGCAAGTGACATGGTATACACCCAGATCACCATTAGCAAGTGACATGGTATACACCCAGACCACAGACAGCAAGTGGCGCGGTCTACACCCAGACCACAGACAGCTAGTGACATGGTATACACCCATACCACGGTTATCAAGTGACATGGTATACACCCAGACCACAGTTAGCAAGTGACATGGTATACACCCATACCACAGTTAGCAAGTGACATGGTATACACCTAGACCACAGTTAGCAAGTGACATGTTATTCACCCAGACCACAGTTAGCAAGTGACGTTGTATTCACCCAGACCACAGTTAGCAAGTGACATGGTATTCACCCAGACCACAGTTAGCAAGTGACACGGTATACACCCAGACCACAGTTAGCAAGTGACATGGTATACACCCAGATCACAGACAGCAAGTGACATAGTATACACCCATACCACCATTAGCAAGTGACGTGGTATACACCCAGACCACAGACAGCAAGTGACACGGTATACACCCAGACCACAGTTAGCAAGTGACGTGGTATACACCCAGACCACAGTTAGCAAGTGACATAGTATACACCCAGATCACAGTTAGCAAGTGACATGGTATACACTCAGACCACAGTTAGCAAGTGACATGGTATACACCCAGATCACAGTTAGCAAGTGACATGGTATACACCCAGACCAGAGTTAGCAAGTGACATGGTATACACCCGTACCACTGTTAGCAAGTGACATGGTATACACTCAGACCACAGTTAGCAAGTGACATGGTATACACCCATATCACAGTTAGCAATTGCCATGGTATACACTCAGACCACAGTTAGCAATTGCCATGGTATACACTCAGATCACAGTTACCAAGTGACATGGTATACACTCAGACCACAGTTAGCAAGTGACATGGTATACACCCAGATCACAGTTAGCAAGTGACATGGTATACACGCAGACCACAGTTAGCAAGTGACATGGTATACACCCATACCACAGTTAGCAAGTGACATGGTATACACCCAGATCACAGTTAGCAAGTGACATGGTATACACTCAGACCACAGTTAGCAAGTGACATGGTATACACCCATACCACAGTTAGCAAGTGACATGGTATACACTCAGACCACAGTTAGCAAGTGACATGGTATACACCCAGACTACATACAGCAAGTGACATGGTATACACCCAGACCACAGTTAGCAAGTGACATGGTGTACACTCAGATCACAGTTAGCAAGTGACATGGTATACACTCAGATCACAGTTAGCAAGTGACATGGTATACACCCAGATCACAGTTAGCAAGTGACATGGTATACACCCAGACCACAGTTAGCAAGTGACATGGTATACACCCAGACCACAGTTAGCAAGTGACATGGTATACACCCAGACCACAGACAGCAAGTGACATGGTATACACCCAGACCACAGTTAGCAAGTGACATGGTATACACCCAGACCACAGTTAGCAAGTGACACGGTATACACCCATACCACCATTAGCAAGTGACATGGTATACACCCATATCACAGTTAGCAAGTGACATGGTATACACCCAGATCACCATTAGCAAGTGACATGGTATACACCCAGACCACAGACAGCAAGTGGCGCGGTCTACACCCAGACCACAGACAGCTAGTGACATGGTATACACCCATACCACGGTTATCAAGTGACATGGTATACACCCAGACCACAGTTAGCAAGTGACATGGTATACAGCCATACCACAGTTAGCAAGTGACATGGTATACACCTAGATCACAGTTAGCAAGTGACATGTTATTCACCCAGACCACAGTTAGCAAGTGACGTTGTATTCACCCAGACCACAGTTAGCAAGTGACATGGTATTCACCCAGACCACAGTTAGCAAGTGACACGGTATACACCCAGACCACAGTTAGCAAGTGACATGGTATACACCCAGATCACAGACAGCAAGTGACATAGTATACACCCATACCACCATTAGCAAGTGACGTGGTATACACCCAGACCACAGACAGCAAGTGACACGGTATACACCCAGACCACAGTTAGCAAGTGACGTGGTATACACCCAGACCACAGTTAGCAAGTGACATATATACACCCAGATCACAGAGCAAGTGACATGGTATACACCCAGACCACAGTTAGCAAGTGACATGGTATACACCCAGACCACAGTTAGCAAGTGACACGGTATACACCCATACCACAGTTAGCAAGTGACATGGTATACACCCAGATCACAGTTAGCAAGTGACATGGTATACACCCAGACCACAGTTAGCAAGTGACATGGTATACACCCAGACCACAGTTAGCAAGTGACATGGTATACACTCAGACCACAGTTAGCAAGTGACATGGTATACACCCAGATCACAGTTAGCAAGTGACATGGTATACACCCAGACCACAGTTAGCAAGTGACATGGTATACACCCATACCACCATTAGCAAGTGACATGGTATACACCCAGACCACAGTTAGCAAGTGACACGGTATACACCCAGATCACAGTTAGCAAGTGACATGGTATACACCCAGACCACAGTTAGCAAGTGACATGGTATACACCCAGATCACAGTTAGCAAGTGACATGGTATACACCCAGACCACAGTTAGCAAGTGACATGGTATACACCCAGACCACAGTTAGCAAGTGACATGGTATACACCCATACCACAGTTAGCAAGTGACATGGTATACACCCAGATCACAGTTAGCAAGTGACATGGTATACACCCAGACCACAGTTAGCAAGTGACATGGTATACACCCAGACCACAGTTAGCAAGTGACATGGTATACACTCAGACCACAGTTAGCAAGTGACATGGTATACACCCAGACCACAGTTAGCAAGTGACATGGTATACACCCAGACCACAGTTAGCAAGTGACATGGTATACACCCAGACCACAGTTAGCAAGTGACATGGTATACACCCAGACCACAGTTAGCAAGTGACATGGTATACACCCAGACCACAGTTAGCAAGTGACATGGTATACACCCAGACCACAGTTAGCAAGTGACATGGTATACACCCAGACCACAGTTAGCAAGTGACACGGTATACACCCAGATCACGTTAGCAAGTGACAGGTATACACCCAACACAGTTAGCAAGTGACATGTATACACCCAGACACTTAGCAAGTGACATGGTATACACCCAGACCACAGAGCAAGTGACATGGTATACACCCAGACCACAGAGCAAGTGACATGGTATACACCCAGACCACAGTTAGCAAGTGACATGGTATACACCCAGACCACAGTTAGCAAGTGACATGGTATACACCCATACCACAGTTAGCAAGTGACATGGTATACACCCAGACCACAGACAGCAAGTGACATGGTATACACCCAGACCACAGTTAGCAAGTGACATGGTATACACCAGACCACAGTTAGCAAGTGACATGGTATACACCCAGACCACAGTTAGCAAGTGACATGGTATACACCCAGACCACAGTTAGCAATGACATGGTATACACCCAGACCACAGACAGCAAGTGACATGGTATACACCCAGACCACAGTTAGCAAGTGACATGGTATACACCCAGACCACAGAGCAAAACACCAACACACAACAAACAACACAACAACAGAGCAAGTGACAGGATACCAACCACAGACAAGTGACATGGTATAACAACACAAAACACACAACACAGCAGTGACATGGTATACACAGACCACAGAGCAAGTGACACGGTATACACCCAGACCACAGTTAGCAAGTGACATGGTATACACCCAGACCACAGTTAGCAAGTGACATGGTATACACCCAGACCACAGTTAGCAAGTGACATGGTATACACCCAGATCACAGTTAGCAAGTGACATGGTATACACCAGACACAGTTAGCAAGTGACACGGTATACACCCATATCACAGTTAGCAAGTGACATGGTATACACCCAGATCACAGTTAGCAAGTGACATGGTATACACTCAGACCACAGTTAGCAAGTGACATGGTATACACCCAGATGACAGTTAGCAAGTGACATGGTATACACTCAGACCACAGTTAGCAAATGACATGGTATACACCCAGATCACAGTTAGCAAGTGACATGGTATACACCCAGACCACAGTTAGCAAGTGACATGGTATACACCCGTACCACTGTTAGCAAGTGACATGGTATACACTCAGACCACAGTTAGCAAGTGACATGGTATACACCCATATCACAGTTAGCAAGTGACATGGTATACACTCTGACCACAGTTAGCAATTGACATGGTATACACTCAGATCACAGTTACCAAGTGACATGGTATACACTCAGACCACAGTTAGCAAGTGACATGGTATACACCCAGATCACAGTTAGCAAGTGACATGGTATACACCCAGACCACAGTTAGCAAGTGACATGGTATACACCCATACCACAGTTAGCAAGTGACATGGTATACACCCAGATCACAGTTAGCAAGTGACATGGTATACACTCAGACCACAGTTAGCAAGTGACATGGTATACACCCATACCACAGTTAGCAAGTGACATGGTATACACTCAGACCACAGTTAGCAAGTGACATGGTATACACCCAGACTACATACAGCAAGTGACATGGTATACACCAAGACCACAGTTAGCAAGTGACATGGTATACACCCATACCACAATTAGCAAGTAACATGGTGTACACTCAGATCACAGTTAGCAAGTAACATGGTGTACACTCAGATCACAGTTAGCAAGTGACATGGTATACACTCAGGTCACAGTTAGCAAGTGACACGGTATACACCCAGATCACAGTTAGCAATTGACACGGTATACACCCAGATCACTGTTAGCAAGTGACATGGTATACACCCATATCACAGTTAGCAAGTGACATGATATACACTCAGACCACAGTTAGCAAGTGACATGGTATACACCCAGATCACAGTTAGCAGGTGACATGATATACACTCAGACCACAGTTAGCAAGTGACATGGTATACACCCAGATCACAGTTAGCAAGTGACACGGTATACACTCAGACCACAATTAGCCGGTGACATGTTATACACTCAGACCACAGTTAGCAAGTGACATGGTATACACCCAGACCACAGTTAGCAAGTGACATGGTATACACCCAGACCACAGACAGCAAGTGACATGGTATACACCCATACCACAGTTAGCAAGTGACATGGTATACACTCAGACCACAGTTAGCAAGTGACATGGTATACACCCATACCACAGTTAGCAAGTGACATGGTATACACTCAGACCACAGTTAGCAAATGACATGATATACACCCAGACCACAGACAGTAAATGACATGGTATACACCCAGACCACAGACAGCAAGTGACATGGTATACACCCATACCACAGTTAGCAAGTGACCTGGTATACACACAGACCACAGTTAGCAAGTGACATGGTATACACTCAGACCACAGTTAACAAGTGACATGGTATACACCCAGACCACAGTTAGCAAGTGACATGGTATACACCCAGACCACAGTTAGCAAGTGACATGGTATACACCCAGACCACAGTTAGCAAGTGACATGGCATACACCCATACCACAGTTAACAAGTGACATGGTATATACCCAGATCACAGTTAGCAAGTGACATGGTATACACTCAGACCACAGTTAGCAATTGACATGGTATACACCAAGATCACAGTTAGCAAGTGACATAGTATACACCCAGACCACAGTTAGCAAGTGACATGGTATACACCTAGACCACAGACAGCAAATGACACGGTATACACTCAGACCACAGTTAGCAGGTGACATGGTATACACTCAGACCATAGTTAGCAAGTGACATGGCATACACCCATACCACAGTTAGCAAGTGACATGGTATACACCCAGATCACAGTTAGCAAGTGACATGGTATACACCAAGATCACAGTTAGCAAGTGACACGGTATACACCCATATCACAGTTAGCAAGTGACATGGTATACACCCAGATCACAGTTAGCAAGTGACATGGTATACACTCAGACCACAGTTAGCAAGTGACATGGTATACACCCAGATGACAGTTAGCAAGTGACATGGTATACACTCAGACCACAGTTAGCAAATGACATGGTATACACCCAGATCACAGTTAGCAAGTGACATGGTATACACCCAGACCACAGTTAGCAAGTGACATGGTATACACCCGTACCACTGTTAGCAAGTGACATGGTATACACTCAGACCACAGTTAGCAAGTGACATGGTATACACCCATATCACAGTTAGCAAGTGACATGGTATACACTCTGACCACAGTTAGCAATTGACATGGTATACACTCAGATCACAGTTACCAAGTGACATGGTATACACTCAGACCACAGTTAGCAAGTGACATGGTATACACCCAGATCACAGTTAGCAAGTGACATGGTATACACCCAGACCACAGTTAGCAAGTGACATGGTATACACCCATACCACAGTTAGCAAGTGACATGGTATACACCCAGATCACAGTTAGCAAGTGACATGGTATACACCCAGACCACAGACAGCAAGTGACATGGTATACACCCATACCACAGTTAGCAAGTGACATGGTATACACTCAGACCACAGTTAGCAAGTGACATGGTATACACCCATACCACAGTTAGCAAGTGACATGGTATACACTCAGACCACAGTTAGCAAATGACATGATATACACCCAGACCACAGACAGTAAATGACATGGTATACACCCAGACCACAGACAGCAAGTGACATGGTATACACCCATACCACAGTTAGCAAGTGACCTGGTATACACACAGACCACAGTTAGCAAGTGACATGGTATACACTCAGACCACAGTTAACAAGTGACATGGTATACACCCAGACCACAGTTAGCAAGTGACATGGTATACACCCAGACCACAGTTAGCAAGTGACATGGTATACACCCAGACCACAGTTAGCAAGTGACATGGCATACACCCATACCACAGTTAACAAGTGACATGGTATATACCCAGATCACAGTTAGCAAGTGACATGGTATACACTCAGACCACAGTTAGCAATTGACATGGTATACACCAAGATCACAGTTAGCAAGTGACATAGTATACACCCAGACCACAGTTAGCAAGTGACATGGTATACACCTAGACCACAGACAGCAAATGACACGGTATACACTCAGACCACAGTTAGCAGGTGACATGGTATACACTCAGACCATAGTTAGCAAGTGACATGGCATACACCCATACCACAGTTAGCAAGTGACATGGTATACACCCAGATCACAGTTAGCAAGTGACATGGTATACACCAAGATCACAGTTAGCAAGTGACATGGTATACACCCAGACCACAGTTAGCAAGTGACATGGTATACACCCAGACCACAGACAGCAAGTGGCATGGTATACACCCAGATCACAGTTAGCAAGTGACATGGTATACACCCATACCACAGACAGCAAGTGACATGGTATACACCCAGACCACAGACAATTATGAATGAAATTGGAATAGAATTTAAAAAAAGATGAGATATAGCAGTAAGAAGATGAGCAGTAAGAAGATGAGATATAGCAGTAAGAATATGAGATATAGCAGTAAGAAGATGAGCAGTAGGAAGACGAGATATAGCAGTAAGAATATGAGATATAGCAGTAAGAAGATGAGATATAGCAGTAAGAAGATGAGATATAGCAGTAAGAAGATGAGCAGTAAGAAGATGAGATATAGCAGTAAGACGATGAGCAGTAAGAAGATGAGATTACAGTAAGAGATGAGCAGTAAGAAGATGAGATATAGCAGTAAGAAGATGAGATATAGCAGTAAGAAGATGAGCAGTAAGAAGATGAGATATAGCAGTAAGAAGATGAGCAGTAAGAAGATGAGATATAGCAGTAAGAAGATGAGCAGTAAGAAGATGAGATATAGCAGTAAGAAGATGAGCAGTAAGAAGATGAGATTTAGCAGTAAGAAGATGAGCAGTAAGAAGATGAGATATAGCAGTAAGAAGATGAGCAGTAAGAAGATGAGATATAGCAGTAAGAAGATGAGATATAGCAGTAAGAAGATGAGATATAGCAGTAAGAAGATGAGATATAGCAGTAAGAAGATGAGCAGTAAGAAGATGAGATATAGCAGTAAGAAGATGAGCAGTAAGAAGATGAGATGTAGCAGTAAGACGATGAAATATAGCAGTAAGAAGATGAGATATAGCAGTAAGAAGATGAGATATAGCAGTAAAAAGATGAGAGTAAGAAATAGGAATGGAGCAGATTGAGAAAGTTGATAATATAGTGGACATCCCTCTCAGTTTTCTATGTACGGCAAGTCAGATCTGTTCGTTGTGTCATTTTGTAAGGAAGTTTTCGAAGAAATAATTGTTATATGGACACATTACGGTGTGTATTGATGTTGATTGACTTTTAATTTATCAGTGATGCTCTGTGTCATACAATCTGCATTGGAGGAAGAAGTAGTTTGACGCTGTCCGTGGGTACATATCCTGGGAACAGGCGTCGATATATTGTGCCTGGTCAGTCAAATAAATATATTTTAACACCGAGACTATTAATTGGGCCGTATTGAGTTTCTGATCATATGTCATTTTGCCAGAAGTTAAAAAGTGAAAAATCGACAGACTGGCATCCAGGCTAGTGGGTACAAAGTGGTGAAGGAAACGACCCAGTGTACATTGACCTGGTGCGAACAGGTATTTTTGGGCCGAAACGACTCGACATGGAATTACTTCCTATATAGCGTCCGCGTTTTCCCACTATATATATATAGCGTCCGCATTTTCCCTCTATATATATATAGCGTCCGCAGTTTGTTATATGTTCATTATGTCTGCTTTTCATACAGTGATATCGACGCATCTGCAAATTTACCAGACGTACTCTTTAATGAATTAAAACTATGAACTATTTGGAAACTAAATCGTATTTACTGAAATCATATCATGGTAGAATTTGAGATTTTTATCGTGGGGAAATTAATGTGTTATTACCACTTTTTTATTTCGTTAATTTGATGAAGTCTTACTAATGTGTTTATTACCTTAAAACCCCAATAACAATTATTAAGCAACATATACATTTTCTAATGATTGGTATTCTTTTCATACTATAAATTGCCAAAAGCAAATTGCTAATATCGTACCAGAATAAACAACTTATGTATTGTTAATGCTATGGTGGATACAGATATTGAGTTATTGTCAATGTACTTAGTATTATTTGCTGATGATATTGTATTATTTACAACAGACCCAGGCAGTCTTCAGTCTCAATTGAATAACGTTTACCAATATTCCTCTAAATGGGGACTCAAAATAAATGTTAATAAAACAAAAGTCTGTATATTTGAAAAACGTAAAAGGAATCATGGTTACTTCATTAATGGGGAAAAGATTGATATTGTGGATGAATTTACATATTTAGGTATTAAATTTACATATACGGGTAACTTATCAGGAGCTGTTAAGACACTATCTGACCAAGCCCTTAGGGCATATCATAATCTTCTCACACTATTTGATAGAGTAAAACTGGATATTAAAACCAAACTACAACTTTTTGACTCAATGATAGTCCCTATTCTCTTATATGGCTCCGAAGTATGGGGTGTTTACAACTATAAAGAGGTAGATAAAATACACTTGAAATTTTGTAAATATGTATTAGGAGTTCGTACTCAGACACCAAATAATGCAATATATGGCGAGCTGGGAAGATTTCCACTATCTGTCATAGCAAAAGAGAGATCTATTAAATTTTGGTTAAAGATAAAGCATTCAATTGAATCACCATTGTGTAATATGTATATTGATCAGTGTAACAATCTTAATGGTACCTGTTGGGCGAGCCGTATTAATTCTATAATTGATCACTTAGGGTTTTCATATTTATTGAATGACTTTGATAACACTATGAATTATTTCCCTTTGTTAAGACGAAGACTATGTGATCAGTTCATTCAAGATTGGAATGCTTCAATAAATACTATCTCAAAATTAGATTATTATAAGAGATTTAAAGATTCATTCGGATATGAGAAATATTTAGATATAATTTCCAATGATTCATTTAGAAAACAGTTTACTTGTCTCAGATTGTGTTCCCATAGTTTAGAAATTGAATTAGGTAGATATATTGGATTAGATAGAGAAAATCGTTTATGCAAGCTGTGTAATGGTAATGTCGTGGAGTCTGAATTTCATTTTCTGTTATGTTGTACAAGATATTCTGACATTCGAAATAAATATTTAGGTAACATATCATGGCCTACAGTAAATAAGTTTAATGCCATGATGTCTTCTAGCAAAAAAGGTCATTTATTTAATATATCAAAGTTTGTTAATGAAGCTTTTAAAATTCGTAAAGATACCCTTGAAAATTTGACTGTTTTGTAAATACGTTCCTATAATGTATTTGTGATGTTGAATGTAATTATATGTGTTGTATTTGCCATACTTTATATTGTATTTGTTACTGGCCATATGCAAATTGTATTTTGCAGATGTTGCCAAATAAACTTGAAACTTGAAACTTTGTTAATAAGTGTGCAATGAATGGACATGCGCTACCGTTTATATGATTATGCTGATTGATACTCCACTTTGATTGTGCTCACTGATCGGATTACCCTGATTGCGATAACCACATGTGTGACCATATCCTATACAGGTAACCAGAGTAAATCCAGTTATCTAATTCACTAATATACAATACATTATTGCGTGTTCTATTGAAGTCTATGTCATTGCAACAGACTGCATGATATATATATATCGAATTAGTTTCAAGTGTTAGTATCATAATGATCATATTGCATGGTATAGTGCAGACTGCATGGTATAATGCAGACGCTTCGATATCACTATTTCGAAATGACAGACACATTGTGTTCTGCCCTGTCTGGCAGTGTATAACCGAGACGATTGAAGTTGTATCTGCTTTATTTCATTTCGTCACATATGGTAAAAAAGCAGATACAACTTCAATCGTCTCGGTTATACACTGCCAGACAGGGCAGAACAGTAAAAAAGCTGTGGGGCCCATGAAAGGAATTTTACCGGAAACCACTAAATCAAACACCTACACTACTAACTCCAATGGCTCCACAGATTCAACAAGATCCAGTTTCGAATGATCTTGCAAGATTTTTGTTGAAAAAAGATCTGCTGTTATCTAGATTAACAAATTTCAATGACAGGCCAGATTCTTACCGTTCATGGAAGGCAAGTTTTAAGGGTGTTGTTAATGATCTAGGTGCAAATCCATCAGAAGAAATTGACCTACTCATAAGATACTTGGGTGCAGAATCAAAGCAACATGCTGTTAGTCTTCGTTCCGTATATGTCTGTGATCCAGCTATGGGGCGTGAACAAATTTGGAACCGTCTGAATGAACGATATGGCTCACCAGAACTTGTGAGACATGCAATAATGACGAAGCTCGGTCGTCTACCAAGGCTCAATGGAAAGGAACCCAAACGCTTATATGATATGGTTGACACTCTCTCGGAAGTGGAAGCATTGAAACAGGATCCCATGTATTCAGTGCAATTGTCATACTTCGACTCATCAGAAGGAATTCTTCAATAGTACACAAGCTACCATATGGTTTACAGGAAAAGTGGGTAACAGTAAAAAACCTAAAATTTCCGAAACTGACAATCTAGAGTGTTTAAGCCTACCTCCAACTCTCAATAGACCATTTTCATCCAAGAATGGATTCAGAGGAAGAATTATGCTGTGTGATGGCACAGGATTCTCCTGGTTGAGACAACGAACTTCATTGGGATAAACATCTTGCTGATAGACCTTCACAATGAAATTTTGAGCTT
>CM026388.1:6587934-6617697 GCA_014843695.1 Archivesica marissinica | reverse complement strand
TTGTTTGTTTTGAGTGAATATGGAATATATCTCACCTCGAAGTGAGAACATTTTCATATTTTCACTCGCGTTACGCGCTCGTAAAAATATTTGAAATGTTCTCACTTCTCAGTGAGATATATTCCATATTCACTCAAAACAAACAGATATCCTCTATGTACTATTCGATGGTGTTGAAGCCGTCTTGGTAAGGAGATGACATGCTACAAACACTGATATAGCAATGTACTACTCGATGGTGTTGAATCCGTCTTGGTAAGGAGATGGCATGCTACAAACAAGCTATGTGTGTTTAAGGAAGAAATAACGGATTTGTAGTCCAGTGTTTAACACACTGGATTGATAATCCATGGATAGCAGGTTCGATCCCCCATCTGATCCTAATAAAATTAACAGTCTTTCAGATGGGACTTTAAACCGAGATCTCGTGTCGGTGCTGTACACCATTCACGTAAGAGAACCAGAGGAGACTCTGGAATGGGTCTGTATCATTGCACTATCTTCATAAAATCTAAAATGACTAATCTCTTCAGGAGGCGTCGCTCATATGGGCAACCGGTAGCGACGATAAATAAACGTAAAACACACACACAAGGAAGAAAAGTATTATCTAATCTAATCTAACGATGATATTTTTTTTAATAATTTGTTGATGTCCAAAATAAAGTAACCAAGCCCAAGTCGGGGTTCGAACCCATGACTGCCTGATCCTTGTGTGGCGTCCGTGGTACAATGATAGAGCGTCGGATTTGGAATCGAACGGTCCAGGTTCGATACTCACTATGGGCGGCTAAGCATGCCCAGGAAAACATGTCTAGGTCCCCGCAAGGGGTTTGACATTAATGGAACATACATACATAGATCCTCCATTACCTGGAGGCGAACACTCTACCGCGTCGCTATAAAAACTAGCTATATGGTCTCCCTATATACCACTACAGAAATATTCTTCATTCTAACTTGTGTGTACATGGCCCACTCTGGAGCATTATCGTACAAAGTCTGTATGTTATAGTGGAAAGTACCAGTACTCAATTATCCAATCTCCGCAAGCGTTGGACAACTTTCTCACATGTCATTGTATCACTTGTTTCTGACATGGAGCGAACCTGCGGCCGTGGCGAGTTCCAACAACGGCATGCAAGACCAATCGACAGCATTGTAATAACCATTTAGATAGTATATACTTTAGTTATAAATATTACCCAGACAAGAGAGTAAACAGACGGATCTGTAGTCCAGTGGTAACAAGCTGGACTGGTAATCCAGGGATCACAGGTTCGATCCCCCGCCTGACCCTAATAAAATTAACGGTCTTTCAGATGGGACGTTAAACCGATGTCTCGTGTCGGTGCTTTACACCGTGCACGTAAAAGAACCAGAGGAGATTCTGGAATGGGTCTCTGTCTGTATCATTGCACTATCCTCCAAAAATCTAAAATGACTAATCTCTTCAGGAGGCGTCGCTCATATGGGCAACCGGTAGCGACGATAAATAATCGTAAAACACAACACAAACACATATATTGATATATATTGTTATTTTATTTTTAAAACACAACCATAAATTATGCTACAAAGTTTATGCAAATTTCCTTTAGCTCGAGTGCGAAAAAATTTCATGCAACATTAGTTTAATCTCGAGACATTATTCCTAGTGGAATACCATGTGTTATATATACTGAACAAATTAAGAAACTTCCGCTAACTTTGCTTGAACATAACATGGTAAAAACAAACCGGGGGATAATCTTTATATTTGCGTTTAAAGAGTGTTTACATATATATTATATATATTACCATTAAAGAGTGTTTACATATATATTATATATATTAACATTAAAGAGTGTCTACATATATATATGACCATAATATTTGCAACGATGCATCATGTAAACACTCTTTAAGTACAAATATTACAATTAATTAGCAGAACCTGGGAGAATTTTTATCATATATGGTAGGGCTTAAAAACAAAAATACACGAGAACGTTGTCCGGGTAAACCGCTTGCCCGAAGACGATAATGAGTTTATTTAAATGATAAATTTGTTCTATTCTGACTTCGGTTATTGTAAAGCACAGGTCAGCAGAAGTAGCTGTGGCTGTTTGGAATGGATTGCGCAAATACGTGTTTAGGATAGTTGTGTTTATTAGTGCAAGTTTGGAATTTATTTCATCGAAATTATCACAGAAGTTTGTATTTCCATGAGATGATCACGAAATAAAATCCTATCTTACATTATATTGTTATATATTTTATATTTCGGGTTTTTAGGCCTGCATCAGCACCATTTTGGGCTATATCGCCGGCGAGCAGTTTACTTAACAACATCTTTCCTGGGCAGGCTCCAGCGGTTAACCATATGGGTGCACCAACCGCCGTAAGAAACTGCCAACTTTTTCATATAAATGAGACACGGCCTGAGCGGGGCTCGAACCCGTGACCATCAGTGATGATAGGTTACAGTGGTATACGAGTCAGCGACCTCGACCACGGAGGCGGAATAGTGGTGGTAATAGTCGGTCAATTTATTGCATTTGTCTTGCTGACAGTGTTGTCAAGTGAACGAAATCGCTTCAAAATGTGCCCAAAAAAACCCCCAACAAACTTTTGTTTACATTGTAGCATGTTTAGTATTCCAAGAATACACAATGATTAACGCGTCTGAGCGATTGACATGCTTGATGCTGACATGTCGCCAGAAGACGTTGTAAGGCATGTTTGGGAGTTCTTCGCGCACATGTTTGAACGACATGACGCACGGGCGACTTGCAACGACATGGACGTTCGCGTGTTACAACTCGATAGTTGTCCATGCATGCACGTGATAATCGAGTTTTACTTTGTCAACGTGTGAATGTGCAAAATGTGCAAAATGTGCAAAATATATCGCTAAAATTCATGTAATCCTGATAATACAGCTAATGGATAATTCTACATATCTAATTTCATTACAAGATGAATTCTTTAAAGTGACATTACAGCGATGAAAACGCATATTTATACAGAATGTAATTTCTTATTATATGGTATAATCCCCCCCTCCAAATATTTTCCTCAAAAACTGAGTATTTCAACTAATAAACAAGCGTCGAATACGCGGTTTGTTGACATAACAAAATAATGTAAATAGGGTCAACATACATGCGTAATACAACCTGTGTATCCCGAATAACGAGATTTATGATACATATTTAACGTTATATCTCACATGTGTGCCTATGTATATTTATTTGTAGAAGACTAATCTTAGTTAAATTTATTATTTCTAACAGTATCACGCGTTTAGTAGTGTCTACAAAGACAACAGATATGTCAATTCAGGAGCATGGATGACCGGTATATGAAATCCTACATTCACTCACAAATACACTGTTTATTGATTCAATATTTGTGTTCTAATGTATTCGGAAGAATTTGTAGTAGCAATGCATGTATATGTGAACAATGCATGTGCGATGTAATGTCGCTTTAACACAACAAATACTATATGTACAACTGAAGAAGGTCCGTTTTGTGTTCAGTATATACAGGACACAATCCAGTCTTCTCTTCTCACTAGCCTTCACTTAGTTTATACAAATAAATTTTATTACAAGTTCTTTCAACTTATATTAATCACTCTCGCGAGAGCATTCAATATAAACACTGTAAACATGTCCCGTAGAATATTACGTTAAAAGACCCGGCAGTTGGTTGCCATGCCTTGCACCGTAAGGTTACGGTACTGACCATAAATAAGTAGCACGGGCAAAACCGTAACTGTACGGTACAAAACCTGAAACCAGCTGGCGTGTCTTTTACCGCAAAACTACGGTATTAGAAGTATTACGGTTTTAACAACTTATATTAATCACTCTCTTTGGCGCGGATGAAAGCGTAAATGTGGTCATTCATGTGGGAGGAAACCGGAGCTCCCGGAGAAACCCCAACTGTCCGATCTGGCGACCACCGTACCATCTCACATACTTCCCGGTCCGATGATCGAACCCGGGTTTCATTGGTGAGAAGCGTATTGCTGCACAAGGCTGTGCCTAAAATCCTTAAATGAATAGTTATTCTTACAGTTGTAATAAAGCAATCGATATATGGGATTCAATAGGTTAGAATATATATATACTTACCATTCGTATGGTTCAAAACAGTTTATTTAAGGAATGAATCAATGGTTAATAGTTTCCATCGGGGTATGAACTATATTGGGCGTGATTAAAGTGTGTAGAGGCCAAAGGCATCCACGCTGACTTTAACACGCCCAATGTAGTTCATACCCCGATGGCAACTATTAACCAGCGATTCATTACTTATATTTACATTATTATTTTCAATTACACCATACATATATATAGCACACTGCAGTTAAATATATTTTAGTCCAAATTTGCAACTTATCTTGTGCCGAAACAAGTAAATAGATCATCCTTGGAACAGCGTAGAATTTAACACACGCCTTTTCTCGCGACGAACGTTGCCTAACGCTGTGAATGCGCATACCCGTAATGTCGAGTGCGCATGTCCGTAATGTCGAGTGCGCATGTCAGCTGCATATCATTAGTTGGAAACCATCATACGAACATTTATACAATCAGAGTACATACATCCATCGAAGGAAATGCAATATCGATGTAAATATTAACAAATAAACAATGAACCATATTAACATATACATAAAAAGCAACACAAACTGCATCCGTTACTCAATACAGGTACATGCTTTGTACAGGTAAAATTTCTGAATATAAGCAAAATATAAGCATACTTATCCCTAAGCCCTCGCAAACAATAAGAACAGCCAACAAGTATTATAAAAAGAATCAATTAACTCGTGCAGCGCCGAATATTCAGAGCATGTGCAAACAACATAGATCCAGATCTGCCGCGGCGTAGCGCCGCGTCTGAACATGATCGATGTTGTTTGCTATTCGGACAGGTGATTCAGTCCCACTGTCTAAAGAGCAATCAGTATATAGCCTGATCAGACGGCACGTTCTGTTCTGTCTGATCGGGTATTCTGTTATATGCAACGTTGCTGTTATGCTCCATTGGCAGTGATAGAGTTCAAGATTCATGTTAGTTTAATATTTACTGTAAAATGTCGACCCAAGGAAGCAAACTACTCACACTATAGTTGTGTTCCATATCATCAGTCTCATTTACATTAATCGGTTTCCAGGCAACATAGAGTGGTGGGACCTTAGCCTGGGTTCCAGTCTGTCGATTTTTCACTTTTTTAATTTCTGACAAAGTTACATTATTACCAGAAGCTCAATACGGCCCAATTAATAGTCTCGGTGTTAAAAAAATATTTATTTGACTGACCAGGCAAAATATATCGACACCTGTTCCCAGGCTAGTGGGACCTATGCCCGGCGTATTTGTCCATTTACATCCGTATTTAAAATATTGATATAGTTCTAAGCTAATGTGTCTGAAGAAGCTGAAGCATGGTTGAATTGAATTAAGTTGGTGCATCGGTAACCTGATGCAACTGTCACGCGACTGGTCCAGCAGACGAATACAGACGAAACAATCATTGGGAGAATATTTCCAACGAAATTGACACGGTGTATGGGATACGGTGTATGGGATAGTGTATGAGATACGGTGTATGGGATACGGTGTATGAGATACGGTGTATGAGATACGGTATATGGGATACGGTGTATGATATACGGTGTATGAGAAACGGTGTATGCGATACTGTGTATGAGATACGGTGTATGAGATACGGTGTATGGGATACGGTGTATGAGATACGGTGTATGGGATACTGCGTATGAGATACGGTGTATGAGATACTGTGTATGGGATAAGGTGTATGAGATACGGTGTATGGGATACGGTGTATGAGATACGGTGTATGAGATACGGTGTATGGGATACGGTGTATGAGATACTGTGTATGAGATACGGTGTATGAGATACTGTGTATGAGATACGGTGTATGGGATACTGTGTATGGGATACTGTGTATGAGATACGGTGTATGAGATACGGTGTATGGGATACGGTGTATGACATACGGTGTATGAGATACGGTGTATGGGATACGGTGTATGGGATACTGTGTATGAGATACGGTGTATGAGATACGGTGTATGGGATACGGTGTATGAGATACGGTGCATGAGATACGGTGTATGAGCAATTCAGGTATCTATCCGAATTTTAAATAATCTACAACTAACCAGAAACATAGTTTCTCTACCATTTCTGATTAACACCAAAACGTTTTTATTCAATAATGTAGTAACTATATCAAAGTAAGATATTCAACAAGTTCTGATGCATAAATATAAAAAATAACAAGTACGCCGTGCATAGGTGCCCTGGAGTATTGAGTTCCTCATATAAACGGGTGCCGTTGCGATAGCTGAATTGAACAGCAAGGTCACGTGATGAAGCTAAAACTGTCAACAAGAGTTTTTTTTGAAAGTTGTTTTCACGAATTAAGAATAAACATTTTTTACTTGCCATTATATGTGGGATTTATGCCGAGCATAGGTTCCACCACTCTATATGTGGGATTTATGCCGAGCATAGGTTCCACCACTCTATGGTTCATCACGAATATGGGCAGTTGCTAGCATCGTTGATAGTTCAATGTATTCGACGAATCTTCATTTCCGTTACCTTCATTGGATCATAGAATCCTTTCCAGTGCTGCCAGACTGGGCCATTAGCGAATCCAGTGCTGCCGTATACACCGTTCAGATTGGAAAAATGGCAGTTATTATACCACCAACCCCCTTTGTATAACTGTGCACAGTTGCGTGCAGTCATGTCGTTATCTCTATCCTTCGTACTAAATTTCATGTTGTTATGATATGTGAGACTATCTCCAGCATTACCGCAATAACCGCCCACAGTAAGCGTGTAGTCCGACTCGACATCCCCGACATTGAACTCCGTATAGTTGGCATAAGCCGTATCATCGTCCATGCTTGTCATGTCAACGCGCAGTTCGTATCTCCCTTAAGTGGAAATTATATGTGTCAGATTATTACTGAACTTAATCGAATACTAAACAGGTTATTACCCAATATTAGAGTACGGACGGAGAGCCACAACCGTCTCCGTTCGTCCTACCCCCGTATAATCATTATACCAGCCGTTCCACAACAAAACCAACATACTGCAGAGCAAAGAACTACTATTAATAGAACGTGGTACCAAACCATTACTAATATTCTGGAATACCATAAAGTTTCAAATGTTCACATTATTTTGCATAAATTTCAGGTGCAAAAAGTCGAAGATCTCTGCTTTACGTTAGAGAAAGTTCATGTTATGCGCCAATGAAATTATCATACTCTACACAATCAGCTTGTGTGTGTTTTACGTTTATTTACCGTCGCTACCCATATACTCATCTGGTTCTTTTGCGTGCACTGTGTCAATCACTGACACGAGACTTTTATTAGGGTTAGACGGGTGTTGAACCTGCGATCCCTGGATTACCATTCCAACGTATTGACCACTGTACTACAGAGTCTGTCTGTAAGTCTCTTGGGTTACACAGTTATAACCATCGCAGGTTCGATCTCCGGTCTGACCCTAATAAAATGAGCCGTCTTTCATTTGGGACTTTAAACCGAGGTTTCGTGTTAGTGCTTTACACCGTAAACGTAAAAGAACTAGATGAGACTCTGGAATGTGTCTCTGTCTGTATCACTGCACTATCATCCAAAAACCTAGCTGGACTGTCGCTATATGACGCAAGCTGTCGGTGTGACTTTACCCCCCCCCCCCAACACACCACAACAAACAATAAGATAGGATTTGTATTCATATGAACTTGGAGTTAGCAAAATGTCCAAAGTGTGTGTTTTACGTTTATTTATCGTTGCTACCGGTTGCCCATATGAGCGACGCCTCCTGAAGAGATTAGTCATTTTAGATTTAGGAGGATAGTGCAATGATATAGACAGAGACCCATTCCAAAGTCTCCTCTGGTTCTTTTACGTGGACAGTGTAAAGCACCGACACGACAACCTCGGCTTAACGTCCCATCTGAAAGACTGTTAATTTTATTAGTGTCAGACGGGGGGATCGAACCTGCGATCCCTGGATTACCAGTACAGCGTGTTGCCACTGGACTACAGATCCGTCTGTGGTCAAATATGCAGCATGTACTCACCTTGAACAGTTATCCTGTGGATTAGGCTGTTTCCGAGCCAGAAGTTTTCCTTTAGATTTCCAAACCCATCCTCATATTCATCCCATGTTTTGTAGAAATCACTATCAGAAATTCTCCGTTGCAGTACAGTCCATCCACCTGATTCTGTATCCATATCGCATCTCACACGATAGCCAGTACCTCCTGGTGTCGGGTAGATTGTATAGACGTCGGTTGCTGTATTTCCTAGCGTTTGAATAGCCTCGCAATCAATTGGTTTTGGAACACATTCAGTTTGAGTGGTGCTTTCGTTTATAAATGTCTGCAATATTGTCTCTAATCTCTGTTCAAATGTATCAAACAATGCCGTCATAATTGTATCATAATGTTCTAGAAATTCCAAATCAAGTGTAACTGTGTTGTTGGTCCCTCTTCCAGCCCCATCTCCGCAGTGGATATTTATGATATTAGTGTCATTCTCTGCTCCAATACAATTAATGACAGCCAAATACACAATGTACAGTACGGGGCCCATGTCTGCATGTAAGTGACCAATGCACCCACGTTTCAGCTTATTTATATTGTCCGTGCACGTGATATATTGGTGTCCTACATACTTTACATTTCTACCGATAGAAGATATTTCATTTACCTGCTTGCCAATATACAATTACCATCAGATATATCTGTTATCTCTCTGTTGATCAAAGTATTCTATCCGTAATCATTGCATAAAATCTGTTTGTGAATTTCGTATTCTGATGCGTGTTCAGCTGGTTAAAGTCCTTCAACTGGTTAAAGTCATACATCTTGTTAAAGTCCTGCAGCTGGTTAACGTTCTTCAGTGCGTTAAAGTCCTTCAGCTGGTTAAAGACATTCAGCTGGTTCAAGTCCTTCAGCTGGTTAAAGTCCTTCAACTGGTTCAAGTCCTTCAGCTGGTTAAAGTCCTTCAGCTGGTTCAAGTCCTTCAGCTGGTTAAAGTCCTTCAGCTTGTTAAAACCCTGCATCTGGTTAAAGTCATTCAGCTGGTTAAAGCCCTGCATCTGGTTACAGTCCTTCAGCTTGTTAAAGTCATATAAGTGTTTACAATGATTGTAGGAGACGAATTTGTATAACTCTTGTTTTCAAATCATATATATATGATTTGAAAACAGTATATATATATAGTGTAATATTTGAAAGGGCCATCCATTTCTGACTTATGAGACACCTCTTATGAACATCAGTACTTGCCGAATCCAATCCTTGATTGGCAGACGCCTGGCTGATAGGCACTCGGTAACGATTATTTAACTAGCTGGCGGCTCACCAACCGGCCATATCAGAATGAAGCCCTGAAGAGGTTCAAACCTTCGACCTCCCGCTCCGTAGACGGACGCCTTAACCACTAGTCAGACGCTGGATCAAACATGCGATACCTGGAATCGCAGTCCAACATGTTTACCACTGTACCACTGACCTGTCTATCTGGCGGAGCGGGAGGTCGAAGGTTCGAATATCGTCAGGGGTTCGTTCTGATATGGCCGGTTAGTGAGCTGCCAGCTAGTTAAATACTAGTTATCGATTGCTTACCAGCCTGGCGCCTGGCCTACAAGCATAGTATTCGGGTAGTACTGATGTTCATAAAAAATGTGTCGCATAAGTCAGAAATGACTGGCACTTTCAATAGCATAATACGGCCCTTTCAATAGCATAATAAGGCCCTTTCAATAGCATAATAAGGCCCTTTCAAGAGCATAATAAGGCACTTTCAATAGCATAATAAGGCACTTTCAATAGCATAATAAGGCCCTTTCAAGAGCATAATAAGGCACTTTCAATAGCATAATAAGGCACTATCAATAGCGTAATAAGGCACTTTCAATAGCATAATAAGGCACTTTCAATAGCATAATAAGGCACTTTCAATAGCATAATAAGGCACTTTCAATAGCATAATAAGGCACTTTCAATAGCATAATAAGGCACTTTCAATAGCATAATAAACAACACTTTACTTTACTTTTATATTTAGCTGAATACCCTTTAACTATGCTGCATTTCGTAACACTGTAAGACTAATAGCGACATATAATATGAAAATTTAACATGTGTGACGCGATTTTCCAAAAAGGACCCACTTGGTGGACGTTTCGTCGAGAAATGACGTCTAAACTTTCGTCACACTATCGAAAACGGCAACGTTACATGTAAGTTTAACATTCATTTTTAGAACAAATATTCTAACGAAATAACCTTAAATGGTGAAAATCGCTTATTCAAATTACTGAAAAACATAATTCTGGTGGACCCAGTGGGCCCCTTTTGATAAATCGCGTTATATTTAAGAGGTCCCTCCCAAAACTGGGCGTGCGGGTGTAAAGTCAAACATCACCCATCGTGAAATTACTAAATTGAGGCGATCGACGGGGTAATAATAATAAAATATATAAAATATTGCTAATCAAACAACTGACAACATTATTTTTTTAAGCTGAAAACATTGTTTTTCAGCGTAATAAAATGTTTTATTTGGTTTATTGACAGTCACGTATATCGGTATATAGTATTAACACGTATAAAAAAAATACCTTAAACTGGGGCAGAGTGCAGCAACTAAGGTTAACAATTTGCTTGGGAAACATGCCAAATGGCTTCTTTGCGTTGTAAAAATTGGTTTTACATATTCCGGAAGTGTATATTAGAACTGGGAGTAGAATTTCCATTAAATATTTCGCATCCTATCTCTTCTTCATCTGTATGTAAAGTCAAAGCTGCTGCTATGAATGAATTTAAGGCAATGTGCTATACACAGATTAATAATACTGTCGGCCCTTCCGGCAGAGGCAGAAATAAATTACGAACTTATTGCTTATTCAAATCAGAATATAAAACAGAAGAATATTGCAAAATTATACTTCCTTTACGCCATAGAGCAGCGTTTGCTAAATTTAGATGTGGTGTAGCACCATTGAGGCTAGAGACAGGTAGATATGAAAATTTGTCATTAGAAAATCGTATATGTCCCTTTTGTGACAATTGTATTGAAACTGAGGCCCATATGATTTTGGAATGTATGCTGTATCAAGATTTAAGACAAATCCTGTTTAAGAAAGCAACAGAGATGAACTTTTACTTTGCTGCTCTTTCTACAAATGATAAGCTATTATTTATATTCTCCAACGCAGAATTTATGAGATTAAGTGCCAAAACCTGTTTTAATATTCTACAAAGACGTTATTTTTACCTTTGTACATAATGCTTCAATTTTTCTTAATAATCCAATGTATTTTTAATACCAGCTGAATAGTCTATGCTAATCAGTTCAATTCTGATCTGATCAGAGTTCTTATTTGCTTTTTCAAAACATTTTTTAATATGCGCAATAGTGCTCTCATACAATCATCAGCATTTTATGATATCATTTTGATTGTAAGCTTATTTTAGGTTAGATTAGCGTAGGCTATTCAGATGTATCATGTGTTGTTTACAAATACATGTATGTATATACATATGTTATATCATACTATATTATTACAACTGCATAATGTGATGTGTTTTATACTTTGATAAATACCGTCTCTTGTAACTCATTTATGAGTGGCAATGTACTATACCATGTATTATTTTAATGTTGTTCTGTTATTGTTGTACATTGATGAGACGTAAATAAATTAATAAAACTAAACTGCCTCAAATCGTAACTTCAGAGCTTAATGCATCACCGGACTTACACTTTCAAACTATACAGATACGCCAGTGATCGTTAATATGTTTCAAAAATGTATCAATCTGATATAGCAATTTATTTTATGCTAATTTGTGAAATACAATGTTCTATCAGTGAGATATAATCCATATCTCACTGCCGGACTACTTTTTTATTATCTCCCTTCCCAATACACTATTCTTGCACTATTACTCTCCCTTTAAATGCTTAGACAACAACAACAAATCAACCGTCTGCTATTGAATAATAATATATAAACAATTAATAGCTCTAACAAAATTTAAATCAATAAAAAATGGAATCTAACAATATTGAGGATATGTACCTGGAATGTAAAATAATTTTATCATCCGATGTTGTTGTTTTTTTCACAAACTTGCACCGTGTCACATTTGTCATTTAATTTTCACCGTTTACCTGGCTTCAATGACACTATTTACTTGTATTATTGTTTTTGTTATGAAACAAATCAAAAGCGAAATACAACTGACAATGTCTCGAATTTTGTCACTGCAAATTGAAACAATAAATCCAAATTAAATTAAGGCCTACTCTGGCTCTTAATTTTTTTAGCCAAATCTGCGTTTCCTTTAGCCAATTCCGACGCGCGCCATTTTCCCCAAACAGAGTATTTATAGTATATTAATGTATTATATGTATCTTGCAATTGCACCACCTAAGTGCTGTATGCCCATAAACTACAACTGAGGTAAGGGTTACATACTGCTTTCCTTTGATATTCAAATTAACTTACAAAATTAACGACAACAAAAACAAAACAAAAGTTGCCGACATACTTACGTCTAACCACAGGCATCAGACACCAACAAAAATGTGCGTCTAACAGTCGTGTAAAGCTTTTCAATTTGGTAGCATAATTTTCGTCTACAAAGGATTTGGGCAACAATGTAATGCCTCCCTGCTCTTAATTATCAGCTACTCAATATAATAAGCATTCATAGTGTGTCCCGTGCTTGCACACTAATGAAACAGTATTCCCCTGTTAAATAAACAAACAACACGCTTGTATGATTCTCCAGTCCGAGATATTAGTCACGCGCGACGCGATTTCACATTGACCCGAGTAATTTTCCACAAATAGACGCGAGGGAATTTCCAATTTTCGGACATTTTACAGATTTTCGCCGTTTTTATAATTTTCGCCAAACTGAGTTTTTATTAGCCAATTTTGCAATATTGTAGCCATTGGCGAGGCTGGCGATTGGCCCTATATGTTCATGTATTTTTCCTCGATTCAACTTTCAATTCAAGATGGCGGCATATTTGTGTTTCGACTCACGACGTATAGTCGTCAATGTATTCATCCGCGCAAAAACACAGCGGCCAGCTATTTTAATTTCTTCATTTTGTGTTTGTTTTTCACCAATTATCATAAAATAAAAAGAAAATTTGTGACCAGCCATACTAAAGGAATTTAATTAATGAATCTATGTATATGTCATGTAATATTAATCTACAAAGCCGCTCTGAATTAAATAAATGGATGCATTCTGATTTACAAATAAGACCACATGTTAAATTTATAATATTTAACATTTAGCAATGAATATGGTTACGAAGGGTTTACTACTCGGCCATGTTATACAACTTTGCAACAACTTCAATTTTGTATGTTTGGTTTTGTGTTTTGTTGTGTCTTTTGACCTTCTCCTTGTTAGAAATAAAGAACTATTTTGCTTTAATTATAAGACACATATCAGATAAATATTACATGTATTTACACATAGATATAAATGGCTGTGGGAGCTCATTTGTATAAAATGTATGCTTTATGTTTGTACTGTTCACTAACTGTATATAATATGTATATATGTCCTCATGGGCTTGACAGCATATAGGAATTTAATAAAATAAACTAAACTAAACTATGATTCTCCAGTCCGAGATATTAGTCACGCGCGACGCGATTTCACATTGACCCGAGTAATTTTCCACAAATAGGCGCGGGGGAATTTCCAATTTTCGGATATTTTACAGATTTTCGCCGTTTTTATAATTTTCGTCAAACTGAGTTTTTATTAGCCACTTTTGCAATATTGTAGCCATTGGCGAGGCTGGCGATTGACCCTATATGTTCATGTATTTTTCCTCGATTCAACTTTCAATTCAAGAAGGCGGCAGATTTGTGTTTCGACTCACGACGTATAGTCGTCAATGTAGATCCGCGCAAAAACACAGCGGCCAGCTATTTTAATGTCTTCATTTTGTGTTTGTTTTTCACCAATTATCATAAAATAAAAGAAAATTTGTTTGTTTTGAGTGAATATGGAATATATCTCACCTCGAAGTGAGAACATTTTCATATTTTCACTCGCGTTACGCGCTCGTAAAAATATTTGAAATGTTCTCACTTCTCAGTGAGATATATTCCATATTCACTCAAAACAAACAAATATCCTCTATGTACTATTCGATGGTGTTGAAGCCGTCTTGGTAAGGAGATGACATGCTACAAACACTGATATAGCAATGTACTACTCGATGGTGTTGAATCCGTCTTGGTAAGGAGATGGCATGCTACAAACAAGCTATGTGTGTTTAAGGAAGAAATAACGGATTTGTAGTCCAGTGTTTAACACACTGGATTGATAATCCATGGATAGCAGGTTCGATCCCCCATCTGATCCTAATAAAATTAACAGTCTTTCAGATGGGACTTTAAACCGAGATCTCGTGTCGGTGCTGTACACCATTCACGTAAGAGAACCAGAGGAGACTCTGGAATGGGTCTGTATCATTGCACTATCTTCTTAAAATCTAAAATGACTAATCTCTTCAGGAGGCGTCGCTCATATGGGCAACCGGTAGCGACGATAAATAAACGTAAAACACACACACAAGGAAGAAAAGCATTATCTAATCTAATCTAACGATGATATTTTTTTTAATAATTTGTTGATGTCCAAAATAAAGTAACCAAGCCCAAGTCGGGGTTCGAACCCATGACTGCCTGATCCTTGTGTGGCGTCCGTGGTACAATGATAGAGCGTCGTATTCGAACCCATGACTGTCTGATCCTTGTGTGGCGTCCGTGGTACAATGATAGAGCGTCGGATTTGGAATCGAACGGTCCAGGTTCGATACTCACTATGGGCGGCTAAGCATGCCCAGGAAAACATGTCTAGATCCCCGCAAGGGGTTTGACATTAATGGAACATACATACATAGATCCTCCATTACCTGGAGGCGAACACTCTACCACGTCGCTATAAAAACTAGCTATATGGTCTCCCTATATACCACTACAGAAATATTCTTCATTCTAACTTGTGTGTACATGGCCCACTCTGGAGCATTATCGTACAAAGTCTGTATGTTATAGTGGAAAGTACCAGTACTCAATTATCCAATCTCCGCAAGCGTTGGACAACTTTCTCACATGTCATTGTATCACTTGTTTCTGACATGGAGCGAACCTGCGGCCGTGGCGAGTTCCAACAACGGCATGCAAGACCAATCGACAGCATTGTAATAACCATTTAGATAGTATATACTTTAGTTATAAATATTACCCAGACAAGAGAGTAAACAGACGGATCTGTAGTCCAGTGGTAACAAGCTGGACTGGTAATCCAGGGATCACAGGTTCGATCCCCCGCCTGACCCTAATAAAATTAACGGTCTTTCAGATGGGACGTTAAACCGATGTCTCGTGTCGGTGCTTTACACCGTGCACGTAAAAGAACCAGAGGAGATTCTGGAATGGGTCTCTGTCTGTATCATTGCACTATCCTCCAAAAATCTAAAATGACTAATCTCTTCAGGAGGCGTCGCTCATATGGGCAACCGGTAGCGACGATAAATAATCGTAAAACACAACACAAACACATATATTGATATATATTGTTATTTTATTTTTAAAACACAACCATACATTATGTTACAAAGTTTATGCAAATTTCCTTTAGCTCGAGTGCGAAACAATTTCATGCAACATTAGTTTAATCTCGAGACATTATTCCTAGTGGAATACCATGTGTTATATATACTGAACAAATTAAGAAACTTCCGCTAACTTTGCGATAATCGTTATATTTGCGTTTAAAGAGTGTTTACATATATATTATATATATTACCATTAAAGAGTGTTTACATATATATTATATATATTAACATTAAAGAGTGTTTACATATAATTTTGAAATTCTGCAAGTTAGTTCTTGGTGTTAAGCAATCAACTAGTAATGTAGCTGTATATTATGAACTTGGAAGATACCCATTGTATATATGTAGATATGTAAAAGTTGTAAAATATTGGTTAAAAATAGTTACAACGGAAAATATAATTATAAAGTCGATGATACAAACGTGTCTAGATGATTTAGTAACTGGCAAAGGTAATTGGTTGTCCAGAGTTAAGGAATTGCTAAGTAAATTTGGCTTTTTGTATATATGGGAAAACCCATATGTCATCGACCACACTCAGTTTATTTCTGAATTTAAACAAAGGATTATAGATGATTTTCTGCAGATTTCACAAGCTGATCTTCGAATAAATAAGGTACTTACATTATATAAAAATGTAAAGATTAATTTTGGTTACGAATCGTACTTAGATATAATACTAAGCAGAAAATTAAGAATTGCATTTACAAAATTGAGACTATCAGCGCACAACTTACGGATTGAAACAGGCAGATATGGTAGAAACCGTATTGATCAAAACGAAAGGTTATATTTATTGTGTAATACAAACAACGTGGAAGATGAGTTTCATTTCATGTTTAAATGTGAGGTGTATAGTACATTAAGAAAAAAATATATTAAACGTTTATATTCTAATCGACCAAGTATGTTCAAATTATTGCAAATATTTCAATGTGACAATTCCCCAGAGCTGGTTAACTTTAGTAAATATATTCATGAAGCTTTATCCCTTCGTAATTCACTTGTTTAGGATATAGGAATTACCAGTTGAATACTCCCTACACTCTTAATACAGTCATGATCATGTTTTGCATAGTCTATAATCCTTCATGACATTGTCATTATTTTTCCATGTATGTCCATAATCATTACATCATTTGTCCATCCTCATCATGATTGCATATATCATAATATTGTACTATATATATTGTAAATATGTTTAAATGTTACAGACGAGAAACTGTAAAGTTTAAGTCTTAATAAAGCATTCTTCTTCTTCTTCTTCATATATATATATATGACCATAATATTTGCAACGATGCATCATGTAAACACTCTTTAGGTGCAAATATTACAATTAATTAGCAGAACCTGGGAGAATTTTTATCAAATATGGTAGGGCTTAAAAACAAAAATACACGAGAACGTTGTCCGGGTAAACCGCTTGCCCAAAGACGATAATGAGTTTATTTAAATGATAAGTTTGTTCTAGTGTCACTTCGATTATTATGAAGCACAGGTCAGCAGAAGTAGCTGTGGCTGTTTGGAATGGATTGCGCAAATACGTGTTTAGGATAGTTGTGTTTATTAGTGCAAGTTTGGAATTTATTTCATCGACATTATCACAGAAGTTTGTATTTCCATGAGATGATCACGAAATAAAATCCTATCTTACATTATATTGTTATATATTTTATATTTCGGGTTTTTAGGCCTGCATCAGCACCATTTTGGGCTATATCGCCGGCGAGCAGTTTACTTAACAACATCTTTCCTGGGCAGGCTCCAGCGGTTAACCATATGGGTGCACCAACCGCCGTAAGAAACTGCCAACTTTTTCATATAAATGAGACACGGCCTGAGCGGGGCTCGAACCCGTGACCATCAGTGATGATAGGTTACAGTGGTATACGAGTCAGCGACCTCGACCACGGGGGCGGAATAGTGGTGGTAATAGTCGGTCAATTTATTGCATTTGTCTTGCTGACAGTGTTGTCAAGTGAACGAAATCGCTTCAAAATGTGCCCAAAAAAACCCCCAACAAACTTTTGTTTACATTGTAGCATGTTTAGTATTCCAAGAATACACAATGATTAACGCGTCTGAGCGATTGACATGCTTGATGCTGACATGTCGCCAGAAGACGTTGTAAGGCATGTTTGGGAGTTCTTCGCGCACATGTTTGAACGACATGACGCACGGGCGACTTGCAACGACATGGACGTTCGCGTGTTACAACTCGATAGTTGTCCATGCATGCACGTGATAATCGAGTTTTACTTTGTCAGCGTATGAATGTGCAAAATGTGCAAAATGTGCAAAATATATCGCTAAAATTCATGTAATCCTGATAATACAGCTAATGGATAATTCTACATATCTAATTTCATTACAAGATGAATTCTTTAAAGCGACATTACAGCGATGAAAACGCATATTTATACAGAATGTAATTTCTTATTATATGGTATAATCCCCCCCCTCCAAATATTTTCCTCAAAAACTGAGTATTTCAACTAATAAACAAGCGTCGAATACGCGGTTTGTTGACATAACAAAATAATGTAAATAGGGTCAACATACATGCGTAATACAACCTGTGTATCCCGAATAACGAGATTTATGATACATATTTAACGTTATATCTCACATGTGTGCCTATGTATATTTATTTGTAGAAGACTAATCTTAGTTAAATTTATTATTTCTAACAGTATCACGCGTTTAGTAGTGTCTACAAAGACAACAGATATGTCAATTCAGGAGCATGGATGACCGGTATATGAAATCCTACATTCACTATTGAAAGTGTGTAGACCACAACTACACTGTTTATTGATTCAATATTTGTGTTCTAATGTATTCGGAAGAATTTGTAGTAGCAATGCATGTATATGTGAACAATGCATGTGCGATGTAATGTCGCTTTAACACAACAAATACTATATGTACAACTGAAGAAGGTCCGTTTTGTGTTCAGTATATACAGGACACAATCCAGTCTTCTCTTCTCACTAGCCTTCACTTAGTTTATACAAATAAATTTTATTACAAGTTCTTTCAACTTATATTAATCACTCTCGCGAGAGCATTCAATATAAACACTGTAAACATGTCCCGTAGAATATTACGTTAAAAGACCCGGCAGTTGGTTGCCATGCCTTGCACCGTAAGGTTACGGTACTGACCATAAATAAGTAGCACGGGCAAAACCGTAACTGTACGGTACAAAACCTGAAACCAGCTGGCGTGTCTTTTACCGCAAAACTACGGTATTAGAAGTATTACGGTTTTAACAACTTATATTAATCACTCTCTTTGGCGCGGATGAAAGCGTAAATGTGGTCATTCATGTGGGAGGAAACCGGAGCTCCCGGAGAAACCCCAACTGTCCGATCTGGCGACCACCGTACCATCTCACATACTTCCCGGTCCGATGATCGAACCCGGGTTTCATTGGTGAGAAGCGTATTGCTGCACAAGGCTGTGCCTAAAATCCTTAAATGAATAGTTATTCTTACAGTTGTAATAAAGCAATCGATATATGGGATTCAATAGGTTAGAATATATATATACTTACCATTCGTATGGTTCAAAACAGTTTATTTAAGGAATGAATCAATGGTTAATAGTTTCCATCGGGGTATGAACTATATTGGGCGTGATTAAAGTGTGTAGAGGCCAAAGGCATCCACGCTGACTTTAACACGCCCAATGTAGTTCATACCCCGATGGCAACTATTAACCAGCAATTCATTACTTATATTTACATTATTATTTTCAATTACACCATACATATATATAGCACACTGCAGTTAAATATATTTTAGTCCAAATTTGCAACTTATCTTGTGCCGAAACAAGTAAATAGATCATCCTTGGAACAGCGTAGAATTTAACACACGCCTTTTCTCGCGACGAACGTTGCCTAACGCTGTGAATGCGCATACCCGTAATGTCGAGTGCGCATGTCCGTAATGTCGAGTGCGCATGTCAGCTGCATATCATTAGTTGGAAACCATCATACGAACATGTATACAATCAGAGTACATACGTCCATCGAAGGAAATGCAATATCGATGTAAATATTAACAAATAAACAATGAACCATATTAACATATACATAAATAGCAACACAAACTGCATACGTTACTCAATACAGGTACATGCTTTGTACAGGTAACATTTCTGAATATAAGCAAAATATAAGCATACTTATCCCTAAGCCCTCGCAAACAATAAGAACAGCCAACAAGTATTATAAAAAGAATCAATTAACTCGTGCAGCGCCGAATATTCAGAGCATGTGCAAACAACATAGATCCAGATATGCCGCGGCGTAGCGCCGCATCTGAACATGATCGATGTTGTTTGCTATTCGGACAGGTGATTCAGTCCCACTGTCTAAAGAGCAATCAGTATATAGCCTGATCAGACGGCACGTTCTGTTCTGTCTGATCGGGTATTCTGTTATTTGTAAAGTTGCTGTTATGCTCCATTGGCAGTGATAGAGTTCAAGATTCATGTTAGTTTAATATTTACTGTAAAATGTCGACCCAAGGAAGCAAACTACTCACACTATATTTGTGTTCCATATCATCAGTATCATTTACATTAATCGGTTTCCAGGCAAAATGTTTTGTATATACACATAGAGTGGTGGGACCTTAGCCTGGGTTCCAGTCGATTTTTATCTTTTTTAATTTCTGGCAAAATGACATTATTACCAGAAGCTCATTACGGCCCAATTAATAGTCTCGGTGTTAAAATATATTTATTTTGACTGACCAGGCAAAATATATCGACGCCTGTTCCCAGGCTAGTGGGACCTATGCCCGGCGTATTTGTCCATTTACATCCGTATTTAAAATATTGATATAGTTCTAGGCTAATGTCTCTGAAGAAGCTGAAGCATGGTTGAATTGCATTAAGTTGGTGGATCGGTAACCTGATACAACTGTCACGTGACTGGTCCAGCAGACGAATACAGAGGAAACAATCATTGGGAGAATATTTCCAACGAAATTGATACGGTGTATGGGATACTGTGTATGAGATACTGTGTATGAGATACGGTGTATGGGATACGATGTATGAGATACGGTGTATGGGATACGGTGTATGAGATACGGTATATGGGATACGGTGTATGGGATAGTCTATTAGATACGGTGTATGAGATACGGTGTATGGGATACGGTGTATGAGATACGGTGTATGGGATACGGTGTATGGGATACGGTGTATGGGATACTGTGTATGAGATACTGTGTATGAGATACGGTGTATGGGATACGATGTATGAGATACGGTGTATGGGATACGGTGTATGAGATACGGTATATGGGATACGGTGTATGGGATAGTCTATTAGATACGGTGTATGAGATACGGTGTATGGGATACGGTGTATGAGATACGGTGTATGGGATACGGTGTATGGGATACGGTGTATGGGATAGTGTGTATGAGATACGATGTATGGGATACGGTGTATGAGATACTGTGTATGAGATACTGTGTATGCGATACGGTGTATGGGATACTGTGTATGAGATACGGTGTATGAGATACGGTGTATGGGATACGGTGTATGAGATTCGGTGTATGAGATACTGTGTATGAGATACGGTGTATGGGATACGGTGTATGAGATACGGTGTACGAGGTACTGTGTATGGGATACGGTGCATGAGATACGGTGTATGGGATACGGTGTATGAGATAATGTGTATGGGATACGGTGTATGGGATACGGTGTATGGGATACGGTGTATGGGATACGGTGTATGAGATACAGTGTATGAGATAGGGTGTATGAGGTACGGTGTATGAGAAACGGTGTATGAGATACGGTGTATGAGATAATGTGTATGGGATACTGTGTATGGGATACGGTGTATGGGATACGGTGTATGAGGTACGGTGTATGGGATACGGTGTATGAGGTACGGTTTATGAGATACGATGTATGGGATACGGTGTATGAGGTACGGTGTATGGGATACTGTGTCTGGGATACGGTGTATGGGATACGGTGTATGAGGTACGGTGTATGAGATAGGGTGTATGAGATACGGTGTATGCGATACGGTGTATGGGATACGGTGTATGAGATACGGTGTATGGGATACGGTGTATGGGATACGGTGTATGAGATACTGTGTATGATATACGGTGTATGAGATACGGTTTATGGTATACATTGTATGGGATACGGGGTATTAGATACGGTGTATGGGATACTGTGTATGAGATACGGTGTATGGGATACTGTGTATGGGATACGGTGTATGAGATACTGTGTATGAGATACGGTGTATGGGATACTGTGTATGAGGTACGGTGTATTGGATACGGTGTATGTGATACGGTGTATGGGATACGGTGTATGAGATACGGTGTATGGGGTACTGTATATGAGGTACGGTGTATGAGATACGGTGTATGAGATACGGTGTAAGAAATACGGTGTATTAGATACTGTGTATGAGATACGGTGTATGGGATACGGTGTATGAGCAATTCAGGTATCTATCCGAATTTTAAAAAATCTACAACTAACCAGAAACATAGTTTCTCTACCATTTCTGATTAACACCAAAACGTTTTTATTCAATAATGTAGTAACTATATCAAAGTAAGATATTCAACAAGTTCTGATGCATAAATATAAAAATAACACGTACGCCGTGCATAGGTGCCCTGGAGTATTGAGTTCCTTATATAAACGGGTGCCGTTGTGGTAGCTGAATTGAACAGCTATGTCACGTGATGAAGCTAAAACTGTCAACAAGAGTTTTTTGAAAGTTGTTTTCATGAATTAAGAAGGTAATATATGACACGTGCAATAAACATTTTTTATGGTTCATCACGAATATGGGCAGTTGTTAGCATCGTTAATAGTTCAATGTATTCGACGAATCTTCATTTCCGTTACCTTCATTAGATATTTGCTTCCCTTCCAGTGATGCCAGATTGGGCCAACACCGAGTTCAGTGCTGCCGTATAAACCGTTCAGATTGGAAGTATGGCATTTTTTATACCACCAACCCCCTTTGTATAACTGTGCACAGTTGGCTGCAGTTATGTCGTTATCTCTATCCTTCGTACTAAATTTCATGTTGCTATGAGGTGTGAGACTATCTCCAGCATTACCGCTATAACCGCCCACAGTAAGCGTGTAGTCCGACTCGACATCCCCGACATTGAACTCCGTATACTTGGCATAAGCCGTATCATCGTCCATGCCTGTCATGTCAACGCGCAGTTCGTATCGCCCTTAAGTGGAAATTATATGTGTCAGATTATTACTGAACTTAATCGAATACTAAACAGGTTATTACCCAATATTAGAGTACGGACGGAGAGTCACAACCGTCTCCGTTCGTCCTACCCCCGTATAATCATTATACCAGCCGTTCCACAACAAAACCAACATACTGCAGAGCAAAGAACTACTATTAATAGAACGTGGTACCAAACCATTACTAATATTCTGGAATACCATAAAGTTTCAAATGTTCACGTTATTTTGCATAAATTTCAGGTGCAAAAAGTCGAAGATCTCTGCTTTACGTTAGAGAAAGTTCATGTTATGCGCCAATGAAATTGTCATACTCTACACAATCAGCTTGTGTGTGTTTTACGTTTATTTACCGTCGCTACCCATTGCCCATATACTCATCTGGTTCTTTTGCGTGCACGGTGTAAATCACTGACACGAGACTTTTATTAGGGTTAGACGGGTGTTGAACCTGCGATCCCTGGATTACCATTCCAACGTGTTAACCACTGTACTACAGAGTCTGTCTGTAAGTCTCTTGGGTTACACAGTTATAACCATCGTAGATTCGATCTCCGGTCTGACCCTAATAAAATGAGCCGTCTTTCATTTGGGACTTTAAACCGAGGTTTCGTGTTAGTGCTTTACACCGTACACGTAAAAGAACCAGATGAGACTCTGGAATGTGTCTCTGTCTGTATCACTGCACTATCCTCCAAAAACCTAAAGTGACTAATCTCTCCAGGAAGCGTCGCTCATATGGACAACCGGTAGCAACGATAAATAAACGTAAAACACACACACAGAGCATATCCTCTCTTTTAGATATACAATGAACTTTTCGTTCAACATTGTGCACGTGCCATTTGTAACTTAGTGGTATTTCTGAATATTAGCTACAGTTTGGTACCAAGTTTATCTTTGTATTATTAGCAGTTTTTGAGTTATGTGTTTTATCAGATCTATGTTGGTTTTGTCATGTGGCGGCTCATATGTTACATAGTATGTGCAGATATGAAAATAGAATACTGAATGAAAGATGTAACAAACCAACTATTACGGCTGTCAAATAATAAGCAACATAATATGTTAAGATAGTTTGTGTGCCGAATTCCGCTATCCGGCTGGTTTGCGGAAGGCAGGTGGTTGTACCCATGTTCACAAAATACTGCATCCGGCGTCCTCCTCCACCAATACTAGCTGGAGTGTCGCTATATGACGCAAGCTGTCGGTGTGACTTTACCCCCCCCCCAACACACCACAACAAACAATAAGATAGGATTTGTATTCATATGACATTGGAGTTAGCAAAATGTCCAAAGTGTGTGTTTTACGTTTATTTATCGTTGCTACCGGTTGCCCATATGAGCGACGCCTCCTGAAGAGATTAGTCATTTTAGATTTAGGAGGATAGTGCAATGATATAGACAGAGACCCATTCCAAAGTCTCCTCTGGTTCTTTTACGTGGACAGTGTAAAGCACCGACACGACAACCTCGGCTTAACGTCCCATCTGAAAGACTGTTAATTTTATTAGTGTCAGACGGGGGGATCGAACCTGCGATCCCTGGATTACCAGTACAGCGTGTTGCCACTGGACTACAGATCCGTCTGTGGTCAAATATGCAGCATGTACTCACCTTGAACAGTTATCCTGTGGATTAGGCTGTTTCCGAGCCAGAAATTTTCCTTTAGATTTCCAAACCCATCCTCATATTCATCCCATGTTTTGTAGAAATCACTATCAGAAATTCTCCGTTGCAGTACAGTCCATCCACCTGATTCTGTATCCATATCGCATCTCACACGATAGCCAGTACCTCCTGGTGTCGGGTAGATTGTATAGACGTCGGTTGCTGTATTTCCTAGCGTTTGAATAGCCTCGCAATCAATTGGTTTTGGAACACATTCAGTTGTTTGAGTGGTGCTTTCGTTTATAAATGTCTGCAATATTGTCTCTAATCTCTGTTCAAATGTATCAAACAATGCCGTCATAATTGTATCATAATGTTCTAGAAATTCCAAATCAAGTGTAACTGTGTTGTTGGTCCCTCTTCCAGCCCCATCTCCGCAGTGGATATTTATGATATGAGTGTCATTCTCTGCTCCAATACAATTAATGACAGCCAAATACACAATGTACAGTACGGGGCCCATGTCTGCATGTAAGTGACCAATGCACCCACGTTTCAGCTTATTTATATTGTCCGTGCACGTGATATATTGGTGTCCTACATACTTTACATTTCTACCGATAGAAGAGATTTCATTTACCTGTTTGCCAATATACAATTACCATCAGATATATCTGTTATCTCTCTGTTGATCAAAGTATTCTATCCGTAAGCATTGCATAAAATCTGTTTGTGAATTTCGTATTCTGATGCGTGTTCAGCTGGTTAAAGTCCTTCAACTGGTTAAAGTCATACATCTTGTTAAAGTCCTGCAGCTGGTTAACGTTCTTCAGTGCGTTAAAGTCCTTCAGCTGGTTAAAGACATTCAGCTGGTTCAAGTCCTTCAGCTGGTTAAAGTCCTTCAACTGGTTCAAGTCCTTCAGCTGGTTAAAGTCCTTCAGCTGGTTCAAGTCCTTCAGCTGGTTAAAGTCCTTCAGCTTGTTAAAACCCTGCATCTGGTTAAAGTCATTCAGCTGGTTAAAGCCCTGCATCTGGTTACAGTCCTTCAGCTGGTTAAAGTCATATAAGTGTTTACAATGATTGTAGGAGACGAATTTGTATAACTCTTGTTTTCAAATCATATATATATGATTTGAAAACAGTATATATATATAGTGTAATATTTGAAAGGGCCATCCATTTCTGACTTATGAGACACCTCTTATGAACATCAGTACTTGCCGAATCCAATCCTTGATTGGCAGACGCCTGGCTGATAGGCACTCGGTAACCATTATTTAACTAGCTGGCGGCTCACCAACCGGCCATATCAGAATGAAGCCCTGAAGAGGTTCAAACCTTCGACCTCCCGCTCCGTAGACGGACGCCTTAACCACTAGTCAGACGCTGGATCAAACATGCGATCCCTGGAATCGCAGCCCAACATGTTTACCACTGTACCACTGACCTGTCTATCTGGCGGAGCGGGAGGTCGAAGGTTCGAATATCGTCAGGGGTTCGTTCTGATATGGCCGGTTAGTGAGCTGCCAGCTAGTTAAATACTAGTTATCGATTGCTTACCAGCCTGGCGCCTGGCCTACAAGCATAGTATTCGGGTAGTACTGATGTTCATAAAAAATGTGTCGCATAAGTCAGAAATGACTGGCACTTTCAATAGCATAATAAGGCACTTTCAATAGCATAATAAGGCCCTTTCAATAGCATAATAAGGCACTTTCAATAGCATAATAAGGCACTTTCAATAGCATAATAAGGCACTTTCAATAGCATAATAAGGCACTTTCAATAGCATAATAAGGCACTTTCAATAACATAATAAGGCACTTTCAATAGCATAATAAGGCACTTTCAATAGCATAATAAGGCACTTTCAATAGCATAATAAGGCACTTTCAATAGCATAATAAGGCACTTTCAATAGCATAATAAGGCACTTTCAATAGCATAATAAGGCACTTTCAATAGCATAATAAACAACACTTTACTTTACTTTTATATTTAGCTGAATACCCTTTAACTATGCTGCATTTCGTAACACTGTAAGACTAATAGCGACATATAATATGAAAATTTAACATCTGTGACGCGATTTTCCAAAAAGGACCCACTTGGTGGACGTTTCGTCGAGAAATGACGTCTAAACTTTCGTCACACTATCGAAAACGGCAACGTTACATGTAAGTTTAACATTCATTTTTAGAACAAATATTCTAACGAAATAACCTTAAATGGTGAAAATCGCTTATTCAAATTACTGAAAAACATAATTCTGGTGGACCCAGTGGGCCCCTTTTGATAAATCGCGTTATATTTAAGAGGTCCCTCCCAAAACTGGGCGTGCGGGTGTAAAGTCAAACATCACCCATCGTGAAATTACTAAATTGAGGCGATCGACGGGGTAATAATAATAAAATATATAAAATATTGCTAATCAAACAACTGACAACATTATTTTTTTAAGCTGAAAACATTGTTTTTCAGCGTAATAAAATGTTTTATTTGGTTTATTGACAGTCACGTATATCGGTATATAGTATTAACACGTATAAAAAAAATACCTTAAACTGGGGCAGAGTGCAGCAACTAAGGTTAACAATTTGCTTGGGAAACATGCCAAGTGGCTTCTTTGCGTTGTAAAAATTGGTTTTACATATTCCGGAAGTGTATATTAGAACTGGGAGTAGAATTTCCATTAAATATTTCGCATCCTATCTCTTCTTCATCTGTATGTAAAGTCAAAGCTGCTGCTATGAATGAATTTAAGGCAATGTGCTATACACAGATTAATAATACTGTCGGCCCTTCCGGCAGAGGCAGAAATAAATTACGAACTTATTGCTTATTCAAATCAGAATATAAAACAGAAGAATATTGCAAAATTATACTTCCTTTACGCCATAGAGCAGCGTTTGCTAAATTTAGATGTGGTGTAGCACCATTGAGGCTAGAGACAGGTAGATATGAAAATTTGTCATTAGAAAATCGTATATGTCCCTTTTGTGACAATTGTATTGAAACTGAGGCCCATATGATTTTGGAATGTATGCTGTATCAAGATTTAAGACAAATCCTGTTTAAGAAAGCAACAGAGATGAACTTTTACTTTGCTGCTCTTTCTACAAATGATAAGCTATTATTTATATTCTCCAACGCAGAATTTATGAGATTAAGTGCCAAAACCTGTTTTAATATTCTACAAAGACGTTATTTTTACCTTTGTACATAATGCTTCAATTTTTCTTAATAATCCAATGTATTTTTAATACCAGCTGAATAGTCTATGCTAATCAGTTCAATTCTGATCTGATCAGAGTTCTTATTTGCTTTTTCAAAACATTTTTTAATATGCGCAATAGTGCTCTCATACAATCATCAGCATTTTATGATATCATTTTGATTGTAAGCTTATTTTAGGTTAGATTAGCGTAGGCTATTCAGATGTATCATGTGTTGTTTACAAATACATGTATGTATATACATATGTTATATCATACTATATTATTACAACTGCATAATGTGATGTGTTTTATACTTTGATAAATACCGTCTCTTGTAACTCATTTATGAGTGGCAATGTACTATACCATGTATTATTTTAATGTTGTTCTGTTATTGTTGTACATTGATGAGACGTAAATAAATTAATAAAACTAAACTGCCTCAAATCGTAACTTCAGAGCTTAATGCATCACCGGACTTACACTTTCAAACTATACAGATACGCCAGTGATCGTTAATATGTTTCAAAAATGTATCAATCTGATATAGCAATTTATTTTATGCTAATTTGTGAAATACAATGTTCTATCAGTGAGATATAATCCATATCTCACTGCCGGACTACTTTTTTATTATCTCCCTTCCCAATACACTATTCTTGCACTATTACTCTCCCTTTAAATGCTTAGACAACAACAACAAATCAACCGTCTGCTATTGAATAATAATATATAAACAATTAATAGCTCTAACAAAATTTAAATCAATAAAAAATGGAATCTAACAATATTGAGGATATGTACCTGGAATGTAAAATAATTTTATCATCCGATGTTGTTGTTTTTTTCACAAACTTGCACCGTGTCACATTTGTCATTTAATTTTCACCGTTTACCTGGCTTCAATGACACTATTTACTTGTATTATTGTTTTTGTTATGAAACAAATCAAAAGCGAAATACAACTGACAATGTCTCGAATTTTGTCACTGCAAATTGAAACAATAAATCCAAATTAAATTAAGGCCTACTCTGGCTCTTAATTTTTTTAGCCAAATCTGCGTTTCCTTTAGCCAATTCCGACGCGCGCCATTTTCCCCAAACAGAGTATTTATAGTATATTAATGTATTATATGTATCTTGCAATTGCACCACCTAAGTGCTGTATGCCCATAAACTACAACTGAGGTAAGGGTTACATACTGCTTTCCTTTGATATTCAAATTAACTTACAAAATTAACGACAACAAAAACAAAACAAAAGTTGCCGACATACTTACGTCTAACCACAGGCATCAGACACCAACAAAAATGTGCGTCTAACAGTCGTGTAAAGCTTTTCAATTTGGTAGCATAATTTTCGTCTACAAAGGATTTGGGCAACAATGTAATGCCGCCCTGCTCTTAATTATCAGCTACTCAATATAATAAGCATTCATAGTGTGTCCCGTGCTTGCACACTAATGAAACAGTATTCCCCTGTTAAATAAACAAACAACACGCTTGTATGATTCTCCAGTCCGAGATATTAGTCACGCGCGACGCGATTTCACATTGACCCGAGTAATTTTCCACAAATAGACGCGAGGGAATTTCCAATTTTCGGACATTTTACAGATTTTCGCCGTTTTTATAATTTTCGCCAAACTGAGTTTTTATTAGCCAATTTTGCAATATTGTAGCCATTGGCGAGGCTGGCGATTGGCCCTATATGTTCATGTATTTTTCCTCGATTCAACTTTCAATTCAAGATGGCGGCATATTTGTGTTTCGACTCACGACGTATAGTCGTCAATGTATTCATCCGCGCAAAAACACAGCGGCCAGCTATTTTAATTTCTTCATTTTGTGTTTGTTTTTCACCAATTATCATAAAATAAAAAGAAAATTTGTGACCAGCCATACTA
>CM026388.1:6545403-6586934 GCA_014843695.1 Archivesica marissinica | reverse complement strand
AGTATGGTTCTGCCACGTTCACCATATATAACACCTAGTATGGTTCTGCCACGTTCACCATATATAACACCTAGTATGGTTCTGCCACGTTCACCATATATAACACCTAGTATGGTTCTGCCACGTTCACCATATATAACACCTAGTATGGTTCTGCCACGTTCACCATATATAACACCTAGTATGGTTCTGCCACGTTCACCATATATAACACCTAGTATGGTTCTGCCACGTTCACCATATATAACACCTAGTATGGTTCTGCCACGTTCACCATATATAACACCTAGTATGGGTCTACCACGTTCACCATATATAGCACCTAGTATGGTTCTACCACGTTCACCATATATAACACCTAGTATGGTTCTGCCACGTTCACCATATATAACACCTAGTATGGTTCTGCCACGTTCACCATATATAACACCTAGTATGGTTCTGCCACGTTCACCATATATAACACCTAGTATGGGTCTACCACGTTCACCATATATAACACCTAGTATGGTTCTGCCACGTTCACCATATATAACACCTAGTATGGTTCTGCCACGTTCACCATATATAACACCTAGTATGGTTCTGCCACGTTCACCATATATAACACCTAGTATGGGTCTACCACGTTCACCATATATAACACCTAGTATGGTTCTGCCACGTTCACCATATATAACACTAGTATGGTTCTGCCACGTTCACCATATATAACACCTAGTATGGTTCTGCCACGTTCACCATATATAACACCTAGTATGGGTCTACCACGTTCACCATATATAACACCTAGTATGGGTCTGCCACGTTCACCATATATAACACCTAGTATGGGTCTACCACGTTCACCATATATAACACCTAGTATGGTTCTGCCACGTTCACCATATATAACACCTAGTATGGTTCTGCCACGTTCACCATATATAACACCTAGTATGGTTCTACCACGTTCACCATATATAACACCTAGTATGGTTCTACCACGTTCACCATATATAACACCTAGTATGGTTCTGCCACGTTCACCATATATAACACCTAGTATGGTTCTACCACGTTCACCATATATAACACCTAGTATGGTTCTACCACGTTCACCATATATAACACCTAGTATGGTTCTACCACGTTCACCATATATAACACCTAGTATGGTTCTGCCACGTTCACCATATATAACACCTAGTATGGGTCTACCACGTTCACCATATATAACACCTAGTATGGTTCTACCACGTTCACCATATATAACACCTAGTATGGTTCTGCCACGTTCACCATATATAACACCTAGTATGGTTCTGCCACGTTCACCATATATAACACCTAGTATGGTTCTACCACGTTCACCATATATAACACCTAGTATGGTTCTACCACGTTCACCATATATAACACCTAGTATGGTTCTGCCACGTTCACCATATATAACACCTAGTATGGTTCTACAACGTTCACCATATATAACACCTAGTATGGGTCTACCACGTTCACCATATATAGCACCTAGTATGGTTCTGCCACGTTCACCATATATAACACCTAGTATGGTTCTGCCACGTTCACCATATATAGCACTTAGTATGGTTCTGCCACGTTCACCATATATAACACCTAGTATGGGTCTACCACGTTCACCATATATAACACCTAGTATCTGTTTATTGCCAGAAAAGAACGTTAAAGCGACATTACATCAGTGAAACGCAAATTTCTACAGAAAGTGGTTTCCTAGTATATGGTATAATTGTTTTTCAAATATTTGCCTAAATATACTGAGAATATCAACTAATAAACAAACGTCGTATACGCGGTTTGTTGACATAACAAAATAATGTAAATAGGATCGACAGCCATGTGTAATACAACTCGTGTATCCTGAATAACACGATTTATGGTACATAGTTACCGCTATGTCTCACATTTGTGCCTAATCTTAGTTAAATTATATTTAACAACATTATCTCTAGCTTAGTAATGACTCCGATGATAAACAAACGTCAACTCAGAAGCATGGATAACAGTTATATGAAATGCTACTTTTCATTTTGAAATTGTGTAGATCACAAACACTGTTTATTGATTCACTGTTAGTGTTCGAATGTATTCGGAAGAATGTGTAGTAGCAATGCATTTATACGTGAAAAAATGCGTTTTATTTGATTTTTGTGATGTAATGTCGCTTTAATGTTGTATATACGTAAATAGGCAGAAATGCATCCGCATCGAATGTAGTTCGATTGACTAATATAGTTCATTTTTCTTTTGGGTAAAAATGCATTTTCATGACAGGCAGTGTATAGTTTTTGTGTTGTTTCTTTTGAGAAAGTATGTGACTTGAGAAGACTTCAGACTAGTTGATGTGTAGAAAATTTGTGGTATAAGAATTCAGGCCATTTCAAACTGAAGGTTGGTATGCTTTATTATTTGGCGGAGGAATACAATGTGTAAACACATTGACGTTATTCACAGGCGAGCATTGGTTATTTGAAACTTAAAATTTGAAATATTCTTGGTGTGTTTCAGACTGAGTTGAAAAACTCTTCACAGTGGATATGGTATCAGAAGAAATGAAAGATTGGAAATATAAATGAACAGACTGCATGTTGTTACTTTTTACTAATAAATAGTATGTATTTAATAGGCAATTTATTAGTTATTTTACAACCTTAAACTAATGAAGCATTTTAATTATGATAGTTATATTGTGTCAGTCTTACAATAAATAGTTTTGCAATTAAAGACAGATTCATGACACGAAATTTGCTTTTTGTTTTCCATATACATACATATAAATAAACATTTTACGACAGCGACTTGGATATTAACAACAATTGACCAATGAGGCAACAGCATTTCCTTCACCGCGGATCTTCTCCAGTCGACAGCGAAATGAACACTATATTTCCGGATATTCGTGTGGTCAGAAGAAGGACATATTAGTTTCTAGTTGATGTTTCAACATGATTTCCGCCGTTGATAGCCTTGATCCAATATTACTACTATACGACCATATGTAACACAGCTTGTATTGTGGTTGTATATACGTAAATAGCCAGAAGTGCATCCGTGGTCCACGAATGTAGTCCCAATAACTAATATAGTTCATTTTTCTTTTGGGTAAAAATGCATTTTTCATGACAGGCATTGTATAGTTTTTGTATTGTTTTTGAGAATGTATGTGACTTGAGCAGACTTCAGACTAATTGATGTGTAGAAAAGATGTGGTATAAGAATTCAGGCCATTTCAAACTGAAGGTTGGTATACTATATTATTTGGTGAAGGAATACAGTGTGTAAGCACAATGACGTTATTCACAGGTGAGTACTGGCTATGGAAAACATTATAATTTGAAGAGTGTTGCTCTTTTACAGTTTCATTTGAATACCTCTTCACAGTGGATGTGGTATCCGAAGAAATTAAATATTGGAAATATAGATAAACATACTGTATGTTTTTACTTTTTACTATGCATTTAATAGGCAATTTATTTTTTGTTTCGCTTCTCACCAATGCAACCCGGGTTCAATCCTCGGACCGGGAAGTATGTGAGATGGTACGCTGGTCGCTAGATCGGACAGGTGGGTTTTCTCCGGGTACTCCGGTTTCCTCCCGCACGAACGACTACATATATGCTTTCATCCGCACCAACTAGAGTGATTAATATAAGTTGTTAGAACTTGATTCGCATTCGTTGTAAAATAAATACTAGTAACGTTTATTTGTTGTTTTACAACCTTGTCTGTAGGCAAACCTATTCAAAGTTGAAACACACATTCAAAAATATAAATTGGATCTCATTTATTTCATTTGAGTGAAATCATTTGCATAGTGGAAGTCGTGATAGCGCAGTGGATGCGCGTTCGCTTCAGGTGCGAAAGGTCCGGAGTTCGAGCCCCACAGGAGCCGTTATGATTGTGCCCTTAGGTAAGGCATTTAAATTCCACATTGCCTCTTCTCTCTCCTTCATGGCGATGGATTCCATCAGGAATGAGGTCTCGAGAGTGATTAATATAAGTTGAAAGAACTTGTTTCGCAATCGAGCTAAAATAAATTTGTATAACCTAAACTAATTTGCATAGTTATCTCCCTTATCACAGATACACCATGTGCACACATTTAGTACAAAGTAAGTGTAATTATTTTATTTCTGATCAGATGTGTATACATGTGGAAACACTTTCGGGATTATTATATAAGTGTGACAAAGTGTCCTATCTGAGGCGGTCATAAGTACTATAATAAAGTGCATTCATGTTTATGGTGTAATATATTTTATGAGGGTTGGATAACATGTAGGTCATTAGATGGATAGAGTCAGTAATCCCACAAAACAGGTGGCAGTAAACTAAAGCTGAAAAGTAGAATACTCTTCAATTGAAGATCAAATTTAACCGTAACCCTAATGTCCAGATTACTGCCAATTCTCCCAAGATTACTGCTGATTGTATATTTCGTTACTGCCTCTATCATTAACGCTACAAAACACATAAATGATAAAATATATACATCAAAGCAAATAAAAACACATGTACTGATATGGGCAGTTATCTAAAAGCAAATAATCATTGCAACTCAATAAAAAAGAGCCTACAGGAAATCGTGATAGCGATAGCTGATTGCTTCAGGTGTGAAAGATCCGGAGTTCAAGCCTCGCTGGTGCCGTTACGATTGTGCCCATAGGCAAGGCATTTAAATTCCACGTTGCTTCTTCTCCCTCATGACGATGGATTCCATCAGGAATGAGGTCTCGAGAGTGATTAATATAAGTTGTAAGAACTTGTTTCGCATTCGAGCTAAAATAAATGTGTACAATGTAGCTGATGATACTTATTTAATTTAAATAACCAAACGAGAAACGTTACTAATCATTTAAATTAAATGGGAGATGGGATATATAAGACATCTACAGTACCGTGCCGTGCCGCAGTGTGGCTACACAATTTATTTCCAGATCTGTTATTTCAAGTTCTTATCTTTGAAGGCTATTTTCGCATAGCACTTTCCGCCCTGATCCGATGGCGTGATTTCTGACAAAGATTTTGAAGTTTTCCGGAAATGAACGGTTATAAATGTATGCATTGGTGTTAAGAAAAATAATAATCATAGATATAAACACCGTTTAAGATTATTGTCTTACCTTTGTGCATACGATTTTGCCATTTGAAATCGACAGGTGTAATTCTCCCACCTTTTCTATGCAATGGCCTTACGTCACAAAAGAAATCCGAATGAATTATTTGTTAGTACATTTCATGCATATTAGCAATTGAGTATTGAACGGAATTTTATTAGCATACCATACAATACCATACTGTACACTACAACCCCATACAATACCATACACTACCACCCCAAACAATACCATACCTACCACCCCATACAATACCATACTACACACCACATACCATACCATACCATACACTACCACCCCAAACAATACCATACCATACACTACCACCCCAAGCAATACCATACAATACCATACCATAAACTACCATACCATACACTACCATACCATACCCTACCATACAATAACATACCATACACTACCATACATCATACACTACCATACACTACCACCCCATACAATTCCATACCATACACTACCACCCCATACAATACCATACCATACACTACCACCCCAAACAATACCATACACTACCATACCATACAATAACATACCATACCATACACTACCATACCATACCATACCATACACTACCATACCATACCATACAATAACATACACTACCATACCATACCATACACTACCATACCGTACACAATACCATACAACACCATACAATAACGTACAATACCATTACATTACCATACAATACCATACAATACCATACCGTACAATACCATACAATACCATACAATACCATACAATACCATACCGTACAATACCATACAATACCATACCGTACAATACCATACAATACCATACCGTACAATACCATACAATACCATACCGTACAATACCATACAATACCGTACAATACCGTTACATTACCATACAATACCATACAATACCATACAATACCATACCGTACAATACCATACAATACCATACAATACCATACCGTACAATACCGTACAATACCATACCGTACAATACCATACCGTACAATACCATACAATACCATACAATACCATACCGTACAATACCGTACAATACCATACAGTACAATACCATACAATACCATACCATACAATACCATACCATACAATACCATACAATACAATACCATACAATACCATAACGTACAATACCGTACAGTACCATACCGTACAATACCATATGATACCATACCGTACAATACCATACAATACCATACAATACCGTACCGTACAATACCATACAATACCATACCGTACAATACCATACAATACCATACAATACCATACCGTACAATACCATACAGTACCATACCGTACAATACCATACAATACCATACCGTACAATACCATACAATACCATACAATACCATACACAATACCATACCATACCATACAATACCATACCATACACAATACCATTCAATACCATACAATACCGTACAATACCGTACAATACCGTACAATACCATATAATACCATACAATACCATACCATACAATACCATACACTACCATACCATACACTACCATACCATACAATACCATACAATACCATACAATACCTAATACATACAATACCATAAATACCATACAATACCATACCATACAATACTATACACTACCATACCATACACTACCATACCATACACAATACCATACAATACCATACAATACCGTACAATACCATACAATACCATACCATACACTACCATACCATACACAATACCATACAATACCGTACAATACCATACAATACCATACCGTACACTACCATACTATACACAATACCATACAATACCGTACAATACCATATGATACCATACCGTACAATACCATACAATAACATACCGTACAATACCATACAATACCATACCGTACAATACCATAAAATACCATACCGTACAATACCGTACAATACCGTACAATACCATACCGTACAATACCGTACAATACCATACCGTACAATACCGTACAATACCATACAATACCATACCGTACAATACCATACCGTACAATACCGTACAATACCGTTACATTACCATACATTACCATACTATACCATACAATACCATACCGTACAATACCATATGATACAATACCGTACAATACCATGCCATACTGATATGCACCGCATATAGGAGGTTGCATTTATATGTTATTGAGGTCAAGTGATTACCTTTGCTAAGTTTTGTATAGACCGTGTCGTGCAATAATCCAAGACTTTTTTGCGATTTTGTGTGACGCATGAGACAAGTCACCATACGTTAAATATGTATGCCGACCTGGTTATATTTTCAGGCCAGCTTACACATGAAATGCATAACGACCATAGGGTAGGCCTTTACTCACTGGAACGCAATAATCTATACATGTAATTACATACATGTACATTATTACATAATTGGTCTACCTTTTTGTATTTATGCATGCAGTACCTGCATAGTGATCAATACACAGTGGGATCAATTTAATGATACTTAAATTCTCTTTTCTACAGAAACTTGATGTTTGGTTGTACTACTACAGAAACTTGATGTTTGGTTGTATTACTACAGAAACTTGATGTTTGGTTGTACTACTACAGACACCTGATGTTTGGTTGCACTACTACAGAAACCTGATGTTTGGTTGCATTACTACATAAACATGATGTTTGGTTGTACTACTACAGAAACTTGATGTTTGGTTGCACTACTACAGAAACTTGATGTTTGGTTGCATTACTACAGAAACTTGATGTTTGGTTGTACTACTACAGAAACCTGATGTTTGGTTGCATTACTACAGAAACTTGATGTGTGGTTGCACTTCTACAGAAACTTGATGTTTGGTTGCACTACTACAGAAGCTTGATGTGTGGTTGCACTACCACAGAAACTTGATGTTTGGTTGCACTACTACAGAAACTTGATGTTTGGTTGCACTACTACAGAAACTTGATGTTTGGTTGCACTACTACATAAACTTGATGTTTGGTTGCACTACTACAGAAACTTGATGTTTGGTTGCACTACTACAGAAACTTGATGTTTGGTTGCACTACTACAGAAACTTGATGTTTGGTTGTACTACCACAGAAACTTGATGTTTGGTTACACTACTACAGAAACTTGATGTTTGGTTGTACTACTACAGAAACTAGATGTTTGGTTGTACTACTACAGAAACTTGATGTTTGGTTGTACTACTACAGAAACTAGATGTTTGGTTGCACTACTACAGAAACTTGATGTTTGGTGGTACTACCACATAAACTTGATGTTTGGTTGCACTACTACAGAAACTTGATGTTTGGTTGTACTACTACAGAAAATTGATGTTTGGTTGCACTACTACAGACACTTGATGCTTGGTTGCATTACTATAGAAACTTGATGTTTGGTTGTACCACCACAGAAACTTGATGTTTGGTTGCACTTCTACAGAATCTAGATGTTTGGTTGCACTTCTACAGAAACTTGATGTTTGGTTGCACTACTACAGAAACTTGATGTTTGGTTGCACTACTACAGAAACTTGATGTTTGGTTGTACTACCACAGAAACTTGATGTTTGGTTGCACTACTACAGAAACTAGATGTTTGGTTGTACTACTACAGAAACTTGATGCTTGGTTGCATTACTATAGAAACTTGATGTTTGGTTGTACTACCACAGAAACTTGATGTTTGGTTGCACTTCTACAGAATCTAGATGTTTGGTTGCACTTCTACAGAAACTTGATGTTTGGTTGCACTACTACAGAAACTTGATGTTTGATTGCACTACTACAGACACTTGATGTTTGATTGCACTACTACAGACACTTGATGTTTGATTGCACTACTACAGACACTTGATGTTTGATTGCACTACTACAGACACTTGATGTTTGGTTGCACTTCTACAGAAACTTGATGTTTGGTTGCACTACTACAGAAACTTGATGTTTGGTTGCATTACTACAGAAACGTGATGCTTGGTTGTACTATTCATATTATATGCTTATGCTATTCGTGTGTGAATTATGTAAACAAACATTTAGCTAATCTTGGAGTTTGAAGCAGCACATGCGCTTGCATACCACAGAACGGCCGCATCACTGTGAACTATGTAATAAGGCATTTATTCGGTCTAATGATGTAAAGCAACACATGCGTACACATACTGGAGATAAAACCATATGAGTGTGATATATGTAGCAAGGCGTTTAGCAATGCTAGTCATGTAAAGCAGCATATGTTCATACATACTAGAGAGCGACCACATGAGTGTGAAATATGTAAGCAATACTTTTAACCATTCTGGGAATTTGAAACAGCACATGAGCCTGCATACCACAGAACGGCCGCATCACTGTGAACTATGTAATAAGGCATTTAGTCGGTCTAGCGATGTAAAGCAACACATGCGTACACATACTGGAGAAAATCCATATCAGTGTGAAATATGTAACAAGGCGTTTAGCAATTCTAGCCAAGTCATACACACTGGAGAACGACCACATGAGTGTGAACTATGTAAGCACTCTTTTAGTCACTCTTGTAATTTGAAACAGCACATGCGCATGCATACCGCAGAACGGCCGTATCAGTGTGAACTATGTAATACGGCATTTAGTTGATCTAGCTCTTTAATATATCACATGCGTACACATACCGGAGAAAGACCGTATAAGTGTGAAATATGTAACAAGGCGTTTAGCCAGTCTGGCAATTTAAAGCAGCATATGCTCATACATACTGGAGAACGTCCACATGAGTGTGAAATGTGTCAAAAAGCGTTTAACAATTATAGCAGTTTAAAGCAGCATATGCACACACATACTGGAGAACGTCCATATGAGTGTGAAATATGTTAAAAAACGTTTATCCATTCTGGCACTTTAAAGCTGCATATGCTCAAGCATACTGGAAAACGGCCACATGTATGTGGACACTGTAATATGGCTTTTAGTATGGCTGGCAATTTGAAGGTACATATGCGCATACATACAGGAAAACGACCACATGAGTGTGAAATATGTAATAAAGCTTTTAGTGTAGCTGGCAATTTGAAGGTACACATGCGCATTCATAACCGGCAACGGCCACATGAATGTGAAATATGTAATAAGACTTTTAGGGAGGCTTTCAACTTAGAGCAGCACATGTACAAGCACACCGGAGAACGGCCCCATGAGTGTAAAATATGCAATAAGACTTATTGCCGATATGACTATTTAAAGCGACATATTATACGCATGCATACCGGAGAACGATCACATGAGTGTGATGTATGTAACAAAGCATTTACCTATTCTGGCAGTTTGAAACGACACATGCTCATACATACGGGAGAACGGTCGCGGGGACGTAGACATGTTGCGCGTCAAAAACCGCAAAGAAGTTAAAAGTATGAGTAGTTAAAAGTATAATTTAAGAAGGTAATGAAAATAAGTTGTGGTAAAAGTTTATAAGCAGCTACGCAGAACAACTAGGGACTGGCATGTTCAATATGGCAAACTGCCGTATTGAATTGCTCTATGGTAGGGAGATGGACAATGTCAGGAGGGAGGTGGTTCCAATGATAGATTGTTCTTGGAAAGAAGGAAAACTTGTAGTAGTCTGTAGTTGCTGTAATTAACCTATAGCTTAAGGAATGGCAATGGCGAGCAGGACGGGAGAGAGGAGCTAGGTAATTTTCAATGGGAATAGCAACAAGATCATTATGAATTTTATACATAAGGGATAACCTATTGTCAATACGCCGTTGATCTAGTCTGCGTAGATTTAGGGAATGTAGCATGTCTGTAACACTAGAGGTACGATAGAAGTCAGCCTTTATCCAACGGGCTGCTCTTCGCTGGACACCTTCACTTTGGTCTATCAATGTTTGGGTATGGGGCGACCAGATCTCGGAGCCATATTCAAGCTGGGGACTCACTAGTGTCTGGTAAGCCATGGTCTTAAGGGGTTCATATTTGACCTGGAGGTTTCTACGTAGAAATCCTAATGTTTGGTTTGCTTTCTTTGTTGACCTTTTTATGTGGGTGTCCCACGACAGGTTATTTGAGATATCCACGCCATGGTATTTGGCTGAGGTGACCGACTCAAGTAGGACTCCATGGAGTTTATATTTGCTGGGAATAGGATGTTTCCTTCTGGTGACGTGGATAACTTGACATTTGGATGGGTTAAATTCCATGTCCCACTCCAACTCCCACTCTTCTAATCTCTTAAGATCGTTTTGGAGTGTGACAGATTCATTTGCAGATGTCAGTGATAGATAGACCGCAGTATCATCTGCAAAGATGCGGACTTTGGAACCGATGTTTTGTGGGAGGTCGTTTATGTAGGCTAGGAAAAGCAGGGGTCCAAGTACGGATCCCTGTGGGACTCCAGAGGACACCGGAATGGCCTCTGAACTAATACCATTAAGGACAACTGACTGGAGTCTATTATCTAGAAAACTCTTAATCCACCTTAATGTTTGACCTCTGACTCCATATTCATGCATTTTTAGTAGTACTTTCTCGTGATTGACCTTATCGAAAGCCTTACTGAAGTCTAATAGGATGAGATCTACCTGATGCTTATTGTCATTGACTAGCATTACTAGTTGGGTCACGCATGACCGTTTTTCTCTAAAACCATGCTGCAAATGGTACAGAATACTGTGTTTAGTGAAGTGTTTTACTATCGAGGAGGAAACTATATGTTCTAGTACCTTGCATAGAACACATGTCAGTGAGATAGGCCTATAGTTGGCGGGGTTTGACTTTTTTGTAAATGGGAGCAACATTTGCTGACTTCCACTTGGCAGGCAGTGATCCTTCGTTGAGGGATTTTTGGAATAAGACTTCAAGGATAGGTGAGAGTTCTTTAGACAGGGTTTTAAGTATGATTGGCTTAATTTGGTCAGGACCACTAGCCTTGTGGGGGTTCAGGTTATTGAGAAGTTTCTCTATGCCATTTGAGCTTACTGTGGTCTCATTCATGTTTGGCGTGGATTGACCATTCAGGTTTCCATTTGTGTCCTGAATTTTCATTTTACAAATGGAGGTAAGTCTTAGTGGGGATTTGGAGCTAAAGACAGACTGAAACTGTTTGTTCAGTGATGTGGCTTTAGCAGCTTCTTCATGATGGAATTTTTTTCATGCTTTATGGGTGGCATTGATTTGGAATCTTGCTTGGAAGGATGGAATAACGTTTCTTCGTGTTTGGTCTGTAAGGATGGGAGGCATCAGCACTGTTTAGATTTAGGATGTTTTCTAGGTATTGATGATAAGCCTCTTTGACCTTTTTCCGCACTAAATGTTTTAGATCCAGGAATTTCTTGCGATTTGAAGGCGTACTTGACTTCCTAGTATTTTTAAAGGCCCTATTTCGCCTTCTAATCATTCGCTTAACACTCTGATTGACCCAGGGTAGGTGATCTCTTAACGATGACTGTTTGGATGGAATCCATTTATCTGTAAGGGTGTTTAGAGCATGAGAGAAATGTTCCCATAGCTCTTCAGTGTTTAGTGCGGTATATTTACATTCGTTGGTCATAACCTGGTGATAGTCACATAATGACTGTTTAATGGCCTGCCAGTTTGTTTTCTTATAGAGTGGAATCCTGCGAGGCTTTTGATAACATATCCTTGCGGATGTGTTGACTTTATTTCGACTACATTATGATCACTGATGCCAGGTAGAATATTGACACAATAGCCTACGATAACCTGTAAATTGATGGGTTAGGGATAGAGGCATTAATCCCACAAAACAGGGGGTAGAAAACTACAGCTGATAAGTAGAATACTCTTCAATTGAGGAGAATTTAGCCATAATGTCCAATATTACTGCCAATTGTTCCAAGATTACTGCCAATTGTAGGCCTATATTGCGATACAGCATCGACGCAATTATAACGCAGTTTACATAACTGTAACGCTGTGGTGGGTCATGACCATTTAGTGACGTCATGACAATTTGCGCTGACATGTGGCGCTAGAATGAAAGTAGCAGCGTTATTTATTAAAACGAGCACGCTGTGGTAATGTGATACAACTGATCTTACACTCGTGATGGTTCCTACCATAGTTTATGAAACGCGTTTCAAGTTTAACATGGTATGAAATCACCACTCATGTACGATAGTATTATACAATAGTATTTGCTTCTCAATATGTCGTTAGTAGATTAGCCTATATATAGCAGAAGTTATGCTTTTATTAGTGATCAGTGTTGTCAGTGTTCATTCTATGTCAGAATATTTGTGAGAAAATTGTGTTATTTAATAAATTTCAACAGAGTATGGTTATAATGCACAGTATGACCGTTAAATTGACGAAATCAGCCAGGCGTAACGTTTCAGTCAAGGCTATGACTTGAGTACATATTTTTTACTCAAATTCTGTACTCAAGTCATAGCCTTGACTACTCATTAACATGAAATATGCAATATCTTACTCCTATGCAATCCCAAAATAGGTCTTGCTTGGCTATATTTTCCCAGGTCTCTGTATAGTTTCAATCGAAAGAAAGGGGGCAGTTGTAATATTAAGAATTATTTATAATTACAATGTATTTGTTATTAGAAATGCTTCTCCTTTTCCCTACTAACTATCTAGAGGCATAGCATTCACATCAGTCGCTACGATTACATTGTAAAACGCATATTAACTGGTACTACCAAACTGTTTTATCACTGCCCCTTTTATCTGTAGAATAATATTATGTGTTGTGGTTTATTCCAGAACTGGTACCACGCTGTGGTGTGTCTAGATATTGATCCTAATGTTATGGTATATTCGAGAGCTGGTACCACGCTGTCGTGTGTCTATATATTGATCCTAATGTTATGATATATTCCAGAGCTGGTACCACGCTGTCGTGTTTCTAGATATTGATCCTAATGTTATGGTATATTCCAGAGCTGGTACCACGCTGTCGTGTGTCTAGATATTGGTCCTAATGTTATGGTATATTCCAGAGCTAGTACCAGGCTGTCGTGTTTCTAGATATTGATCCTAATGTTATGGTATATTCGAGAACTGGTACCACGCTGTCGTGTATCTAGATATTGATCCTAATGTTCCGGAGCTGGCACCACGCTGCCATGTGTCTAGATAATGATCATACTATTATGTTATATTCTAGTGATAGAAAGACGCAGTGTTGTTGTGTCAGACGTCGACGTTCCGCTTCCTGTATGTGACAGAGAAAACACGGTTCACTGTTCCGCTATCGAGACTATGTATACATAACATCTACACATACAGAACTGTTGAAGCTGAGATATGTCTCCATGCATCCACATCCAATACACTTTCTTTTCCGTTCATGTGATATACTGTTAGTATCAATACCACCCAATCTAAATTATGTCCTCCAAACCTCTCCAAGAATGTGAAATCTGCAGAAAGACGTGCAGGTCAAATGCCTCTCTACGCGTACATCAGCGCATTCATACAGGAGAGCGTTCGTATCAATGCGACATCAGCAAAACGACTTTTACTCTAGCTGGAAAGCTTCGGAAACATCAGAGCATTCATACAGGAGAGTGCGCTTATGAATGCGATATCTGCAATAGAGCTTTTAGCGAGGCTAAATCTTTTCGTAGACATCAGCGCATTCATACAGGAGAGCGCCCGTATCAATGTGAAATCTGCAAGAAGTCGTTTAAACAATCTGAAGTTCTACATAGGCACCAGTTTATTCATACAGGTGAACGCCCTTATGAATGTGAAATATGCGCACATGCTTTTAATAGAGCTGAGTCTCTTCGGATACACCAACAGATACATACAGGAGAACGCCCTTATATATGTGGTATATGCAACAAGGCGTTTAAAGTATCTGGAAATCTTCAATATCATCTGTGCATCCATACTGGTGAGCGTCAATATGAATGTGCTGTAATGCAAACAGGCTTTTCGGATGGCTAATGTTCTCCGAAATCACCAGCGCATCCATACAGGAGAACGTCCTTATGAATGTGAAATATGCAACAAGGCTTTCAGTGCAGCTGGAAATCTTCGACGTCATCAGCGCATTCATACAATATAGCTGCCGTTTGAATGTCGTATAGCTATGCAACAATGATATCGTCGGCGTCATCAGCGCATTCATACAATATAGCTGCCGTTTAAATGTCCTATAGCTATGCAACAATGATATCGTCTGCGTCATCAGGGCATTCATACACTATAGCTGCCGTTTGAATGTCGTATAGCTATGCAACAATGATATCGTCTGCGTCATCAGGGCATTCATACCCTATAGCTGTCTTTTGAAGGTCGTATAGTTATGCAACAAGTTTATCGTCTGCGTCATCGGGCATTCATACAAGAGAACACCCATTTGAATGTGGTGTATGTATGCAGGGGAAACTGAGACTTTTCGTTTCATGCAAGATGTATATGGAATTTGCAAGAAGGCTTTTAATTCAGATAGAACGCTTTCGAGAGCATGACTACATTCATACACACACACTGGAGCACACCATTATCGAAGTGAAATATGCGAGCATGTATTTAATTCTCTGTTGCATCAGCGCATTGTACACTCTGTCAGAAGTGTTGTTACGGGTATTACTCCTGGGAGATATCCCCTTACTCTGTCAGAAGTGTTGTTACGGGTATTACTCCTGGGAGATATCCACACACTCTGTCAGAAGTGTTGTTACGGGTATTACTCCTGGGAGATATCCGCATACTCTGTCAGAAGTGTTGTTACAGGTATTACTCCTGGGAGATATCCACACACTCTGTCAGAAGTGTTGTTACGGGTATTACTCCTGGGAGATATCCGCATACTCTGTCAGAAGTGTTGTTACAGGTATTACACCTGGGAGATATCCGTACACTCTGTCAGACGTGTTGTTACGGGTATTACTCCTGGGAGATATCCGTACACTCTGTCAGAAGTGTTGTTACGGGTATTACTCCTTGGAGATATCCGCACACTCTGTCAGACGTGTTGTTACAGGTATTACACCTTGGAGATATCCGCTTACTCTGTCAGAAGTGTTGTTACAGGTATTACACCTGTGAGATATCCGCACACTCTGTCAGAAGTGTTGTTACAGGTATTACACCTGGGAGATATCCGCACACTCTGTCAGACGTGTTGTTACAGGTAGTACTCCTGGGAGATATCCGTACACTCTGTCAGACGTGGTGTTACAGGTATTACACCAGGGAGATATCCGCACACTCTGCCAGAAGTGTTGTTACAGCTATTAATCCAGGGAGATATCCGCACACTCTATCAGAAGTGTTGTTACAGGTAGTACTCCTGGGAGATATCCGCACACTCTATCAGAAGTGTTGTTACAGGTAGTACTCCTGGGAGATATCCGCATACTCTGTCAGAAGTGTTGTTACAGGTATTACTCCAGGGAGATATCCGTACACTCTGTCAGACGTTGTGTTACAGGTAGTACTCCTGGGAGATATCCGCACACTCTGTCAGACGTGTTGTTACGGGTATTACTCCAGGGAGATATCCGCCTACTCTGTCAGACGTGTTGTTACAGGTAGTACTCCTGGGAGATATCCGCATACTCTGTCAGAAGTGTTGTTACAGGTAGTACTCCTGGCAGATATCCGCCTACTCTGTCAGAAGTGTTGTTACAGGTATTACTCCTGGGAGATATCCACACACTCTGTCAGAAGTGTTGTTACGGGTATTACTCCTGGGAGATATCCGCATACTCTGTCAGAAGTGTTGTTACAGGTATTACTCCTGGGAGATATCCGTACACTCTGTCAGAAGTGTTGTTACGGGTATTACTCCTTGGAGATATCCGCACACTCTGTCAGACGTGTTGTTACAGGTATTACACCTTGGAGATATCCGCTTACTCTGTCAGAAGTGTTGTTACAGGTATTACACCTGTGAGATATCCGCACACTCTGTCAGAAGTGTTGTTACAGGTATTACACCTGGGAGATATCCGCACACTCTGTCAGACGTGTTGTTACAGGTAGTACTCCTGGGAGATATCCGTACACTCTGTCAGACGTGGTGTTACAGGTATTACACCAGGGAGATATCCGCACACTCTGCCAGAAGTGTTGTTACAGGTATTAATCCAGGGAGATATCCGTACACTCTATCAGAAGTGTTGTTACAGGTAGTACTCCTGGGAGATATCCGCACACTCTATCAGAAGTGTTGTTACAGGTAGTACTCCTGGGAGATATCCGCATACTCTGTCAGAAGTGTTGTTACAGGTATTACTCCAGGGAGATATCCGTACACTCTGTCAGACGTTGTGTTACAGGTAGTACTCCTGGGAGATATCCGCACACTCTGTCAGACGTGTTGTTACGGGTATTACTCCAGGGAGATATCCGCCTACTCTGTCAGACGTGTTGTTACAGGTAGTACTCCTGGGAGATATCCGCCTACTCTGTCAGAAGTGTTGTTACAGGTATTACTCCTGGGAGATATCCGCTTACTCTATCAGACGTGGTGTTACAGGTATTACTCCTGGGAGATATCCGCACACTCTGTCAGAAGTGTTGTTACGGGTATTACTCTAGGGAGATATCCGCACACTCTGTCAGACGTGTTGTTACAGGTATTACACCTGGAAGATATCCGCATACTCTGTCAGACGTGGTGTTACAGGTAGTACTCCTGGGAGATATCCGCCTACTCTGTCAGAAGTGTTGTTACAGGTATTACTCCTGGGAGATATCCGCACACTCTGTCAGAAGTGTTGTTACGGGTATTACTCCAGGGAGATATCCGCACACTCTGTCAGACGTGTTGTTACAGGTATTACACCTGGGAGATAGCCGCATACTCTGTAAGACGTGGTGTTACAGGTAGTACTCCTGGGAGATATCCGTACACTCTGTCAGACGTGTTGTTACGGGTATTACTCCTGGGAGATATCCGTACACTCTGTCAGACGTGTTGTTACAGGTAGTACTCCTGGGAGATATCCGTACACTCTGTCAGACGTGTTGTTACAGGTATTACACCTGGGAGATATCCGCTTACTCTGTCAGAAATGTTGTTACAGGTATTACACCTGGGAGATATCAGCACACTCTGTCAGAAGTGTTGTTACAGGTATTACACCTGGGAGATATCCGCACACTCTGTCAGACGTTTTGTTACATGTAGTACTCCTGGGAGATATCCGCACACTCTGTCAGAAGTGTTGTTACGGGTATTACTCCTGGGAGATATCCGCACACTCTGTCAGACGTGTTGTTACAGGTAGTACTCCTGGGAGATATCCGTACACTCTGTCAGACGTGGTGTTACAGGTATTACACCAGGGAGATATCCGCACACTCTGTCAGAAGTGTTGTTACAGGTATTACTCCAGGGAGATATCCGCCTACTCTGTCAGACGTGTTGTTACAGGTATTACTCCAGGGAGATATCCGCATACTCTGTCAGAAGAGTTGTTACAGGTAGTACTCCTGGGAGATATCCGCATACTCTGTCAGAAGTGTTGTTACAGGTATCACACCTGGGAGATATCCGCCTACTCTGTTAGACGTGTTGTTACAGGTATTACTCCTGGGAGATATCCGCACACTCTGTCAGACGTGTTGTTACAGGTATTACTCCTGGGAGATATCCGCCTACGCTGTCAGACGTGTTGTTACAGGTATTACACCTGGGAGATATCCGTACACTCTGTCAGACGTGTTGTTACGGGTATTACTCCTGGGAGATATCCGCACACTCTGTCAGACGTGTTGTTAAGGGTATTACTCCTGGGAGATATCCGCACACTCTGTCAGACGTGTTGTTACGGGTATTACTCCTGGGAGATATCCGCACACTCTGTCAGACGTGTTATTACAGGTAGTACTCCTGGGAGATATCCGCCTACTCTGTCAGAAGTGTTGTTACAGGTATTACTCCTGGGAGATATCCGTACACTCTGTCAGAAGTGTTGTTACGGGTATTACTCCTCGGAGATATCCGTACACTCTGTCAGAAGTGTTGTTACGGGTAGTACTCCTGGGAGATATCCGTACACTCTGTCAGAAGTGTTGTTACGGGTATTACACCTGGGAGATATCCCTACACTCTGTCAGAAGTGTTGTTATGGGTATTACTTCTGGGAGATATCCGTACACTCTGTCAGAAGTGTTGTTACGGGTATTACACCTGGGAGATATCCGCATACTCATAGCTCATTACTTTATAGCGTGCTAGTTTTTTTTTTAGTTTAATCATATTTTATTGCTATATACATGTACATAATAAATTCAAAGACATATATAATAAGAGCAAAAGCAAATGGGTTGGGCCACAAATTCTGAACAACATTAGTAATTGGCCCTTCCCATGAGAGTATGTTGAACTTAGTGCAATACTGGCGAACATGTAACTCATATTTGAAGTATAATGAGATATTATTTATCAAGTCGAAAGGCAATTGAAACAGTGTTTGAATGATAAAAATAAAAAAAACTCAACTTTTATTAACGCTGTTGCTAGGTTCCGTTCCCAAGGTGAGAGATCCCCATGGTGCGCTCGATCGGAAGTAATATCATAGCGAATGTTGTGTTGCTAACGTGATCATAAATTAGAAACGCTTTGATTGTTTAATATACTTTTGAACTGCTGCAAATATAATTATATTTTCGTTCACATTTAGTGTTTCGCGGCCATGTAAAAGCAGGTTGACACTAAGGGGATGAAACGCTCTAGTTTCATTGAATAGAGTAATTCTTTGAACAGTAAATTTATTACATTGAAAGAAAAAATGTTCTGAGTCTTCGATTTGGGAGTCAAAGTCACAGTGTGGATTTACTCGTATGTAATTATTGAACAGGTCATTGTTTAGATTGCTGCACTTGTTTCGTAGTCGAGCATGAAGTACAGAGAGTGATCGTTCGCCATATAAAAAGTGTTTAGGTACGATGGGTGCTTTGAACATTTCTCTTAGTCTCGATTTAACTATATTTAGTGATTCGGCATTTCGGATACTTGCGTCAAGTGAATTCCATAGAGCTGTTGAGGATGGTATGAACGAGTTATTAAAGACTTGTGTTCGCCTTGCGATTGTTGTATAGTTGTCATTATTACGTAATGGGTAGTCTGTAGTTTCAGATACGATATTAAGGGAAATGTTTCTAAGGTAACTCGGTATAAGACCTTGTTTTGCTTTAAAAACAGTGATAAGTTTTTGAATTTTACGTCTGTCAGATAACGGTACCCAACCAATTTCTTTCATTAATAAATGGATTGATACGGACCTTGTGAGTCCTGTTACTACACGTGCCGCTTAGTAACAGGACTCACGTTTAGCGTGCTAAAATCTCTTTCACTTATTGTAGACATTGTCTGATTTTGTATTTGTGTATGTATTCCCGTCTTTATTAACACGTGTATGTCAATAATTTCTTTTAATTTGGAGGCCGGGTAAGGGTATGTCAAGTGTTTTGTCAATATTATGTATGTACAAGATTGTAATCTGGTTGATGTAGTACATCCTATGTATTCCAGTCTGCATTGGCATGTGTACATCCATATTGCATTTACAATGAACTCAGTTAAATTGCATAGTTCTTGTTTTTTCATGTAATTAAATTTTATTTGTTCAGATTCAGGTTCGCTGATTTATTTTCCATATCGTGTAGGCCAATTGCTTTTATTAATGTATGTTCGCGCTTCAGTTCAATCTTCTTTTATTATGGATTTTAATAGCTTGATTTCATATAGAACATTTAATAAGTTACCACATTGTATTTGGATTAGAATCTATATTTAAATCGCAAGCTTCGGAATTAAATCAAGGCCAATCAAAGGAAACATGTGCTTTACATGACTTTATCTATATTTAAATGCCAGATACTGAACGGGCTTTGCTATGAGGAAAGACTGGCTGAACTAAACCTCGAAATACAACTATTCAATATTATACATCATCAGCTGATGATATAGACTGTGCTCAGTTATTTGAATTCTCCAACAATCAGAGTAGGCGAAATTCTCTGAAGCTTCACAAGCCTTATGTTAACAAGAGTGTTAAATTAAACTCCTTCCTACACCGAGTAAATAACAATTGGAATGCGCTACCTGACTACATAGCAAGTGCTAAGCATGTTATAGCCCACAGTTTAAGATTGAACTAGAAAATAAGGTGTGCACCAATGAGAGTCGACACCAGTGACGTATACTATTATATACTGGAATAGCACAACGACGCAAGGGGACCAACAAGCATTTGAGGATTAATAATGTCCCCTATTACTTTGTACTAAAAGGTACACCAACAAGTAGTAAAACTATTTTCCAGTGTTTCAATACAAGAAAAATATTGAGATAATCTCCCTTTCATTGACTACACCATTTGTTTAATTTTGAAAAGGTAAAGAAATGCAAATAAACGGGTAAAGATGTGAGGATTTTGGAAAGTTACGGGTAGCATCATTCTATTTCATCTATTTCTATATAGTATCTAATCTTGATTAATAAATTGTATTTACGATGATATTTTTTTAAATAATTTGTTGATGTCCAAAATAAAGTAACCAAGCCCAAGTCGGGGTTCGAACCCATGACTGCCTGATCCTTGTGTGGCGTCCGTGGTACAATGATAGAGCGTCGGATTTGGAATCGAACGGTCCGGGTTCGATACTCAGTCAGGCCACGTATGTAGTGTCATTGAGCAAGACACATCGCACACATTGCTTAGTACTTGTTAACCGCTATGGGCGGCTAAGCATGCCCAGAAAAACATGTCTAGGTCCCCGCAAGGGGTTTGACATTAATGGAACATACATACATAGATCCTCCATTACCTGGAGGCGAACACTCTACCGCGTCGCTATAAAAACTAGCTCTATGGTCTCCCTATATACCACGTCAGAAATATTCTTCATTCTAACTTGTGTGTACATGGCCCCCACTCTGGAGCATTATCGTTCAAAGTCTGTATGTTATAGTGGAAAGTACCAGTACTCAATTATCCAATCTCCGCAAGCGTTGGACAACTTTCTCACATGTCATTGTATCACTTGTTTCTGACATGGAGCGAACCTGCGGCCGTGGCGAGTTCCAACAACGGCATGCAAGACCAATCGACAGCATTGTAATAACCATTTAGATAGTATATACTTTAGTTATAAGTATTACCCAGACAAGAGAGTAAACAGACGGATCTGTAGTCCAGTGGTAACAAGCTGGACTGGTAATCCAGGGATCACAGGTTCGATCCCCCGCCTGACCCTAATAAAATTAACGGTCTTTCAGATGGGACGTTAAACCGATGTCTCGTGTCGGTGCTTTACACCGTGCACGTAAAAGAACCAGAGGAGATTCTGGAATGGGTCTCTGTCTGTATCATTGCACTATCCTCCAAAAATCTAAAATGACTAATCTCTTCAGGAGGCGTCGCTCATATGGGCAACCGGTAGCGACGATAAATAATCGTAAAACACAACACAAACACATATATTGATATATATTGTTATTTTATTTTTAAAACACAACCATACATTATGCTACAAAGTTTATGCAAATTTCCTTTAGCTCGAGTGCGAAACAATTTCATGCAACATTAGTTTAATCTCGAGACATTATTCCTAGTGGAATACCATGTGTTATATATACTGAACAAATTAAGAAACTTCCGCTAACTTTGCTTGAACATAACATGGTGAAAACAAACCGGGGGATAATCGTTATATTTACGTTTAAAGAGTGTTTACATATATATTATATATATTACCATTAAAGAGTGTTTACATATATATTATATATATTAACATTAAAGAGTGTTTACATATATATATGACCATAATATTTGCAACGATGCATCATGTAAACACTCGTTAAATGCAAATATTACAATTAATTAGCAGAAACTGGGAGAATTTTTATCAAATATGGTCGGGCTTAAAAACAAAAATACACGAGAACGTTGTCCGGGTAAACCGCTTGCCCGAAGACGATAATGAGTTTATTTAAATGATAAGTTTGTTCTATTCTGACTTCGGTTATTGTGAAGCACAGGTCAGCAGAAGTAGCTGTGGCTGTTTGGAATGGATTGCGCAAATACGTGTTTAGGATAGTTGTGTTTATTAGTGCAAGTTTGGAATTTATTTCATCGAAATTATCACAGAACTTTGTATTTCCATGAGATGATCACGAAATAAAATCCTATCTTACATTATATTGTTATATATTTTATATTTCGGGTTTTTAAGCCTGCATCAGCACCATTTTGGGCTATATCGCCGGCGAGCAGTTTACTTAACAACACCTTTCCTGGGCAGGCTTTTTCATATAAATGAGACACGGCCTGAGCGGGGCTCGAACCCGTGACCATCAGTGATGATAGGTTACAGTGGTATACGAGTCAGCGACCTCGACCACGGAGGCGGAATAGTGGTGGTAATAGTCGGTCAATTTATTGCACTTGTCTTGCTGACAGTGTTGTCAAGTGAACGAAATCGCTTCAAAATGTGCCCAAAAAACCCCCCAACAAACTTTTGTTTACATTGTAGCATGTTTAGTATTCCAAGAATACACAATGATTAACGCGTCTGAGCGATTGACATGCTTGATGCTGACATGTCGCCAGAAGACGTTGTAAGGCATGTTTGGGAGTTCTTCGCGCACATGTTTGAACGACATGACGCACGGGCGACTTGCAACGACATGGACGTTCGCGTGTTACAACTCGATAGTTGTCCATGCATGCACGTGATAATCGAGTTTTACTTTGTCAACGTGTGAATGTGCAAAATGTGCAAAATATATCGCTAAAATTCATGTAATCCTGATAATACAGCTAATGGATAATTCTACCTATCTAATTTCATTACAAGATGAATTCTTTAAAGCGACATTACATCGATGAAAACGCATATTTATACAGAATATAATTTCTTATTATATGGTATAATCCCCCCCCCCTCCAAATATTTTCCTCAACAACTGAGTATTTCAACTAATAAACAAGCGTCGAATACGCGGTTTGTTGACATAACAAAATAATGTAAATAGGGTCAACATACATGCGTAATACAACCTGTGTATCTTATGCGTAATACAACCTGTGTATCCCGAATAACGAGATTTATGATACATATTTAACGTTATATCTCACATGTGTGCCTATGTATATTTATTTGTAGAAGACTAATCTTAGTTAAATTTATTATTTCTAACAGTATCACGCGTTTAGTAGTGTCTACAAAGACAAAAGAAATGTCAATTCAGGAGCATGGATGACCGGTATATGAAATCCTACATTCACTATTGAAAGTTTGTAGACCACAAATACACTGTTTATTGATTCAATATGTGTGTTCTAATGTATTTGGAAGAATTTGTAGTAGCAATGCATGTATATGTGAACAACGCATGTGCGATGTAATATCGCTTTAACACAACAACTACTATATGTACAACTGAAGAAGGTCCGTTTTGTGTTCAGTATATACAGGACACAATCCAGTCTTCTCTTCTTACTAGCCTTCACTTAGTTTATACAAATAAATTGTATTACAAGTTCTTTCAACTTATATTAATCACTCTCGCGACAGCATTCAATATAAACACTGTAAAAATGTCCCGTATACTATTACGTTAAAAGACCCGGCAGTTGGTTGCAATGCCTTGCACCGTAAGGTTACGGTACTGACCATAATAAGTAGCACGGGCAAAACCGTAACTGTACGGTATAAAACCAGCTGCCGGGTCTTTTACCGCAAAACTACGGTATTAGAAGTATTACGGTTTTAACAACTTATATTAATCACTCTCATTGGCGCGGATGAAAGCGTAAATGTGGTCATTCGTGTTGGAGGAAACTGGAGCTCCTGGAGAAACCCCACCTGTCCGATCTGGCGACCACCGTACCATCTCACATACTTCCCGGTCCGATGATCGAACCCAGGTTTCATTGGTGAGAAGCGTATTGCGGCACAAGGCTGTGCCTAAAATCCTTAAATGAATAGTTATTCTTACAGTTGCAGGGGTATAATAAAGCAATGGATATATGGGATTCAATAGGTTAGAATATATATACATACCATTCGTATGGTTCAAAACAGTTTATTTAAGGAATGAATCAATGGTTAATAGTTTCCATCGGGGTATGAACTATATTGGGCGTGATTAAAGTGTGTGGAGGCCAAAGGCATCCACGCTGACTTTAACACGCCCAATGTAGTTCATATCCCCTATGACAACTATTAACCAGCGATTCATTACTTATATTTACATTATTATTTTCAATTACACCATAAATATATATATAGCACACTGCATTTAAAATGTTTTTAGTCCAAATGTGCAACTTATCTTGTGCTGAAACAAGTAAATAGATCATCCTTGGAACAGCGTAGAATGTAACACACGCCTTTTCTCGCGACGAACGTTGCCTAACACTGCGAATGCGCATACCCGTAATGTCGAGTGCGCATGCCCGTAATGTCGAGTGCGCATGCCCGTAATGTCGAGTGCGCATGCCCGTAATGTCGAGTGCGCATGTCCGTAATGTCGAGTGCGCATGCCCGTAATGTCGAGTGTGCATGCCCGTAATGTCGAGTGCGCATGTCAGCTGCATATCATTAGTTGGAAACCATCATACGAACATGTATACAATCAGAGTACATACGTCCATCGAAGGAAATGCAATATCGATGTAAATATTAACAAATAAACAATGAACCATATTAACATATACATAAATAGCAACACAAACTGCATACGTTACTCAATACAGGTACATGCTTTGAACAGGTAACATTTCTGAATATAAGCAAAATATAAGCATACTTATCCCTAAGCCCTCGCAAACAATAAGAACAGACAACAAGTATTATAAAAATAATCAATTAACTCGTGCAGCGCCGAATAAATTCAGAACATGTGCAAACAACATAGATCCAGATCAGCCGCGGCGTAGCGCCGCGTCTGAACATGATCGATGGTGTTTGCTATTCGGACAGGTGATTCAGTCCCACTGTTTAAAGAGCAATCAGTATATAGCCTGATCAGACGGCACGTTCTGTTCTGTCTGATCGGGTATTCTGTTATGTGCAACGTGGCTGTTATGCTCCATTGGCAGTGATAGAGTTCAAGATTCATGTTAGTTTAATATTTACTGTAAAATGTCGACCCAAGGAAGCAAACTACTCGCACTATATTTGTGTTCCATATCATCGGTCTCATTTACATTAATCGGTTTCCAGGCAACATATTTTGACAAATATATAGGCATGTTGATATTTTGTATATACACATAGAATGGTGGGACCTTAGCCTGGGTTCCAGTCTGTCGATTTTTCACTTTTTTAATTTCTGGCAAAATGACATTATTACCAGAAGCTCAATACGGCACAATTAATAGTCTCGGTGTTAAAATATATTTATTTTGACTGACCAGGCAAAATATATCGACGCCTGTTCCCAGGCTAGTGGGACCTATGCCCGGCGTATTTGTCCATTTACATCCGTATTTAAAATATTGATATAGTTCTAAGCTAATGTGTCTGAAGAAGCTGAAGCATGGTTGAATTGCATTAAGTTGGTGGATCGGTAACCTGATGCAACTGTCACGTGACTGGTCCAGCAGACGAATACAGACGAAACAATCATTGGGAGAATATTTCCAACGAAATTGATACGGTGTATGGGATACTGTGTATGAGATACTGTGTATGAGATACTATGTATGGGATACGTGTATGGATACGGTGTATGAGATACGGTGTATGAGATACGGTGTATGGGATACGGTGTATGAGATACGGTGTATGAGATACGGTGTATGGGATACTGTGTATGGGATACGGTGTATGAGATACGGTGTATGGGATACGGTGTATGGGATACGGTGTATGAGATACGGTGTATGGGATACGGTGTATGAGATACTGTGTATGAGATACGGTGTATGGGATACCGTGTATGGGATACGGTGTATGAGATACGGTGTATGAGATACGGTGTATGGGATACTGTGTATGAGATACGGTGTATGAGATACGGTGTATGGGATACGGTGTATGGGATACGGTGTATGAGATACGGTGTATGAGATACGGTGTATGAGATACGGTGTATGGGATACTGTGTATGAGATACTGTGTATGAGATACGGTGTATGAGATACGGTGTATGGGATACGGTGTATGAGATACTGTGTATGGGATACGGTGTATGGGATACGGTGTATGAGATACGGTGTATGGGATACTGTGTATGAGATACGGTGTATGGGATACGGTGTATGGGATACTGTGTATGGGATACGGTGTATGGGATACTGTGTATGAGATACTGTGTATGAGATACGGTGTATGGGATACTGTGTATGAGATACGGTGTATGAGATACGGTGTATGGGATACGGTGTATGGGATACGGTGTATGGGATACGGTGTATGAGGTACGGTGTATGAGATACGGTGTATGGGATACGGTGTATGGGATACTGTGTATGGGATACGGTGTATGAGATACTGTGTATGGGATACTGTGTATGAAATACGGTGTATGAGATACGGTGTATGATATACGGTGTATGGGATACGGTGTATGATATACTGTGTTTGGGATACGGTGTATGGGATACGGTGTATGAGATACGGTGTATGAGATACGGTGTATGAGATACGGTGTATGAGATACGGTGTATGGGATACGGTGTATGGGATACGGTGTATGGGATACTGTGTATGGGATACGGTGTATGAGATACGGTGTATGAGATACGGTGTATGGGATACGGTGTATGGGATACGGTGTATGAGATACTGTGTATGAGCAATTCAGGTATCTATCCGAATTTTAAAAAATCTACAACTAACCAGAAACATAGTTTCTCTACCATTTCTGATTAACACCAAAACGTTTTTATTCAATAATGTAGTAACTATATCAAAGTAAGATATTCAACAAGTTCTGATGCATAAATATAAAAAATAACAAGTACGCCGTGCATAGGTGCCCTGGAGTATTGAGTTCCTCATATAAACGGGTGCCGTTGCGATAGCTGAATTGAACAGCAAGGTCACGTGATGAAGCTAAAACTGTCAACAAGAGTTTTTTGAAAGTTGTTTTCACGAATTAAGAATAAACATTTTTTACTTGCCATTATATGTGGGATTTATGCCGAGCATAGGTTCCACCACTCTATATGTGGGATTTATGCCGAGCATAGGTTCCACCACTCTATGGTTCATCACGAATATGGGCAGTTGCTAGCATCGTTGATAGTTCAATGTATTCGACGAATCTTCATTTCCGTTACCTTCATTGGATCATAGAATCCTTTCCAGTGCTGCCAGACTGGGCCATCAGCGAATCCAGTGCTGCCGTATACACCGTTCAGATTGGAAAAATGGCAGTTATTATACCACCAACCCCCTTTGTATAACTGTGCACAGTTGCGTGCAGTCATGTCGTTATCTCTATCCTTCGTACTAAATTTCATGTTGTTATGATATGTGAGACTATCTCCAGCATTACCGCTATAACCGCCCACAGTAAGCGTGTAGTCCGACTCGACATCCCCGACATTGAACTCCGTATAGTTGGCATAAGCCGTATCATCGTCCATGCTTGTCATGTCAACGCGCAGTTCGTATCTCCCTTAAGTGGAAATTATATGTGTCAGATTATTACTGAACTTAATCGAATACTAAACAGGTTATTACCCAATATTAGAGTACGGACGGAGAGCCACAACCGTCTCCGTTCGTCCTACCCCCGTATAATCATTATACCAGCCGTTCCACAACAAAACCAACATACTGCAGAGCAAAGAACTACTATTAATAGAACGTGGTACCAAACCATTACTAATATTCTGGAATACCATAAAGTTTCAAATGTTCACGTTATTTTGCATAAATTTCAGGTGCAAAACGTCGAAGATCTCTGCTTTACGTTAGAGAAAGTTCATGTTATGCGCCAATGAAATTGTCATACTCTACACAATCAGCTTGTGTGTGTTTTACGTTTATTTACCGTCGCTACCCGTTGCCCATATACTCATCTGGTTATTTTGCGTGCACGGTGTAAATCACTGACACGAGACTTTTATTAGGGTTAGACGGGTGTTGAATCTGCGATCCCTGGATTACCATTCCAACGTGTTAACCACTGTACTACAGAGTATGTCTGTAAGTCTCTTGGGTTACACAGTTATAACCATCGCAGGTTCGATCTCCGGTCTGGCCCTAATAAAATGAGCCGTCTTTCATTTGAGACTTTAAACCGAGGTTTCGTGTTAGTGCTTTACACCGTACACGTAAAAGAACCAGAGGAGACTCTGTAATGTGTCTCTGTCTGTATCACTGCACTATCCTCCAAAAACCTAAAGTGACTAATATCTCCAGGAAGCGTCGCTCATATGGACAACCGGTAGCAACGATAAATAAACGTAAAACACACCCACAGAGCATATCCTCTCATTTAGATATACAATGAACTTTTCGTTCAACATTGTGCCCGTGTCATTTGTAACTTAGTGGTATTTCTGAATATTAGCTACAGTTTGATACCATGTTTATCTTTGTATTATTAGCAGTTTTTGCGTTATGTGTTTTATCAGAACTATGTTGGTTTTGTCATGTGGCGGCTCATATGTTACACAGTATGTGCAGATATTGCAGATATGAAAATAGAATACTGAATGAAAGATGTAACAAACCAACGATTACAAATAATAAGCAACATAATATGTTAAGATAGTTGGTGTGCGGAAGGCAGGTGGTTGTACCCAGGTTCACAAAATACTGCATCCGGCGTCCTCCTCCACCAATACTAGATGGATTGTCGCTATATGACGCAAGCTGCCGGTGTGACTTTACCACCCCCCCCCCACCAACACACCACAACAAACAATAAGATAGGATTTGTATGAACTTGGAGTTCAAAGTGTGTGTTTTACGTTTACTGATCGTCGCTACCGGTTGCCCATATGAGCGACGCCTCCTGAAGAGATTAGTCATTTTAGATTTTGGAGGATAGTGCAATGATAGAGATCCATTCCAAAGTATCCTCTATTTCTTTTACATGCACGGTGTAAAGCATCGACACGAGAACTCTGGTTAACGTCCCATCTGAAAGACTGTTAATTTTATTAGTGTCAGACGGGGGATCGAACCTGCGATCCCTGGATTACCAGTCCAGCGTGTTGCCACTGGACTACAGATCCGTATGTGGTCAAATATGCAGCATGTACTCACCTTGAACAGTTATCCTGTGGATTAGGCTGTTTCCGAGCCAGAAGTTTTCCGTTAGATTTCCAAACCCATCCTCATATTCATCCCATGTTTTGTAGAAATCACTATCAGAAATTCTCCGCTGCAGTACAGTACATCCACCTGATTCTGTATCCATATCGCATCTCACACGGTAGCCAGTACCTCCTGGTATCGGGTAGATTGTATAGACGTCGGTTGCTGTATTTCCTAGCGTTTGAATAGCCTCGCAATCAATTGGTTTTGGAACACATTCAGTTGTTCGAGTGGTGCTTTCGTTTATAAATGTCTGCAACATTGTCTCTAATCTCTGTTCATATTTATCAAACAATGCCGTCATAGTTGCATCATAATCTTCTAGAAACTCCAAATCAAGTCTACCTGTGTTGGTCCCTCTTCCAGCCCCATATCCGCACTGGATATTTATGATATGATCGACATTCTCTGCTCCAATACAATTAATGACAGCCAAATACACAATGTACAGTACGGGGCCCATGTCTGCATGTAAATGACCAATGCACCCACGTTTCAGCTTATTTATATTGTCCGTTCACGTGATATATTGTTGTCGTACATACTTTACATTTCTACAGATAGAAGAGATTTCATTTACCTGCTTGCCAATATACAACTACCATCAGATATATCTGTTATCTCTCTGTTGATCAAAGTATTCTATCCGTAAGCATTGCATACAATCTTTTGTGAATTTCGTATTCTGATGAGTGTTCAGCTGGTTTAAGTCCTTCAACTGGTTAAAGTCATACATCTTGTTAAAATCCATCAGCTGGTTAAAGTAATACATCTTGTTAAAGTCCTTCAGCTGGTTAAAGTAATACATCTTGTTAAAGTCCTTCAGCTGGTTAAAGTAATACATCTTGTTAAAGTCATTCAGCTGGTTAAAGTAATACATCTTGTTAAAGTCAGTTAAAGTAATACACTTTCAGCTGGTTAAAGTAATACATCTTGTTAAAGTCCTTCAGCTGGTTAAAGTAATACATCTTGTTAAAGTCCTTCAGCTGGTTAAAGTAATACATCTTGTTAAAGTCCTTCAGCTGGTTAAAGTAATACATCTTGTTAAAGTCCTTCAGCTGGTTAAAGTAATACATATTGTTAACGTCCTTCAGCTGGTTAAAGTCCTTCAATTGGTTAAAGTCCTATATGTGTTTACAATGATTGTAGGAGACGAATTTGTATAACTCTTGTTTTCAAATCATATATATATATAGTGTAATATTTGATTGTTCACTCCTATTGAAAGGGCCAGCCATTTCTGACTTAGAGACACATCTTATGAACATCAGTACTTCCCGAATCCAATCCTTGATTAGCAGGCGCCTGGCTGTTGGTAACCATTATTTAACCTGCGGGAGGTCGAAGGTTCGAATATCGTCAGGGGTTCGTTCTGATATGGCCGGTTAGTGAGCTGCCAGCTAGTTAAATAATAGTTATCGATGGCTTACCAGCCTGGCGCCTGGCCTACAAGCATAGTATTCGGGTAGTACTGATGTTCATAAAACATGTGTCCGATAAGTCAGAAATGACTGGCACTTGCAATAGCATAATAAGGCCCTTTCAATAGCATAATAAGGCACTTTCAATAGCATAATAAGGCCCTTTCAATAGCATAATAAGGCACTTTCAATAGCATAATAAGGCACTTTCAATAGCATAATAAGGCACTTTCAATAGCATAATAAGGCCCTTTCAATAGCATAATAAGGCACTTTCAATAGCATAATAAGGCCCTTTCAATAGCATAATAAGGCACTTTCAATAGCATAATAAGGCACTTTCAATAGCATAATAAGACACTTTCAATAACATAATAAGGCACTTTCAATAGCATAATAAGGCGCTTTCAATAGCATAATAAGGCACTTTCAATAGCATAATAAGGCACTTTCAATAGCATAATAAGGCACTTTCAATAGCATAATAAGGCACTTTCAATAGCATAATAAGGCACTTTCAATAGAATAATAAGGCACTTTCAATAGCATAATAAGGCACTTTCAATAGAATAATAAGGCGCATAACAAGGCACTTTCAATAACATAATAAGGCACTTTCAATAACATAATAAGGCACTTTCAATAACATAATAAGGCACTTTCAATAGCATAATAAGGCACTTTCAATAGCATAATAAGGCACTTTCAATAGCATAATAAGGCACTTTCAATAGCATAATAAGGCACTTTCAATAGCATAATAAGGCACTTTCAATAACATAATAAGGCACTTTCAATAGCATAATAAGGCACTTTCAATAGCATAATAAGGCACTTTCAATAGCATAATAAGGCACTTTCAATAGCATAATAAGGCACTTTCAATAGCATAATAAGGCACTTTCAATAGCATAATAAGGCACTTTCAATAGCATAATAAGGCACTTTCAATAGCATAATAAGGCACTTTCAATAACATAATAAGGCACTTTCAATAGCATAATAAGGCACTTTCAATAGCATAATAAGGCACTTTCAATAGCATAATAAGGCACTTTCAATAGCATAATAAGGCACTTTCAATAACATAATAAGGCACTTTCAATAACATAATAAGGCACTTTCAATAACATAATAAAGCACTTTCAATAGCATAATAAGACCCTTTCAATAGCATAATAAGGCACTTTCAATAACATAATAAGGCACTTTCAATAGCATAATAAGGCACTTTCAATAGCATAATAAGGCACTTTCAATAGCATAATAAGGCACTTTCAATAACAAACGCCAAAACATAATAAGGCACTTTCAATAGAATAATAAGGCACTTTCAATAGCAAAAACCAAAAACACCAAAACAAAAACACCAAACAAAACACCAAACAAAAACCAAAAACCCAAACAAAACACCAAAACATAATAAGGCACTTTCAATAGCATAATAAGGCGCTTTCAATAGCATAATAAGGCCCTTCAATAGAATAATAAGGCACTTTCATAGCATAATAAGGCACTTTCAATAGCATAATAAGGCCAAAAACCTTTCAATAACATAATAAGGCACTTTCAATAGCATAATAAGGAACTTTCAATAACATAATAAGGCACTTTCAATAGCATAATAAGGCACTTTCAATACAAAAACCAAAAACCCCAAACAAAAACACACAAACAAAAACACCAAAACAAAAACACCAAACAAAAACCAAAAACACCAAAACAAAAACACACAAACATAATAAGGCACTTTCAATAGCATAATAAGGCACATTCAATAACATAATAAGGCACATTCAATAACATAATAAGGCACTTTCAATAACATAATAAGGCGCATAATAAGGCACTTTCAATAACATAATAAGGCACTTTCAATAGCATAATAAGGCACTTTCAATAACATAATAAGGGCATAATAAGGCACTTTCAATAACATAATAAGGCACTTTCAATAGCATAATAAGGCACTTTCAATAGCATAATAAGGCGCATAATAAGGCACTTTCAATAACATAATAAGGCACTTTCAATAGCGTAATAAGGCACTTTCTATAGCATAATAAGGCGCATAATAAGGCGCTTTCAATAGCATAATAAGGCACTTTCAATAACATAATAAGGCACTTTCAATAGCATAATAAGGCACTTTCAATAGCATAATAAGGCGCATAATAAGGCCCTTTCAATAGCATAATAAGGCACATTCAATAGCATAATAAGGCACTTTCAATAACATAATAAGGCACTTTCAATAGCATAATAAGGCCCTTTCAATAACATAATAAGGCACTATCAATAGCATAATAAGGCACTTTCAATAGCATAATAAGGCACTTCAATAGCATAATAAGGCACTTTCAATAGCATAATAAGGCACTTTCAATAGCATAATAAGACACTTTCAATAGCATAATAAGGCACTTTCAATAGCATAATAAGGCACTTTCAATAGCATAATAAGGCACTTTCAATAGCATAATAAGGCACTTTCAATAGCATAATAAGGCATTTCAATAGCATAATAAGGCCCTTTCAATAGCATAATAAGGCACTTTCAATAGCATAATAAGGCACTTTCAATAGCATAATAAGGCGCATAATAAGGCACTTTCAATAACATAATAAGGCACTTTCAATAGCATAATAAGGAACTTTCAATAACATAATAAGGCACTTTCAATAGCATAATAAGGCACTTTCAATAGCATAATAAGGCGCATAATAAGGCCCTTTCAATAGCATAATAAGGCACATTCAATAGCATAATAAGGCACTTTCAATAACATAATAAGGCACTTTCAATAGCATAATAAGGCGCATAATAAGGCACTTTCAATAACATAATAAGGCACTATCAATTGCATAATAAGGCACTTTCAATAGCATAATAAGACACATTCAATAGCATAATAAGGCACTTTCAATAACATAATAAGGCACTTTCAATAGCATAATAAGGCGCATAATAAGGCACTTTCAATAACATAATAAGGCACTATCAATTGCATAATAAGGCACTTTCAATAGCATAATAAGGCGCATAATAAGGCACTTTCAATAACATAATAAGGCACTTTCAATAGCATAATAAGGCACTTTCAATAGCATAATAAGGCGCATAATAAGGCACTTTCAATAACATAATAAGGCACTTTCAATAGCATAATAAGGCACTTTCAATAGCATAATAAGGCACCTTCAATAACATAATAAGGCACTTTAAATAGCATAATAAGGCCCTTTCAATAGCATAATAAGGCGCTTTCAATAGCATAATAAGGCACTTTCAATAGCATAATAAGGCCCTTTCAATAGCATAATAAGGCCCTTTCAATAGCATAATAAGGCGCTTTCAATAGCATAATAAGGCACTTTCAATAGCATAATAAACATCACTTTACTTTACTTTTATATTTAGCTGAATACCCTTTAACTATGCTGCATTTCGTAACACTGTAAGACTAATAGCGACATATAATATGAAAATTTAACATCTGTGACGCGATTGACCAAAAACGACCCACTTGGTGGACGTTTCGTCGAGAAATGACGTCTAAACTTTCGTCACAACATCGAAAAAGGCAACGTTGTAGCTATACATGTAAATTTAACATTCATTGTTAGAACAAATATTCTAACGAAATAACCTTAAATGGTGAAAATCGCTTATTCAAATTACTGAAACACATAATTCTGGTGGACCCTTTTGATAAATCGCGTTACATTTAAGAGGTCCCTCCCAAAACTGGGCGTGCGGGTGTAAAGGCAAACATCACCCATCGTGACATTACTAAATTGAGGCGATCGACGTGGTAATAATAATAACATATTGCTAATCAAACAAGTGACTGACAACATTATTTTTTTAAGCTGAAAACATTGTTACACTTTCAAAATGTACAGCAACGCCAGTGATCATTCATATGTTTCAAAAATGTATCAATCTGATATAGCAATGTACTACTCGATGGTGTTGATGTCGTCTTGGTATGGAGATGACATGCTACACACACTGATATAGCAATGTACTACTCGATTGTGTTGAAGCCGTCTTGGTAAGGAGATGACATGCTACAAACACTGATATAGCAATGTACTACTCGATTGTGTTGAAGCCGTCTTGGTAAGGAGATGGCATGCTACAAACACTGATATAGCAATGTATTACTTGATGGTGTTGAAGCCGTCTTTGTAAGGACATGACATGCTACAAACACTGATATAGCAATGTACTACTCGATGGTGTTGAAGCCGTCTTGGTATGGAGATGACATGCTACACACACTGATATAGCAATGTACTACTCGATTGTGTTGAAGCCGTCTTGGTAAGGAGATGACATGCTACAAACACTGATATAGCAATGTACTACTCGATTGTGTTGAAGCCGTCTTGGTAAGGAGATGGCATGCTACAAACACTGATATAGCAATGTATTACTTGATGGTGTTGAAGCCGTCTTTGTAAGGACATGACATGCTACAAACACTGATATAGCAATGTACTACTCGATGGTGTTGAAGCCGTCTTGGTAAGGAGATGACATGCTACAAACACTGATATAGCAATGTACTACTCGATGGTGTTGAAGCCATCTTGGTAAGGAGATGACATGCTACAAACACTGATATAGCAATGTACTACTAGGTGGTGTTGAAGCCGTCTTGGTAAGGAGATGGCATGCTACAAACACTGATATAGCAATGTACTACTCGATGGTGTTGAAGCCGTCTTGGTAAGGAGATGACATGCTACAAACACTGATATAGCAATGTACTACTCGATGGTGTTGAAGGCGTCTTGGTATGGAGATGACATGCTACAAACACTGATATAGCAATGTACTACTCGATGGTGTTGAAGGCGTCTTGGTATGGAGATGACATGCTACAAACACTGATATAGCAATGTACTACTCGATGGTGTTGAAGCCGTCTTGGTAAGGAGATGGCATGCTACAAACACTGATATAGCAATGTACTACTCGATGGTGTTGAAGCCGTCTTGGTAAGGAGATGACATGCTACAAACACTGATATAGCAATGTACTACTCGATGGTGTTGAAGGCGTCTTGGTATGGAGATGACATGCTACAAACACTGATATAGCAATGTACTACTCGATGGTGTTGAAGGCGTCTTGGTATGGAGATGACATGCTACAAACACTGATATAGCAATGTACTACTCGATGGTGTTGAAGCCGTCTTGGTATGGAGATGACATGCTACAAACAAGCTATGTGTGTTAAGGAAGAAATAACGGCTTTGTAGTCCAGTGGTTAACACGCTGGACTGATAATCCATGGATAGCAGGTTCGATCCCCCATCTGATCCTAATAAAATTAACAGTCTTTCAGATAGGACTTTAAACCGCGATCTCGTATCGGTGCTGTACACCATTCACGTAAGACAACCAGAAGAGACTCTGGAATGGGTCTGTATCATTGCACTGTCTTCCAAAAATCTAAAATGACTAATCTCTTCAGGAGGCGTCGATCATATGGGCAACTGGTAGCGACGATAAATAAACGTAAAACACACACACAAGGAAGAAAAGCATTATCTAATATATTGTTACCATCTAGTTTTAACAAATATACGTGCAATGAACAACACCCATGATTTACGTAGATAAGTATTGTTCGCTTAGACTCACGATAGCAGTCTGTATGATAGTAAGTTCATGATAAGTGGAAGAAACGCAACATACATTCTTCGTTCGATTAAAGCGATATTACATCGTATAGAATAGAATTTACGTATAAATAGCATTGCTAATACAAATTCGTCAGAAATAATTCGAAACCTAACTTTCTATACATAAACAATGTTTTTTGTGGTATACAAACACTCAAAAGAGAAAGTAGGATTTCATATAACTGTCAGCTACGCTCCTGAATTGATGTTTGTTTACTATTGGAGTCCATACCAAGCGAGTGATACTGTCAGGATACACTCATTGCATTACGCATCGATGTTGACCCTGTTTACATTAGTTTGTTACGTCAACAAACGTCGTATACGAAGTTAGTTTATTAGTTGAAATACTCAGCTTTTAAGGCTAATATTCGAAAAATATTTATACCATACAATAGGGAAATATATTATGTAAATATTTTCGTTTTCACCGATGTAATGTCGCTTTAATAAGGAAGAAAACTAAGTCATTATCTCGTTTGCATCTAATTCTTACCGTCTACAACGCACATTTTTGGAGAGCTTACTAATGTTGTTAGAACTTGTTTGCCCAACCCATATTGCGTTTTCTTTGTTTTATCATGATTATGTATGTACGTTCATTCTCCTTTGAAAAATTGAAAATTTAGACAAACAAGATACATGCAATTGTATACGTTACAGTAACACCTGTCATAAGCAGCCAGCCCATGGAATATCAGAAAGTGACTGCTTAGCACAGGTGGCTGCTTAATAGATGTCAAATGTATAATAAAACAACATATTTGGAATCTGGAAACGGGCTGCTTAATATAGGTTGGCTGCTTAATGGAGGCGACCTCTAACACAGGTTTGACTGTCTATTACTCATTACTTATATTTACATTAATACAATTATTAATCTTTACAATGACATAAAGAAAATATAGCACACTTTTCATTTAAATTGTTTAATTCCATATTTTTGTAAATTACCGTGTGCCGGAACAGGTAAATAGATCATCCTTGGAACAGCGTAAACTGCAAGACACGCCTTTTCTCGTGACGAGCGCTGTTTAACACTGCGAATGCACATGACCGTAACTTCGAGTGCGCATGTCGACTGCATATCATTAGTTGCAAACCGTCATACGAAATTGTATACAATCGCGGCACCTACGTTCATCGAAGGAAATGCAATAGTAATGTAAACATGTAAATATATTAGTTTTCCATTTTTGCGTGAAACAATCTACACTTGTTTGTTTGAACATGCAAATGTCTTAACTTAATAATAATCTGATGATTTCCAAACAGAGAAACAATACATAGACTTTTGATATAAAGCATGTTAATAAAAATACTTTCAGTATAACTTTTTGTATGTATTACTTTAAAGTTTAAACTAATACTTGATAACATGTTCATGCTACGTCCATGTTCACCATATATCTGAACTGGTAATCCATGGATCGCAGGTTCCATCCCCCGTCTGACCCTAATAAATAATAGACTAATAAATTAACAGTCTTTCAGATGGGACTTTAAACCGATGTCTCGTGTCGGTGCTTTACATCGTGCACGTAAAAGAACCAGAGGAGACTCTGGAATGGGTCTCTGTCTGTATCATTGCATAACCCTCCGAAAATCTAAAATGACTAATCTCTTCAGAAGGCGTCGCTCAAATGGGCAACCGGTAGTGACGATAAATAAACGTAAAGAACACATTCACCATAATTATATTCAGCGTTGCTTACCACCTAGTATGGTTCTGCCACGTTCACCATATATAACACCTAGTATGGTTCTACCACGTTCACCATATATAACACCTAGTATGGTTCTGCCACGTTCACCATATATAACACCTAGTATGGTTCTACCACGTTCACCATATATAACACCTAGTATGGTTCTGCCACGTTCACCATATATAACACCTAGTATGGGTCTGCCACGTTCACCATATATAACACCTAGTATGGGTCTACCACGTTCACCATATATAACACCTAGTATGGGTCTACCACGTTCACCATATATAACACCTAGTATGGTTCTGCCACGCACCAAAACACCAGTATGGGTCTCCACGTTCACCATATAAACACCTAGTATGGTTCTACCACGTTCACCATATATAACACCTAGTATGGTTCTGCCACGTTCACCATATATAACACCTAGTATGGTTCTGCCACGTTCACCATATATAACACCTAGTATGGTTCTCCACGTTCACCATATATAACACCTAGTATGGTTCTACCACGTTCACCATATATAACACCTAGTATGGTTCTACCACGTTCACCATATATAACACTAGTATGGTTCTACCACGTTCACCATATATAACACCTAGTATGGTTCTGCCACGTTCACCATATATAACACCTAGTATGGTTCTGCCAAGTTCACCATATATAACACCTAGTATGGTTCTGCCACGTTCACCATATATAACACCTAGTATGGTTCTACCACGTTCACCATATATAACACCTAGTATGGTTCTACCACGTTCACCATATATAACACCTAGTATGGTTCTACCACGTTCACCATATATAACACCTAGTATGGTTCTACCACGTTCACCATATATAACACCTAGTATGGGTCTACCACGTTCACCATATATAACACCTAGTATGGTTCTGCCACGTTCACCATATATAGCACCTAGTATGGTTCTACCACGTTCACCATATATAACACCTAGTATGGTCTACCACGTTCACCATATATAACACCTAGTATGGTCTACCACGTTCACCATATATAACACCTAGTATGGTTCTACCACGTTCACCATATATACACCTAGTATGGTTCTGCCACGTTCACCATATATAACACCTAGTATGGTTCTGCCACGTTCACCATATATAACACCTAGTATGGTTCTGCCACGTTCACCATATATAACACCTAGTATGGTTCTGCCACGTTCACCATATATAACACCTAGTATGGTTCTGCCACGTTCACCATATATAACACCTAGTATGGGTCTACCACGTTCACCATATATAACACCTAGTATGGGTCTACCACGTTCACCATATATAACACCTAGTATGGGTCTACCACGTTCACCATATATAACACCTAGTATGGTTCTGCCACGTTCACCATATATAACACCTAGTATGGGTCTACCACGTTCACCATATATAACACCTAGTATGGGTCTGCCACGTTCACCATATATAACACCTAGTATGGTTCTACCACGTTCACCATATATAACACCTAGTATGGGTCTACCACGTTCACCATATATAACACCTAGTATGGTTCTACCACGTTCACCATATATAACACCTAGTATGGTTCTACCACGTTCACCATATATAACACCTAGTATGGTTCTGCCACGTTCACCATATATAACACCTAGTATGGTTCTACCACGTTCACCATATATAACACCTAGTATGGTTCTGCCACGTTCACCATATATAACACCTAGTATGGTTCTACCACGTTCACCATATATAACACCTAGTATGGTTCTACCACGTTCACCATATATAACACCTAGTATGGTTCTGCCACGTTCACCATATATAACACCTAGTATGGTTCTACCACGTTCACCATATATAGCACCTAGTATGGTTCTGCCACGTTCACCATATATAGCACCTAGTATGGTTCTACAACGTTCACCATATATAACACCTTGTATGGGTCTACCACGTTCACCATATATAAATTCTATTATGGGTCTACCACGTTCACCATATATAACACCTAGTATGGTTCTACCACGTTCACCATATATAACACCTAGTATGGTTCTGCCACGTTCACCATATATAACACCTAGTATGGTTCTGCCACGTTCACCATATATAACACCTAGTATGATTCTACCACGTTCACCATATATAGCACCTAGTATGGTTCTGCCACGTTCACCATATATAGCACCTAGTATGGTTCTACAACGTTCACCATATATAACACCTTGTATGGGTCTACCACGTTCACCATATATAAATTCTATTATGGGTCTACCACGTTCACCATATATAACACCTAGTATGGTTCTACCACGTTCACCATATATAACACCTAGTATGGTTCTGCCACGTTCACCATATATAACAC
>CM026388.1:6512588-6544403 GCA_014843695.1 Archivesica marissinica | reverse complement strand
CTCATCTTCTTACTGCTACATCTCATCTTCTTACTGCTATATCTCATCTTCTTACTGCTCATCTTCTTACTGCTATATCTCATCTTCTTACTGTTCATCTTCTTACTGCTCATCTTCTTACTGCTATATCTCATCTTCTTACTGCTCATCTTCTTACTGCTATATCTCATCTTCTTACTGCTCATCTTCTTACTGCTATATCTCATCTTCTTACTGCTCATCTTCTTACTGCTATATCTCATCTTCTTACTGCTTATCTCATCGTCTTACTGCTACATCTCATCTTCTTACTGCTCATCTTCTTACTGCTATATCTCATCTTCTTACTGCTCATCTTCTTACTGCTATATCTCATCTTCTTACTGCTCATCTTCTTACTGCTATATCTCATCTTCTTACTGCTCATCTTCTTACTGCTATATCTCATCTTCTTACTGCTATATCACATCTTCTTACTGCTATATCTCATCTTCTTACTGCTATATCTCATCTTCTTACTGCTATATCTCATCTTCTTACTGCTATATCTCATATTCTTACTGCTATATCTCATCTCTTACTGCTTTCATCTTCTTACTGCTATATCTCATCTTCTTACTGCTACATCTCATCTTCTTACTGCTCATCTTCTTACTGCTATATCTTATCTTCTTACTGCTCATCTTCTTACTGCTATATCTCATCTTCTTACTGCTCATCTTCTTACAGCTATATCTCATCTTCTTTCTGCTCATATTCTTACTGCTCATCGTCTTACTGCTATATCTCATCTTCTTACTGCTCAACTTCTTACTGCTATATCTCATCTTCTTACTGCTATATCTCATCTTCTTACTGCTCATCGGTTTACTGCTATATCTCGTCTTCTTACTGCTCATCTTCTTACTGCTATATCTCATCTTCTTACTGCTATATCTCATCGTCTTACTGCTACATCTCACCTTCTTACTGCTCATCGTCTTACTGCTATATCTCATCTTCTTACTGCTCATTTTCTTACTGCTATATCTCATCTTCTTACTGCTCATCTTCTTACTGATATATCTCATCTTCTTACTGCTCATCTTCTTACTGCTATATCTCATCTTCTTACTGCTCATATTCTTACAGCTATATCTCATCTTCTTACTGCTCATCTTCTTACTGCTATATCTCATCTTCTTACTGCTCATCGTCTTACTGCTATATCTCAACTTCTTACTGCTCATCTTCTTACTGCTATATCTCATCTTCTTACTGCTATATCTCATCATCTTACTGCTACATCTCATCTTCTTACTGCTCATCTTCTTACTGCTATATCTCATCTTATTACTGCTATATCTCATCTTCTTACTGCTCATCTTCTTACTGCTATATCTCGTCTTCTTACTGCTCATCTTCTTACTGCTATATCTCATCTTATTACTGCTACATCTCACCTTCTTACTGCTCATCGTCTTACTGCTATATCTCATCTTCTTACTGCTCATCTTCTTACTGATATATCTCATCTTCTTACAGCTCATCTTCTTACTGCTATATCTCATCTTCTTACTGCTACATCTCACATTCTTACAGCTCATCGTCTTACTGCTATATCTCCTCTTCTTACTGCTATATCTCATCGTCTTATTGCTACATCTCATCTTCTTACTGCTATATCTCGTCTTCTTACTGCTCATCTTCTTACTGCTATATCTCATCTTCTTACTGCTATATCTCATCTTCTTACTGCTCATCTTCTTACAGCTATATCTCGTCTTCTTACTGCTCATCTTCATACTGCTATATCTCATCTTCTTACTGCTATATCTCATCGTCTTACTGCTACATCTCACCTTCTTACTGCTCATCTTCTTACTGCTATATCTCATCTTCTTACTGCTATATCTCATCGTCTTACTGCTACATCTCATCGTCTTATTGCTATATCTCGTCTTCTTACTGCTCATATTCTTACTGCTACATCTCACCTTCTTACTGCTCATCGTCTTACTGCTATATCTCATCTTCTTACTGCTCATCTTCTTACTGCTATATCTAATCGTCTTACTGCTACATCTCATCTTCTTACTGCACATCTTCTTACTGCTATATCTCATCTTCTTACTGCTCATCTTCTTACTGCTATATCTCATCTTCTTACTGCTATATCTCATCTTCTTACTGCTATATCTCATCTTCTTACTGCTATATCTCATCTTCTTACTGCTATATCACATATTCTTACTGCTATATCTCATCTTCTTACTGCTACATCTCATCTTCTTACTGCTCATCTTCTTACTGCTATATCTCATCTTCTTACAGCTCATCTTCTTACTGCTATATCTCATCTTCTTACTGCTCATCTTCTTACAGCTATATCTCATCTTCTTTCTGCTCATCTTCTTACTGCTATATCTCATCTTCTTACTGCTCATCGTCTTACTGCTATATCTCATCTTCTTACTGCTCAACTTCTTACTGCTATATCTCATCTTCTTACTGCTATATCTCATCATCTTACTGCTCATCTTCTTACTGCTATATCTCATCTTCTTACTGCTCATCTTCTTACTGTTATATCTCATCTTCTTACTGCTATATCTCATCGTCTTACTGCTACATCTCATCGTCTTACTGCTCATCTTCTTACTGCTATATCTCGTCTTCTTACTGCTACATCTCATCTTCTTACTGCTATATCTCATATTCTTACTGCTCATCTTCTTACTGCTATATCTCATCTTCTTACTGCTCATCTTCTTACTGCTATATCTCATCGTCTTACTACTACATCTCATCTTCTTACTGCTCATCGTCTTACTGCTACATCTCATCTTCTTACTGCTATATCTCATCTTCTTACTGCTCATCTTCTTACTGCTATATCTCATCTTCTTACTGCTCATCTTCTTACTGCTATATCTCATCTTCTTACTGCTATATCTCATCGTCTTACTGCTACATCTCATCCTCTTACTGCTCATCTTCTTACTGCTATATCTCATCTTCTTACTGCTCATCTTCTTACTGCTATATCTCATCTTCTTACTGCTATATCTCATCTTCTTACTGCTCATCTTCTTACTGCTATATCTCATCTTCTTACTGCTCATCTTCTTACAGCTATATCTTATCTTCTTACTGCTATATCTCATATTCTTACTGCTCATCTTCTTACTGCTATATCTCGTCTTCTTACTGCTCATCTTCTTACTGCTATATCTCATCTTCTTACTGCTATATCTCATCGTCTTACTGCTACATCTCACATTCATACTGCTAGATCTCGTCTTCTTACTGCTCATCTTCTTACTGCTATATCTCATCTTCTAACTGCTACATCTCACCTTCTTACTGCTATATCTCGTCTTCTTACTGCTCATCTTCTTACTGCTATATCTCATCTTCTTACTGCTGTATCTCATCGTATTACTGCTACATCTCACCTTTTTACTGCTATATCTCGTCTTCTTTCTGCTCATCGTCTTACTGCTATATCTCATCTTCTTACTGCTATATCTCATCGTCTTACTGCTACATCTCATCTTCTTACTGCTATATCTCATCTTCTTACTGCTATATCTCATCGTCTTACTGCTACATCTCATGTTCTTACTGCTCATCTTCTTACTGCTATATCTCATCTTCTTACTGCTCATCGTCTTACTGCTATATCTCATCTTCTTACTGCTCATCTTCTTACTGCTCATCTTCTTACTGCTATATCTCATCTTCTTACTGCTCATCTTCTTACTGCTATATCTCATCTTCTTACTGCTCATCTTCTTACTGCTATATCTCATCTTCTTACTGCTCATCTTCTTACTGCTACATCTCATCTTCTTACTGCTCATCTTCTTACTGCTATATCTCATCTTCTTACTGCTATATCTCATCGTCTTACTGCTACATCTCATCTTCTTACTGCTCATCTTCTTACTGCTATATCTCATCTTCTTACTGCTCATCTTCTTACTGCTATATCTCATCTTCTTACTGCTCATCTTCTTACTGCTATATCTCATCTTCTTACTGCTCATCTTCTTACTGCTCATCTTCTTACTGCTATATCTCATCTTCTTACTGCTCATCTTCTTACTGCTATATCTCATCTTCTTACTGCTCATCTTCTTACTGCTATATCTCATCTTCTTACTGCTCATCTTCTTACTGCTATATCTCATCTTCTTACTGCTCATCTTCTTACTGCTATATCTCATCTTCTTACTGCTCATCTTCTTACTGCTATATCTCATCTTCTTACTGCTATATCTCATCGTCTTACTGCTACATCTCATCGTCTTACTGCTCATCTTCTTACTGCTATATCTCGTCTTCTTACTGCTACATCTCATCTTCTTACTGCTATATCTCATATTCTTACTGCTCATCTTCTTACTGCTATATCTCATCTTCTTACTGCTCATCTTCTTACTGCTATATCTCATCGTCTTACTACTACATCTCATCTTCTTACTGCTCATCGTCTTACTGCTACATCTCATCTTCTTACTGCTATATCTCATCTTCTTACTGCTCATCTTCTTACTGCTATATCACATCTTCTTACTGCTCATCGTCTTACATCTATATCTCATCTTCTTACTGCTCATCTTCTTACTGCTATATCTCATCGTCTTACTGCTACATCTCATCCTCTTACTGCTCATCTTCTTACTGCTATATCTCATCTTCTTACTGCTCATCTTCTTACTGCTATATCTCATCTTCTTACTGCTATATCTCATCTTCTTACTGCTCATCTTCTTACTGCTATATCTCATCTTCTTACTGCTCATCTTCTTACAGCTATATCTTATCTTCTTACTGCTATATCTCATATTCTTACTGCTCATCTTCTTACTGCTATATCTCGTCTTCTTACTGCTCATCTTCTTACTGCTATATCTCATCTTCTTACTGCTATATCTCATCGTCTTACTGCTACATCTCACATTCATACTGCTAGATCTCGTCTTCTTACTGCTCATCTTCTTACTGCTATATCTCATCTTCTAACTGCTACATCTCACCTTCTTACTGCTATATCTCGTCTTCTTACTGCTCATCTTCTTACTGCTATATCTCATCTTCTTACTGCTGTATCTCATCGTATTACTGCTACATCTCACCTTTTTACTGCTATATCTCGTCTTCTTTCTGCTCATCGTCTTACTGCTATATCTCATCTTCTTACTGCTATATCTCATCGTCTTACTGCTACATCTCATCTTCTTACTGCTATATCTCATCTTCTTACTGCTATATCTCATCGTCTTACTGCTACATCTCATGTTCTTACTGCTCATCTTCTTACTGCTATATCTCATCTTCTTACTGCTCATCGTCTTACTGCTATATCTCATCTTCTTACTGCTCATCTTCTTACTGCTCATCTTCTTACTGCTATATCTCATCTTCTTACTGCTCATCTTCTTACTGCTATATCTCATCTTCTTACTGCTCATCTTCTTACTGCTATATCTCGTCTCCTTACTGTTCATCTTCTTACTGCTACATCTCATCTTCTTACTGCTATATCTCATCGTCTTACTGCTACATCTCATCTTCTTACTGCTCATCTTCTTACTGCTATATCTCATCTTCTTACTGCTCATCTTCTTACTGCTATATCTCATCTTCTTACTGCTATATCTCATCGTCTTACTGCTACATCTCATTCTTACTGCTCATCTTCTTACTGCTATATCTCATCTTCTTACTGCTCATCTTCTTACTGCTATATCTCATCTTCTTACTGCTCATCTTCTTACTGCTATATCTCCTCTTACTGTCATCTTCTTACTGCTACATCTCATCGTCTTACTGCTATATCTCATCGTCTTACTGCTACATCTCATCTTCTTACTGCTCATCTTCTTACTGCTATATCTCGTCTTCTTACTGCTCATCTTCTTACTGCTATATCTCATCTTCTTACTGCTATATCTCATCGTCTTACTGCTACATCTCACCTTCTTATTGCTATATCTCGTCTTCTTACTGCTCATCTTCTTATTGCTATATCTCATCTTCTTACTGCTACATCTCTCCTTCTTACTGCTATATCTCGACTTCTTACTGCTCCTCTTCTTACTGCTATATCTCATCTTCTTACTGCTATATCTCATCGTATTACTGCTACATCTCACCTTCTTACTGCTATATCTCGTCTTCTTACTGCTCATCGTCTTACTGCTATATCTCATCTTCTTACTGCTATATCTCATCTTCTTACTGCTATATCTCATCTTCTTACTGCTCATCGTCTTACAGCTATATCTCATCTTCTTACTGCTCATCTTCTTACTGCTATATCTCATCGTCTTACTGCTACATCTCATCTTCTTAATGCTCATCTTCTTACTGCTATATCTCATCTTCTTACTGCTATATCTCATCTTCTTACTGCTCATCTTCTTACTGCTATATCTCATCTTCTTACTGCTCATCTTCTTACTGCTATATCTCATCTTCTTACTGCTCATCTTCTTACAGCTATATCTCATCTTCTTACTGCTCATCTTCTTACTGCTATATCTCATCTTCTTACTGCTCATCGTCTTACTGCTATATCTCATCTTCTTACTGCTCATCTTCTTACTGCTATATCTCATCTTCTTACTGCTCATCTTCTTACTGTTATATCTCATCTTCTTACTGCTATATCTCATCGTCTTACTGCTACATCTCATCGTCTTACTGCTCATCTTCTTACTGCTATATCTCGTCTTCTTACTGCTATATCTCATCTTCTTACTGCTATATCTCATCGTCTTATTGCTACATCTCATCTTCTTACTGCTATATCTCGTCTTCTTACTGCTCATCTTCTTACTGCTATATCTCATCCTCTTACTGCTCATCTTCTTACTGCTATATCTCTTCTTCTTACTGCTCATCTTCTTACTGCTATATCTCATCGTCTTACTGCTATATCTCATCGTCTTACTGCTACATCTCACCTTCTTACTGCTATATCTCATCTTCTTACTGCTCATCTTCTTACTGCTATATCTCATCTTCTTACTGCTACATCTCACCTTCTTACTGCTCATTTTCTTACTGCTATATCTCATCTTCTTACTGCTATATCTCATCGTCTTACTGCTACATCTCATCTTCTTACTGCTATATCTCGTCTTCTTACTGCTCATATTCTTACTGCTACATCTCACCTTCTTACTGCTCATCGTCTTACTGCTATATCTCATCTTCTTACTGCTCATCTTCTTACTGCTCTATCTCATCTTCTTACTGCTCATCTTCTTACTGCTATATCTAATCGTCTTACTGCTACATCTCATCTTCTTACTGCTCATCTTCTTACTGCTATATCTCATCTTCTTACTGCTCATCTTCTTACTGCTATATCTCATCTTCTTACTGCTCATCTTCTTACTGCTATATCTCATCTTCTTACTGCTATATCACATCTTCTTACTGCTATATCTCATCTTCTTACTGCTATATCTCATCTTCTTACTGCTATATCTCATCTTCTTACTGCTATATCTCATCTTCTTACTGCTATATCACATATTCTTACTGCTATATCTCATCTTCTTACTGCTATATCTCATCTTCTTACTGCTACATCTCATCTTCTTACTGCTCATCTTCTTACTGCTATATCTTATCTTCTTACTGCTCATCTTCTTACTGCTATATCTCATCTTCTTACTGCTCATCTTCTTACAGCTATATCTCATCTTCTTTCTGCTCATATTCTTACTGCTCATCGTCTTACTGCTATATCTCATCTTCTTACTGCTCAACTTCTTACTGCTATATCTCATCTTCTTACTGCTATATCTCATCTTCTTACTGCTCATCGGTTTACTGCTATATCTCGTCTTCTTACTGCTCATCTTCTTACTGCTATATCTCATCTTCTTACTGCTATATCTCATCGTCTTACTGCTACATCTCACCTTCTTACTGCTCATCGTCTTACTGCTATATCTCATCTTCTTACTGCTCATCTTCTTACTGCTATATCTCATCTTCTTACTGCTCATCTTCTTACTGATATATCTCATCTTCTTACTGCTCATCTTCTTACTGCTATATCTCATCTTCTTACTGCTCATCTTCTTACAGCTATATCTCATCTTCTTACTGCTCATCTTCTTACTGCTATATCTCATCTTCTTACTGCTCATCGTCTTACTGCTATATCTCATCTTCTTACTGCTCATCTTCTTACTGCTATATCTCATCTTCTTACTGCTATATCTCATCATCTTACTGCTACATCTCATCTTCTTACTGCTCATCTTCTTACTGCTATATCTCATCTTATTACTGCTATATCTCATCTTCTTACTGCTCATCTTCTTACTGCTATATCTCGTCTTCTTACTGCTCATCTTCTTACTGCTATATCTCATCTTATTACTGCTACATCTCACCTTCTTACTGCTCATCGTCTTACTGCTATATCTCATCTTCTTACTGCTCATCTTCTTACTGATATATCTCATCTTCTTACAGCTCATCTTCTTACTGCTATATCTCATCTTCTTACTGCTACATCTCACATTCTTACAGCTCATCGTCTTACTGCTATATCTCATCTTCTTACTGCTATATCTCATCGTCTTATTGCTACATCTCATCTTCTTACTGCTATATCTCGTCTTCTTACTGCTCATCTTCTTACTGCTATATCTCATCTTCTTACTGCTATATCTCATCTTCTTACTGCTCATCTTCTTACAGCTATATCTCGTCTTCTTACTGCTCATCTTCATACTGCTATATCTCATCTTCTTACTGCTATATCTCATCGTCTTACTGCTACATCTCACCTTCTTACTGCTCATCTTCTTACTGCTATATCTCATCTTCTTACTGCTATATCTCATCGTCTTACTGCTACATCTCATCGTCTTATTGCTATATCTCGTCTTCTTACTGCTCATATTCTTACTGCTACATCTCACCTTCTTACTGCTCATCGTCTTACTGCTATATCTCATCTTCTTACTGCTCATCTTCTTACTGCTATATCTCATCTTCTTACTGCTCATCTTCTTACTGCTATATCTCATCTTCTTACTGCTATATCTCATCTTCTTACTGCTATATCTCATCTTCTTACTGCTCATCTTCTTACTGCTATATCTCATCTTCTTACTGCTATATCTCATCTTCTTACTGCTCATCTTCTTACTGCTATATCTCATCTTCTTACTGCTCATCTTCTTACTGCTATATCTCATCTTCTTACTGCTATATCTCATCTTCTTACTGCTCATCTTCTTACTGCTATATCTCATCTTCTTACTGCTCATCTTCTTACTGCTATATCTCATCTTCTTACTGCTCATCTTCTTACTGCTATATCTCATCTTCTTACTGCTACATCTCATCTTACGCTCATTCTTACTGCTATATCTCATCTTCTTACTGCTATATCTCATCGTCTTACTGCTACATCTCATCTTCTTACTGCTATATCTCGTCTTCTTACTGCTCATCTTCTTACTGCTATATCTCATCTTCTTACTGCTATATCTCATCTTCTTACTGCTCATCTTCTTACTGCTATATCTCGTCTTCTTACTGCTCATCTTCTTACTGCTATATCTCATCTTCTTACTGCTATATCTCATCGTCTTACTGCTACATCTCACCTTCTTACTGCTCATCTTCTTACTGCTATATCTCATCTTCTTACTGCTATATCTCATCGTCTTACTGCTACATCTCATCGTCTTACTGCTATATCTCGTCTTCTTACTGCTCATATTCTTACTGCTACATCTCATCTTCTTACTGCTCATCGTCTTACTGCTATATCTCATCTTCTTACTGCTCATCTTCTTACTGCTATATCTCATCGTCTTACTGCTACATCTCATCTTCTTACTGCTCATCTTCTTACTGCTATATCTCATCTTCTTACTGCTCATCTTCTTACTGCTATATCTCATCTTCTTACTGCTATATCTCATCTTCTTACTGCTATATCTCATCTTCTTACTGCTATATCTCATCTTCTTACTGCTCATCTTCTTACTGCTATATCTCATCTTCTTACTGCTACATCTCATCTTCTTACTGCTCATCTTCTTACTGCTATATCTCATCTTCTTACTGCTAATCTTCTTACTGCTATATCTCATCTTCTTACTGCTATATCTCATCTTCTTACTGCTCATCTTCTTACTGCTATATCTCGTCTTCTTACTGCTCATCTTCTTACTGCTATATCTCATCTTCTTACTGCTATATCTCATCGTCTTACTGCTACATCTCACTTCTTACTGCTATATCTCGTCTTCTTACTGCTCATCTTCTTACTGCTATATCTCATCTTCTTACTGCTCATCTTCTTACTGCTATATCTCATCTTCTTACTGCTCATCTTCTTACTGCTATATCTCATCTTCTTACTGCTATATCTCATCTTCTTACTGCTATTCATCTTCTTACTGCTATATCTCATCTTCTTACTGCTCATCTTCTTACTGCTATATCTCATCTTCTTACTGCTATATCTCATCTTCTTACTGCTATATCTCATCTTCTTACTGCTATATCTCATCTTCTTACTGCTTTCATCTTCTTACTGCTATATCTCATCTTCTTACTGCTACATCTCATCTTCTTACTGCTCATCTTCTTACTGCTATATCTCATCTTCTTACTGCTCATCTTCTTACTGCTATATCTCATCTTCTTACTGCTCATCTTCTTACTGCTATATCTCATCTTCTTACTGCTCATCTTCTTACTGCTATATCTCATCTTCTTACTGCTCATCTTCTTACTGCTATATCTCATCTTCTTACTGCTCATCTTCTTACTGCTATATCTCATCTTCTTACTGCTATATCTCATCTCTTACTGCTCATCTTCTTACTGCTATATCTCATCTTCTTACTGCTCATCTTCTTACTGCTATATCTCATCTTCTTACTGCTATATCTCATCGTCTTACTGCTACATCTCATCTTCTTACTGCTCATCTTCTTACTGCTATATCTCATCTTCTTACTGCTACATCTCATCTTCTTACTGCTATATCTCATATTCTTACTGCTCATCTTCTTACTGCTATATCTCATCTTCTTACTGCTCATCTTCTTACTGCTATATCTCATCGTCTTACTACTACATCTCATCTTCTTACTGCTCATCGTCTTACTGCTACATCTCATCTTCTTACTGCTATATCTCATCTTCTTACTGCTCATCTTCTTACTGCTATATCTCATCTTCTTACTGCTCATCGTCTTACATCTATATCTCATCTTCTTACTGCTCATCTTCTTACTGCTATATCTCATCGTCTTACTGCTACATCTCATCCTCTTACTGCTCATCTTCTTACTGCTATATCTCATCTTCTTACTGCTCATCTTCTTACTGCTATATCTCATCTTCTTACTGCTCATCTTCTTACTGCTATATCTCATCTTCTTACTGCTCATCTTCTTACAGCTATATCTCATCTTCTTACTGCTATATCTCATCTTCTTACTGCTCATCTTCTTACTGCTATATCTCGTCTTCTTACTGCTCATCTTCTTACTGCTATATCTCATCTTCTTACTGCTATATCTCATCGTCTTACTGCTACATCTCACCTTCTTACTGCTATATCTCGTCTTCTTACTGCTCATCTTCTTACTGCTATATCTCATCTTCTTACTGCTAACTGCTACATCTCACCTTCTTACTGCTATATCTCGTCTTCTTACTGCTCATCTTCTTACTGCTATATCTCATCTTCTTACTGCTATATCTCATCGTATTACTGCTACATCTCACCTTCTTACTGCTATATCTCGTCTTCTTACTGCTCATCGTCTTACTGCTATATCTCATCTTCTTACTGCTATATCTCATCTTCTTACTGCTCATCTTCTTACTGCTATATCTCATCTTCTTACTGCTATATCTCATCGTCTTACTGCTACATCTCATTTCTTACTGCTCATCTTCTTACTGCTATATCTCATCTTCTTACTGCTCATCTTCTTACTGCTATATCTCATCTTCTTACTGCTCATCTTCTTACTGCTCATCTTCTTACTGCTATATCTCATCTTCTTACTGCTCATCTTCTTACTGCTATATCTCATCTTCTTACTGCTCATCTTCTTACTGCTATATCTCTCTCTTACTGTCATCTTCTTACTGCTACATCTCATCTTCTTACTGCTATATCTCATCGTCTTACTGCTATATCTCATCTTCTTACTGCTCATCTTCTTACTGCTATATCTCATCTTCTTACTGCTTCTCATCTTCTTACTGCTCATCTTCTTACTGCTATATCTCATCTTCTTACTGCTCATCTTCTTACTGCTATATCTCATCTTCTTACTGCTCATCTTCTTACTGCTATATCTCATCTTCTTACTGCTCATCTTCTTACTGCTATATCTCATCTTCTTACTGCTCATCTTCTTACTGCTATATCTCATCTTCTTACTGCTCATCTTCTTACTGCTATATCTCATCTTCTTACTGCTCATCTTCTTACTGCTATATCTCATCTTCTTACTGCTCATCTTCTTACTGCTATATCTCATCTTCTTACTGCTATATCTCATCTTCTTACTGCTATATCTCATCTTCTTACTGCTATATCTCATCTTCTTACTGCTATATCTCATCTTCTTACTGCTATATCTCATCTTCTTACTGCTATATCTCATCTTCTTACTGCTATATCTCATCTTCTTACTGCTCATCTTCTTACTGCTATATCTCATCTTCTTACTGCTATATCTCATCTTCTTACTGCTATATCTCATCTTCTTACTGCTCATCTTCTTACTGCTATATCTCATCTTCTTACTGCTATATCTCATCTTCTTACTGCTCATCTTCTTACTGCTATATCTCATCTTCTTACTGCTCATCTTCTTACTGCTATATCTCATCTTCTTACTGCTCATCTTCTTACTGCTATATCTCATCGTCTTACTGCTACATCTCATCCTCTTACTGCTCATCTTCTTACTGCTATATCTCATCTTCTTACTGCTCATCTTCTTACTGCTATATCTCATCTTCTTACTGCTATATCTCATCTTCTTACTGCTCATCTTCTTACTGCTATATCTCATCTTCTTACTGCTCATCTTCTTACAGCTATATCTTATCTTCTTACTGCTATATCTCATATTCTTACTGCTCATCTTCTTACTGCTATATCTCGTCTTCTTACTGCTCATCTTCTTACTGCTATATCTCATCTTCTTACTGCTATATCTCATCGTCTTACTGCTACATCTCACATTCATACTGCTAGATCTCGTCTTCTTACTGCTCATCTTCTTACTGCTATATCTCATCTTCTAACTGCTACATCTCACCTTCTTACTGCTATATCTCGTCTTCTTACTGCTCATCTTCTTACTGCTATATCTCATCTTCTTACTGCTGTATCTCATCGTATTACTGCTACATCTCACCTTTTTACTGCTATATCTCGTCTTCTTTCTGCTCATCGTCTTACTGCTATATCTCATCTTCTTACTGCTATATCTCATCGTCTTACTGCTACATCTCATCTTCTTACTGCTATATCTCATCTTCTTACTGCTATATCTCATCGTCTTACTGCTACATCTCATGTTCTTACTGCTCATCTTCTTACTGCTATATCTCATCTTCTTACTGCTCATCGTCTTACTGCTATATCTCATCTTCTTACTGCTCATCTTCTTACTGCTCATCTTCTTACTGCTATATCTCATCTTCTTACTGCTCATCTTCTTACTGCTATATCTCATCTTCTTACTGCTCATCTTCTTACTGCTATATCTCTCTTCTTACTGTTCATCTTCTTACTGCTACATCTCATCGTCTTACTGCTATATCTCATCGTCTTACTGCTAATCTCATCTTCTTACTGCTCATCTTCTTACTGCTATATCTCATCTTCTTACTGCTCATCTTCTTACTGCTATATCTCATCTTCTTACTGCTATATCTCATCGTCTTACTGCTACATCTCATCTTCTTACTGCTCATCTTCTTACTGCTATATCTCATCTTCTTACTGCTCATCTTCTTACTGCTATATCTCATCTTCTTACTGCTCATCTTCTTACTGCTATATCTCGTCTCCTTACTGTTCATCTTCTTACTGCTACATCTCATCGTCTTACTGCTATATCTCATCGTCTTACTGCTACATCTCATCTTCTTACTGCTCATCTTCTTACTGCTATATCTCGTCTTCTTACTGCTCATCTTCTTACTGCTATATCTCATCTTCTTACTGCTATATCTCATCGTCTTACTGCTACATCTCACCTTCTTATTGCTATATCTCGTCTTCTTACTGCTCATCTTCTTATTGCTATATCTCATCTTCTTACTGCTACATCTCTCCTTCTTACTGCTATATCTCGACTTCTTACTGCTCCTCTTCTTACTGCTATATCTCATCTTCTTACTGCTATATCTCATCGTATTACTGCTACATCTCACCTTCTTACTGCTATATCTCGTCTTCTTACTGCTCATCGTCTTACTGCTATATCTCATCTTCTTACTGCTATATCTCATCTTCTTACTGCTATATCTCATCTTCTTACTGCTCATCGTCTTACAGCTATATCTCATCTTCTTACTGCTCATCTTCTTACTGCTATATCTCATCGTCTTACTGCTACATCTCATCTTCTTAATGCTCATCTTCTTACTGCTATATCTCATCTTCTTACTGCTATATCTCATCTTCTTACTGCTCATCTTCTTACTGCTATATCTCATCTTCTTACTGCTCATCTTCTTACTGCTATATCTCATCTTCTTACTGCTCATCTTCTTACAGCTATATCTCATCTTCTTACTGCTCATCTTCTTACTGCTATATCTCATCTTCTTACTGCTCATCGTCTTACTGCTATATCTCATCTTCTTACTGCTCATCTTCTTACTGCTATATCTCATCTTCTTACTGCTCATCTTCTTACTGTTATATCTCATCTTCTTACTGCTATATCTCATCGTCTTACTGCTACATCTCATCGTCTTACTGCTCATCTTCTTACTGCTATATCTCGTCTTCTTACTGCTATATCTCATCTTCTTACTGCTATATCTCATCGTCTTATTGCTACATCTCATCTTCTTACTGCTATATCTCGTCTTCTTACTGCTCATCTTCTTACTGCTATATCTCATCCTCTTACTGCTCATCTTCTTACTGCTATATCTCTTCTTCTTACTGCTCATCTTCTTACTGCTATATCTCATCGTCTTACTGCTATATCTCATCGTCTTACTGCTACATCTCACCTTCTTACTGCTATATCTCATCTTCTTACTGCTCATCTTCTTACTGCTATATCTCATCTTCTTACTGCTACATCTCACCTTCTTACTGCTCATTTTCTTACTGCTATATCTCATCTTCTTACTGCTATATCTCATCGTCTTACTGCTACATCTCATCTTCTTACTGCTATATCTCGTCTTCTTACTGCTCATATTCTTACTGCTACATCTCACCTTCTTACTGCTCATCGTCTTACTGCTATATCTCATCTTCTTACTGCTCATCTTCTTACTGCTATATCTCATCTTCTTACTGCTCATCTTCTTACTGCTATATCTAATCGTCTTACTGCTACATCTCATCTTCTTACTGCTCATCTTCTTACTGCTATATCTCATCTTCTTACTGCTCATCTTCTTACTGCTATATCTCATCTTCTTACTGCTCATCTTCTTACTGCTATATCTCATCTTCTTACTGCTATATCACATCTTCTTACTGCTATATCTCATCTTCTTACTGCTATATCTCATCTTCTTACTGCTATATCTCATCTTCTTACTGCTATATCTCATCTTCTTACTGCTATATCACATATTCTTACTGCTATATCTCATCTTCTTACTGCTATATCTCATCTTCTTACTGCTACATCTCATCTTCTTACTGCTCATCTTCTTACTGCTATATCTTATCTTCTTACTGCTCATCTTCTTACTGCTATATCTCATCTTCTTACTGCTCATCTTCTTACAGCTATATCTCATCTTCTTTCTGCTCATATTCTTACTGCTCATCGTCTTACTGCTATATCTCATCTTCTTACTGCTCAACTTCTTACTGCTATATCTCATCTTCTTACTGCTATATCTCATCTTCTTACTGCTCATCGGTTTACTGCTATATCTCGTCTTCTTACTGCTCATCTTCTTACTGCTATATCTCATCTTCTTACTGCTATATCTCATCGTCTTACTGCTACATCTCACCTTCTTACTGCTCATCGTCTTACTGCTATATCTCATCTTCTTACTGCTCATTTTCTTACTGCTATATCTCATCTTCTTACTGCTCATCTTCTTACTGATATATCTCATCTTCTTACTGCTCATCTTCTTACTGCTATATCTCATCTTCTTACTGCTCATCTTCTTACAGCTATATCTCATCTTCTTACTGCTCATCTTCTTACTGCTATATCTCATCTTCTTACTGCTCATCGTCTTACTGCTATATCTCAACTTCTTACTGCTCATCTTCTTACTGCTATATCTCATCTTCTTACTGCTATATCTCATCATCTTACTGCTACATCTCATCTTCTTACTGCTCATCTTCTTACTGCTATATCTCATCTTATTACTGCTATATCTCATCTTCTTACTGCTCATCTTCTTACTGCTATATCTCGTCTTCTTACTGCTCATCTTCTTACTGCTATATCTCATCTTATTACTGCTACATCTCACCTTCTTACTGCTCATCGTCTTACTGCTATATCTCATCTTCTTACTGCTCATCTTCTTACTGATATATCTCATCTTCTTACAGCTCATCTTCTTACTGCTATATCTCATCTTCTTACTGCTACATCTCACATTCTTACAGCTCATCGTCTTACTGCTATATCTCATCTTCTTACTGCTATATCTCATCGTCTTATTGCTACATCTCATCTTCTTACTGCTATATCTCGTCTTCTTACTGCTCATCTTCTTACTGCTATATCTCATCTTCTTACTGCTATATCTCATCTTCTTACTGCTCATCTTCTTACAGCTATATCTCGTCTTCTTACTGCTCATCTTCATACTGCTATATCTCATCTTCTTACTGCTATATCTCATCGTCTTACTGCTACATCTCACCTTCTTACTGCTCATCTTCTTACTGCTATATCTCATCTTCTTACTGCTATATCTCATCGTCTTACTGCTACATCTCATCGTCTTATTGCTATATCTCGTCTTCTTACTGCTCATATTCTTACTGCTACATCTCACCTTCTTACTGCTCATCGTCTTACTGCTATATCTCATCTTCTTACTGCTCATCTTCTTACTGCTATATCTAATCGTCTTACTGCTACATCTCATCTTCTTACTGCACATCTTCTTACTGCTATATCTCATCTTCTTACTGCTCATCTTCTTACTGCTATATCTCATCTTCTTACTGCTATATCTCATCTTCTTACTGCTATATCTCATCTTCTTACTGCTATATCTCATCTTCTTACTGCTATATCTCATCTTCTTACTGCTATATCACATATTCTTACTGCTATATCTCATCTTCTTACTGCTACATCTCATCTTCTTACTGCTCATCTTCTTACTGCTATATCTCATCTTCTTACAGCTCATCTTCTTACTGCTATATCTCATCTTCTTACTGCTCATCTTCTTACAGCTATATCTCATCTTCTTTCTGCTCATCTTCTTACTGCTATATCTCATCTTCTTACTGCTCATCGTCTTACTGCTATATCTCATCTTCTTACTGCTCAACTTCTTACTGCTATATCTCATCTTCTTACTGCTATATCTCATCATCTTACTGCTCATCGTCTTACTGCTATATCTCGTCTTCTTACTGCTCATCTTCTTACTGCTATATCTCATCTTCTTACTGCTATATCTCATCGTCTTACTGCTACATCTCACCTTCTTACTGCTCATCGTCTTACTGCTATATCTCATCTTCTTACTGCTCATCTTCTTACTGCTATATCTCATCTTCTTACTGCTCATCTTCTTACTGCTATATCTCATCTTCTTACTGCTCATCTTCTTACTGCTATATCTCATCTTCTTACTGCTCATCTTCTTACAGCTATATCTCATCTTCTTACTGCTATATCTCGTCTTCTTACTGCTCATCTTCTTACTGCTATATCTCATCTTCGTACTGCTACATCTCACCTTCTTACTGCTCATCGTCTTACTGCTATATCTCATCTTCTTACTGCTCATCTTCTTACTGCTATATCTCATCTTCTTACTGCACATCTTCTTACTGCTATATCTCATCTTCTTACTGCTACATCTCACATTCTTACTGCTCATCGTCTTACTGCTATATCTCATCTTCTTACTGCTATATCTCATCGTCTTACTGCTACATCTCATCTTCTTACTGCTATATCTCGTCTTCTTACTGCTCATCTTCTTACTGCTATATCTCATCTTCTTACTGCTCATCTTCTTACTGCTATATCTCGTCTTCTTACTGCTCATCTTCTTACTGCTATATCTCATCTTCTTACTGCTATATCTCATCGTCTTACTGCTACATCTCACCTTCTTACTGCTATATCTCATCTTCTTACTGCTCATCTTCTTACTGCTATATCTCATCTTCTTACTGCTACATCTCACCTTCTTACTGCTCATCTTCTTACTGCTATATCTCATCTTCTTACTGCTATATCTCATCGTCTTACTGCTACATCTCATCTTCTTACTGCTATATTCGTCTTCTTACTGCTCATATTCTTACTGCTACATCTCACTTCTTATGCTCATCGTCTTACTGCTATATCTCATCTTCTTACTGCTCATCTTCTTACTGCTATATCTCATCTTCTTACTGCTCATCTTCTTACTGCTATATCTCATCGTCTTACTGCTACATCTCATCTTCTTACTGCTCATCTTCTTACTGCTATATCTCATCTTCTTACTGCTCATCTTCTTACTGCTATATCTCATCTTCTTACTGCTATATCTCATCTTCTTACTGCTATATCTCATCTTCTTACTGCTATATCTCATCTTCTTACTGCTATATCTCATCTTCTTACTGCTATATCTCATCTTCTTACTGCTATATCTCATCTTCTTACTGCTCATCTTCTTACTGCTATATCTCATCTTCTTACTGCTCATCTTCTTACTGCTATATCTCATCTTCTTACTGCTCATCTTCTTACTGCTATATCTCATCTTCTTACTGCTCATCTTCTTACTGCTATATCTCATCTTCTTACTGCTCATCTCTTACTGCTATATCTCATCTTCTTACTGCTCATCTTCTTACTGCTATATCTCATCTTCTTACTGCTATATCTCATCTTCTTACTGCTCTCTCTTACTGCTATATCTCTCTTCTTACTGCTCATCTTCTTACTGCTATATCTCATCTTCTTACTGCTATATCTCATCTTCTTACTGCTACATCTCATCTTCTTACTGCTCATCTTCTTACTGCTATATCTCATCTTCTTACTGCTAACTCATCTCTTCTGCTCATCTTCTTACTGCTATATCTCATCTTCTTACTGCTCATCTTCTTACTGCTATATCTCATCTTCTTACTGCTTTTTTTATATCTCATCTTCTTACTGCTCATCTTCTTACTGCTATATCTCATCTTCCATCTTCTTACTGCTATATCTCATCTTCTTACTGCTATATCTCATCTTCTTACTGCTCTCTTTTATGTATATCTCTCTTCTTACTGCTCATCTTCTTACTGCTATATCTCATCTTCTTACTGCTCATCTTCTTACTGCTATATCTCATCTTCTTATTGCTATATCTCATATTTTTTAAAATTCTATTCCAATTTCATTCATAATTGTCTGTGGTCTGGGTGTATATCATCTCATTTGCTGTCTGTGGTATGGGTGTATACCATGCCACTTGCTGTCTGTGGTCTGGGTGTATATCATGTCATTTGCTGTTTGTGGTCTGGGTGTATACCATGTCACTTGCTAACTGTGGTCTGGGTGTATACCATGTCACTTGCTAACTGTGATATTGGTGTATACCATGTCACTTGCTAACTGTGGTTTGAGTGTATACCATGTCACTTGCTAACTGTGATCTGGGTGTATACCATGTCACTTGCTAACTGTGGTCTGAGTGTATACCATGTCACTTGCTAACTGTGGTCTGAGTGTATACCGTGTCACTTGCTGTCTGTGGTCTGGTGTATACCATGTCACTTGCTAACTATGATCTGGGTGTATACCATGTCACTTGCTAACTGTGTTCTGAGTGTATACTATGTCACTTGCTGTCTGTGGTCTGGGTGTATACCATGTCACTTGCTAACTGTGGTCTGAGTGTATACCATGTCACCTGCTAATTGTGGTCTGAGTGTATACCATGTCACTTGCTAACTGTGGTCTGAGTGTATACCATGTCACTTGCTAACTGTGGTCTGGGTGTATTCCGCGCCACTTGCTAACTGTGGTCTGAGTGTATACCGCGCCACCTGCTAACTGTGGTCTGGGTGTATACTATGTCACTTGCTGTCTGTGGTCTGGGTATATACCGCGCCACTTGCAATCTGTGGTCTGGGTGTATACTGCGCCACTTGCTAACTGTGGACTGAGTGTATACCATGTCACTTGCTAACTGTGATCTGAGTGTATACAATGTCACCTGCTAACTGTGGTCTGAGTGTATACCATGTCACTTGCTAACTGTGAGCTGAGTGTATACCATGTCACTTTCTAACTGTGGTCTGGGTGTATACCATGTCACTTGCTAACTGTGATCTGGGTGTATACCATGTCACTTGCTAACTGTGGTCTGTGTGTATACCATGTCACTTGCTAACTGTGGTCTGAGTGTATACCATGTCACTTGCTAACTGTGGTCTGGGTGTATACCATGTCACTTGCTAACTGTGGTCTGGGTGTATACCATGTCACTTGCTAACTGTGGTCTGGGTGTATACCATGTCACTTGCTAACTGTGATCTGGGTGTATACTATGTCATTTGCTGTCTGTGGTATGGTTGTATACCATGTCACTTGCTAACTATTGACTGGGTGTATACCACGTCACTTGCTAACTGTGGTCTGGGTGTATACCATGTCACTTGCTAACTGTGGTCTGAGTGGATACCATGTCACTTGGTAACTGTGGTCTGAGTGTATACCATGTCACTTGCTAACTGTGGTATGGGTGTATACCATGTCACTTGCTAACTGTGATCTGGGTGTATACCATGTCACTTGCTAACTGTGGTCTGGGTGTATACCATGTCACTTGCTAACTGTGGCATGAGTGTATACTATGTCACTTGCTATCTGTGATCTGGGTGTATACCATGTCACTTGCTAACTGTGGTCTGAGTGTATACCATGTCACTTGCTAACTGTGGTATGAGTGTATACCATGTCACTTGCTAACTGTGATCTGGGTGTATACCATGTCACTTGCTAACTGTGGTCTGAGTGTATACCATGTCACTTGCTAACTGTGGTCTGAGTGTATACCATGTCACTTGCTGTCTGTGATATGGGTGTATACCATGTCACTTGCTAACTGTGGTCTGGGTGTATTCCGTGTCACTTGCTAACTGTGGTCTGGGTGTATACTACGCCACTTGCTGTCTGTGTTCTGGGTGTATACCATGTCACTTGCTAACTGTGTTCTGGGTGTATACCATGTCACTTGCTAACTGTGGTCTGAGTGTATACCACGTCACTTGCTAACTGTGGTCTGGGTGTATACCATGTCACTTGCTAACTGTGGTCTGGATGTATACCATGTCATTTGCTGTCTGTGGTCTGGGTGTATACTATGTCACTTGCTGTCTGTGGTCTGGGTGTATACCGTGCCACTTGCTGTCTATGGTCTGGGTGTATACCATGTCACTTACTGTCTGTGGTTTGAGTGTATACCATGTCACTTGCTGTCTGTGGTTTGGGTGTATACCGTGTCACTTCCTGTCTGTAATATGGTTGTATACCGTGTCACTTGCTATCTATGGTCTGGGTGTATACCATGTCACTTGCTAACTGTGGTATGGGTGTATACCACGTAACTTGCTAATGGTGGTCTGGTGTTTACCATGTCACTTGCTAATTGTGGTCTGGGTGTATACCATGTCACATGCTAACTGTGGTCTGGGTGTTTACCATGTCACTTGCTAATGGTGGTCTGGGTGTATACCATGTCACTTGCTGTCTGTGGTCTGGGTGTATACAATGTCACTTGCTGTCTGTGGTCTGGGTGTATACCATGTCACTTGCTGTCTGTGGTCTGGGTGTATACTATGTCACTTGCTGTCTGTGTTATGGGTGTATACCGTGTCACTTGCTGTCTGTGGTCTGGGTGTATACTATGTCACTTGCTGTCTGTGGTCTGGGTGTATACCGTGTCACTTGCTGTCTGTGGTATGGGTGTATACCATGTCACTTGCTAACTGTGGTCTGTGTGTATACCATGTCACTTGCTAACTGTGGTCTGAGTGTATACCACGTCACTTGCTAACTGTGGTCTGGGTGTATACCATGTCACTTGCTAACTGTGGTCTTGGTGTATACCATGTCACTTGCTAACTGTGGTCTGTGTGTATATCAGGTCACTTGCTAACTGTGATCTGGGTGTATACTATGTCATTTGCTGTCTGTGGTATGGGTGTATACCATGTCACTTGCTAACTGTTGACTGGGTGTATACGACGTCACTTGCTAACTGTGGTCTGGGTGTATACCATGTCACTTGCTAACTGTGGTCTGAGTGGAATCCATGTCACTTGCTAACTGTGGTGTGAGTGTATACCATGTCACTTGCTAACTGTGGTATGGGTGTATACCATGTCACTTGCTAACTGTGGTCTGGGTGTATACCATGTCACTTGCTGTCTGTGATCTGGGTGTATACCATGTCACTTGCTAACTGTGGCATGAGTGTATACTATGTCACTTGCTGTCTGTGATCTGGGTGTATACCATGTCACTTGCTAACTGTGGTCTGAGTGTATACCATGTCACTTGCTAACTGTGGTCTGGGTGTATACTATGTCACTTGCTAACTGTGGTCTGAGTGTATACTACGTCACTTGCTAACTGTGGTCTGGGTGTATACCATGTCACTTGCTAACTGTGGTCTGGATGTATACCATGTCACTTGCTGTTTGTGGTCTTGGTGTATACTATGTCACTTGCTGTCTGTGGTCTGGGTGTATACTTTGCCACTTGCTGTCTATGGTCTGGGTGTATACCATGTCACTTACTGTCTGTGGTTTGAGTGTATACCATGTCACTTGCTGTCTGTTGTTTGGGTGTATACCGTGTCACTTCCTGTCTGTAATATGGGTGTATACCGTGTCACTTGCTGTCTATGGTCTGGGTGTATACCATGTCACTTGCTAACTGTGGTATGGGTGTATACCACGTAACTTGCTAATGGTGGTCTGGTGTTTACCATGTCACTTGCTAATTGTGGTCTGGGTGTATACCATGTCACATGCTAACTGTGGTCTGGGTGTTTACCATGTCACTTGCTAATGGTGGTCTGGGTGTATACCATGTCACTTGCTGTCTGTGGTCTGGGTGTATACAATGTCACTTGCTGTCTGTGGTCTGGGTGTATACTATGTCACTTGCTGTCTGTGATATGGGTGTATACCGTGTCACTTGCTGTCTGTGGTCTGGGTGTATACTATGTCACTTGCTGTCTGTGGTCTGGGTGTATACCGTGTCACTTGCTGTCTGTGGTATGGGTGTATACCGTGCCACTTGCTGTCTATGGTCTGGGTGTATACCATGTCACTTGCTATCTATGGTCTGGGTGTATACCATGTCATTTGCTGTCTGTGGTCTGGGTGTATACCATGTCACTTGCTGTCTGTGGTCTGGGTGTATACCATGTCACTTGCTGTCTGTGGTCTGGGTGTATACTATGTCACTAGCTGTCTGTGGTATGGGTGTATACCGTGTCACTTGCTGTCTGTGGTCTGGGTGTATACTATGTCACTTGCTGTCTGTGGTCTGGGTGTATACCGTGTCACCTGCTGTCTGTGGTATGGGTGTATACCGTGCCACTTGCTGTCTATGGTCTGGGTGTATAACATGTCACTTGCTATCTATGGTCTGGATGTATACCATGTCACTTGCTGTCTGTGGTATGGGTGTATACCGTGCCACTTGCTGTCTATGGTCTGGGTGTATACCATGTCACTTGCTGTCTGTGGTCTGGGTGTATACCATGTCACCTGCTAACTGTGGTCTGTGTGTATACCGTGTCACTTGCTCTCTGTGGTCTGGGTATATACCATGTCACTTGCTAACTGTGGTCTGGGTGTATACTATGTCACTTGCTAACTGTGGACTGGGTTTATACCGTGTCACTTGCTGTCTGTTGTCTGTGTGTATATCATGTCACTTGCTAACTGTGATCTGGGTGTATACCATGTCACTTGCTAACTGTGGTCTGGGTGTATACCATGTCACTTGCTAACTGTGGTCTGGGTGTATACGATGTCACTTGCTGTCTGTGGTCTGGGTGTATACCGTGTCACTTGCTGTATGTGGTCTGGGTATATACCATGTCACTTGCTGTCTGTGGTCTGGTTGTATACCATGTCACTTGCTGTCTGTGGTCTGACTGTATACCATGTCACTTGCTGTCTGTGGTCTGGGTGTATACCGTGTCACTTGCTGTCTGTGGTCTGGGTTTATACCATGTCACTTGCTGTATGTGGTCTGGGTGTATACCACGTCACTTGCTAACTGTGGTCTGAGTGTATATCATGTCACTTGCTAACGGTGATCTGAGTGTATACTATGTCACTTGCTATCTGTGGTCTGGGTGTATTCTATGTCACTTGCTATCTGTGGTCTGGGTGTATACCATGTCACTTGCTAACTGTGGTCTGGGTGTATACAATGACACTTGCTAACTGTGGTCTGGGTGTATACCGTGTCAGTTGCTAACTGTGGTCTGGGTGTATACCATGCCACTTGCTAACTGTGGTCTGTGTGTATACCATATCACTTGCTGTCTGTGGACTGGGTGAATACCATGTCACTTGCTGTCTGTGGTCTGGGTGTATACCATGTCACATGCTAACTGTGGTCTGGGTGTATACCATGTCACTTGCTAACTGTGGTCTGTGTGTATACCATGTCACCTGCTGTCTGTGGTCTGGGTGTATACTGTGTCACTTGCTAACTGTGGTCTGGATGTATACCATGTCACTTGCTGTCTGTGGTATGGGTGTATACCATGTCACTTGCTAACTGTGGTATGGGTGTATACCATGTCACTTGCTGTCTGTGGTCTGGTTGTATACCATGTCACTTGCTGTCTGTGGTCTGGGTGTATACCGTGTCACTTGCTAACTGTAGTCTGGGTGTATACTACGCCACTTGCTGTCTGTGGTCTGGGTGTATACCATGTCACTTGCTAACTGTGGTCTGGGTGTATACTATGTCACTTGCTGTCTGTGGTCTGGGTGTATACTATGTAACTTGATAACTGTGGTCTGGGTGTATACCACGTCACTTGCTGTCTGTGGTCTGGGTGTATACCATGTCACTTGCTAAATGTGATCTGGGTGTATACTATGTCACTTGCTGTCTGTGGTCTGGGTGTATACCGTGTCACTTGCTGTATGTGGTCTGGGTATATACCATGTCACTTGCTGTCTGTGGTCTGGTTGTATACCATGTCACTTGCTGTCTGTGGTCTGACTGTATACCATGTCACTTGCTGTCTGTGGTCTGGGTGTATACCGTGTCACTTGCTGTCTGTGGTCTGGGTGTATACCGTGTCACTTGCTGTATGTGGTCTGGGTGTATACCACGTCACTTGCTAACTGTGGTCTGGGTGTATACCACGTCACTTGCTAACTGTGGTCTGGGTGTATACCATGTCACTTGCTATCTGTGGTCTGAGTGTATACCATGTCACTTGCTAACTGTGATCTGAGTGTATACTATGTCACTTGCTATCTGTGGTCTGGGTGTATTCTATGTCACTTGCTATCTGTGGTCTGGGTGTATACCATGTCACTTGCTAACTGTGGTCTGGGTGTATACAATGACACTTGCTAACTGTGGTCTGGGTGTATACCGTGTCAGTTGCTAACTGTGGTCTGGGTGTATACCATGCCACTTGCTAACTGTGGTCTGTGTGTATACCATATCACTTGCTGTCTGTGGACTGGGTGAATACCATGTCACTTGCTGTCTGTGGTCTGGGTGTATACCATGTCACATGCTAACTGTGGTCTGGGTGTATACCATGTCACTTGCTAACTGTGGTCTGTGTGTATACCATGTCACCTGCTGTCTGTGGTCTGGGTGTATACTGTGTCACTTGCTAACTGTGGTCTGGATGTATACCATGTCACTTGCTGTCTGTGGTATGGGTGTATACCATGTCACTTGCTAACTGTGGTATGGGTGTATACCATGTCACTTGCTGTCTGTGGTCTGGTTGTATACCATGTCACTTGCTGTCTGTGGTCTGGGTGTATACCGTGTCACTTGCTAACTGTAGTCTGGGTGTATACTACGCCACTTGCTGTCTGTGGTCTGGGTGTATACCATGTCACTTGCTAACTGTGGTCTGGGTGTATACTATGTCACTTGCTGTCTGTGGTCTGGGTGTATACTATGTCACTTGATAACTGTGGTCTGGGTGTATACCACGTCACTTGCTGTCTGTGGTCTGGGTGTATACCATGTCACTTGCTAAATGTGATCTGGGTGTATACTATGTCATTTGCTGTCTGTGGTATGGGTGTATACCATGTCACTTACTAACTGTGGACCGGGTGTATACCATGTCACTTGCTGTCTGTGGTCTGGGTGTATACCGTGTCACTTGCTGTATGTGTTCTGGGTGTTTACCGTGTCACTTGCTGTCTGTGGTCTGGGTGTATACCACGTCACTTGCTAACTGTGGTCTGGGTGTATACCATGTCACTTGCTATCTGTGGTCTGAGTGGATACCATGTCACTTGCTAACTGTGGTCTGAGTGTATACCATGTCACTTGCTAAGTGTGGTATGGGTGTATACCATGTCACTTGCTGTCTGTGGTCTGGGAGAATACCATGTCACTTGCTGTCTGTGGTCTGGGTGTATACCATGTCACTTGCTGTCTGTGGTCTGGGTGTATACTATGTCACTTGCTGTCTGTGGTATGGGTGTATACCGTGTCACTTGCTGTCTGTGGTCTGGGTATATACTATGTCACTTGGTGTCTGTTGTCTGGGTGTATACCGTGTCACTTGCTGTCTGTGGTATGGGTGTATACCGTGCCACTTGCTGTCTATGGTCTGGGTGTATACCATGTCACTTGCTATCTATGGTCTGGGTGTATACCATGTCACTTGCTGTCTGTGGTATGGGTGTATACCGTGCCACTTGCTGTCTATGGTCTGGGTGTATACCATGTCACTTGCTGTCTGTGGTCTGGGTGTATACCATGTCACTTGCTAACTGTGGTCTGGTGTATACCTGTCACTTGCTCTGTGGTCTGGGTGTATACCATGTCACTTGCTAACTGTGGTCTGGTGTATACCATGTCACTTGCTAACTGTGGTCTGGTGTATACCATGTCACTTGCTAACTGTGGTCTGGTGTATACCATGTCACTTGCTAACTGTGGTCTGGTGTATACCATGTCACTTGCTAATTGTGGTCTGTGTGTATACGGTGTCACTTGCTCTCTGTGGTCTGGGTATATACCATGTAACTTGCTAACTGTGTTCTGGGTGTATACCGTGTCACTTGCTAACTGTGGACTGGGTGTATACCATGTCTCTTGCTAACTGTGGTCTGGGTGTATACCATGTCACTTGCTAACTGTAGTCTGGGTGTATACCATGTCACTTGCTGTCTGTGGTCTGGGTGTATACCGTGTCACTTGCTGTATGTGGTCTGGGTATATACCATGTCACTTGCTGTCTGTGGTCTGGGTGTATACCATATCACTTGCTGTCTGTGGTCTGAGTGTATACCATGTCACTTGCTGTCTGTGGTCTGGGTGTATACCGTGTCACTTGCTGTCTGTGGTCTGGGTGTATACCGTGTCACGTGCTGTATGTGGTCTGGGTGTATACCACGTCACTTGCTAACTGTGGTCTGGGTGTATACCACGTCACTTGCTAACTGTTGTCTTGGTGTATACCATGTCACTTGCTAACTGTGGTCTGAGTGTATACCATGTCACTTGCTAACTGTGATCTGAGTGTATACTATGTCACTTGCTATCTGTGGTCTGGGTGTATACTATGTCACTTGCTATCTGTGGTCTGGGTGTATACCATGTCACTTGCTATCTGTGGTCTGGGTGTATACCATGTCACTTGCTTACTCTGGTCTGGGTGTATACCGTGTCAGTTGCTAACTGTGGTCTGGGTGTATACCATGCCACTTGCAAACTGTGGTCTGTGTGTATACCATATCACTTGCTAACTGTGGTCAGGGTGAATACCATGTCACTTGCTGTCTGTGGACTGGGTGAATACCATGTCACTTGCTGTCTGTGGTCTGGGTGTATACCATTTCACTTGCTAACTGTGGTCTGGGTGTATACCATGTCACTTGCTAACTGTGGTCTGTGTGTATACCATGTCACTTGCTGTCTGTGGTCTGGGTGTATACTGTGTCACTTGCTAACTGTGGTCTGGATGTATACCATGTCACTTGCTGTCTGTGGTATGGGTGTATACCATGTCACTTGCTAACTGTGGTATGGGTGTATACCATGTCACTTGCTGTTTGTGGTCTGGTTGTATACCATGTCACTTGCTGTCTGTGGTCTTGGTGTATACCGTGTCACTTGCTAACTGTAGTCTGGGTGTATACTATGCCACTTGCTGTCTGTGATCTGGGTGTATACCATGTCACTTGCTAACTGTGGTCTGGGTGTATACTATATCACTTGCTCTCTGTGGTCTGGGTGTATACCATGTCACTTGCTAACTGTGGTCTGGGTGTATACCATGTCACTTGCTAACTGTGGTCTGGGTGTATACCATGTCACTTGCTAACTGTGGTCTGGGTGTATACCATGTCACTTGCTAACTGTGGTATGGGTGTATACCATGTCACTTGCTGTCTGTGGTCTGGGTGTATACCATGTCACTTGCTGTCTGTGGTCTGGGTGTATACCGTGTCACTTGCTAACTGTGGTCTGGGTGTATACTATGTCACTTGCTGTCTGTGGTCTGGGTGTATACCATGTCACTTGCTAACTGTGGTCTGGGTGTATACCATGTCACTTGCTGTCTGTGGTCTGGGTGTATACCATGTCACTTGCTAACTGTGGTCTGGGTGTATACCATGTCACTTGCTATCTGTGGTCTGGGTGTATACCATGTCACTTGCTAACTGTGGTCTGGGTGTATACCATGTCACTTGCTAACTGTGGTCTGGGTGTATACCATGTCACTTGCTAACTGTGGTCTGGGTGTATACCATGTCACTTGCTAACTGTGGTCTGGGTGTATACCATGTCACTTGCTAACTGTGGTCTGGGTGTATACCATGTCACTTGCTAACTGTGGTCTGGGTGTATACCATGTCACTTGCTAACTGTGGTCTGGGTGTATACCATGTCACTTGCTAACTGTGGTATGGGTGTATACCATGTCACTTGCTAACTGTGGTCTGGGTGTATACCATGTCACTTGCTAACTGTGGTCTGGGTGTATACCATGTCACTTGCTAACTGTGGTCTGGGTGTATACCATGTCACTTGCTAACTGTGGTCTGAGTGTATACCATGTCACTTGCTGTCTGTGGTCTGAGTGTATACCATGTTCAACACCATCGAGTAGTACATTGCTATATTAGTGTTTGTAGCATGTCATCTCCTAACCAAGACGGCTTCAACACCATCGAATAGTGCATAGAGGATATTTGTTTGTTTTGAGTGAATATGGAATATATCTCACTGAGAAGTGAGAACATTTCAAATATTTTTACGAGCGCGTAACGCGAGTGAAAATATGAAAATGTTCTCACTTCGAGGTGAGATATATTCCATATTCACTCAAAACAAACAATGTGACCCGCCATACCAAAATCAGTCTTAAGTCGGAAAATACAAAAGCGATCTAATCGTGCTTTAACATCAAGAGATCGATAATTTGTCAATATTCTACTTTTAGCATAATCAACTTCTACAATCAATTATCTTCCCAATAATTGTTTATTTTCTTCATAATTATGCGTCTTTATGCATTTAAAATGCATTTTAATCAGGTGGGTATCAATCAAATGTGTAATTAATTTTGCGAGAACAAAGGCCAATCGATGATTGGTGGTGTTTTGCTGACCTATATTTGAAAAGGAATCACTCAAATGACCCCAGTATATTTGGTACCAAAATAAACCGAAGACCCCGTGTTTACTCTCTATGCTATTTTTAGAAAATATAGTTTCCTTTTTAAACCAATAGAATGCTTCAAATCATGGCCATTTTATTCAAAATCACTTCTATGTTGCTACACTCAGCTTAATCAGGCCTATCGATTGGCTGAGATGTACCACGTGACCAAATTACGTATGATTTCTTCAACTTCCGGTCAAGTGCTCGCAAATTAAGATATTTTTAACAATAATCCGCGACGTTTTATCACTTGTAAATGATCTTGCTTCACATTTAAGTGAGTGAAATAGTTAGTCAAAATAAGTGGTAAGATTCGTAGCTCATCAGAAGTGTTTCCGGTGACTTTGTTTTATGAATTGTGATAATCGAATGTTCTAGCTTCTACTCATTTTCGGGTGTGTTCCCTCAGTTCGGATAATCATCATATGATATTGTCATAAGAAGTAGTTATTCGTACATCATACATGTGATTGTATAGCATCACAATGGATATTACAAACGAAACTGTTGCTCGTGTGTTAAACAATTCTGTTACAGCTGCAAATCTAACTTCAATCACAAACACCAATGAATGGAATGATCTCATACAAACATTCTTTACTAGTGACAATGTTGACAATTCATGCAATAGCTGCAGTGATGAAGACAGTGATTCCGACACCGACTCCCCATCTATTGGCATGTCCTATTCCGAGCCAGCACTGGAGATGGAGGACATTCCAATTATTGCTTTAAATAATTGTGAAAATATTGTAAACAATTCTCTGTTGAATCTCGTTAGTGAAGACAACATCACAGAAAACAAACTAATCGAAACATTTTCGTGCAAATGTAAATTTAACAATGGTCTCCCATGTTATAGTCAGTTTCTAAAAGAAACGTGTCGTGGTTATCGACATACAGATTCATGAGCTGGATAGATATGAGAAAGACCTTGTGATTCTTGCACAGATTGCGTGTCATATTCAGTGTTCCGATAACACTGTATCATCAAATAGGAAATCTCAGAAAGCACGGGAACGGATCCGCATCAGATATTACCGTGAAGGACGTGAGATCTGCAGAGAGATGTTTAAATTCCTGCACAGGTAATTATTGCACATTTGATTTTGAGGTCATTCCCACTTGACAAAACAAGAAAATGTAGCCAAATAAAATTGTAGAATTCTAATTTAACGTGTTTGGCCACAGATATGAGATGTGTATAAATAATTATACAGCTCAACCGCCATCTCATAATAGCACACATTCTTAAAAAATCTTCTCACAAACCGCTAACCGGATTTTGACAAACCTTGATAGATGTACAATGCTCTTACAGCCTGCCTTTTAATACATTCTCTCCTATTGATGTAATAAAATGCCCATAATTATATGTGTAACAAAAATCTCGATTATGTATCGGGAACGATTAATATAACGTTGTAAAAACCTCGTTCACAGTCAAGCTATAATAAATTTGTATAAGCTAAACTTTGCGTGGAAAATTAAC
>CM026388.1:6485900-6503569 GCA_014843695.1 Archivesica marissinica | reverse complement strand
GCTCAAAATTTCATTGTGAAGGTCTATCAGCAAGATGTTTATCCCAATGAAGTTCGTTGTCTCAACCAGGAGAATCCTGTGCCATCACACAGCATAATTCTTCCTCTGAATCCATTCTTGGATGAAAATGGTCTATTGAGAGTTGGAGGTAGGCTTAAACACTCTAGATTGTCAGTTTCGGAAACTTTAGCTTTTTTACTGTTACCCTCTTTTCCTGTAAACCATATGGTAGCTTGTGTACTATTGAAGAATTCCTTCTGATGAGTCGAAGTATGACAATTGCACTGAATACATGGGATCCTGTTTCAATGCTTCCACTTCCGAGAGAGTGTCAACCATATCATATAAGCGTTTGGGTTCCTTTCCATTGAGCCTTGGTAGACGACCGAGCTTCGTCATTATTGCATGTCTCACAAGTTCTGGTGAGCCATATCGTTCATTCAGACGGTTCCAAATTTGTTCACGCCCCATAGCTGGATCACAGACATATACGGAACGAAGACTAACTGCATGTTGCTTTGATTCTGCACCCAAGTATCTTATGAGTAGGTCAATTTCTTCTGATGGATTTGCACCTAGATCATTAACAACACCCTTAAAACTTGCCTTCCATGAACGGTAAAAATCTGGCCTGTCATTGAAATTTGTTAATCTAGATAACAGCAGATCTTTTTTCAACAAATATCTTGCAAGATCATTCGAAACTGGATCTTGTTGAATCTGTGGAGCCATTGGAGTTAGTAGTGTAGGTGTTTGATTTAGTGGTTTCCGGTAAAATTCCTTTCATGGGCCCCACAGCTTTTTTACTGTTCTGCCCTGTCTGGCAGTGTATAACCGAGACGATTGAAGTTGTATCTGCTTTTTTACCATATGTGACGAAATGAAATAAAGCAGATACAACTTCAATCGTCTCGGTTATACACTGCCAGACAGGGCAGAACACAATGTGTCTGTCATTTCGAAATAGTGATATCGAAGCGTCTGCATTATACCATGCAGTCTGCACTATACCATGCAATATGATCATTATGATACTAACACTTGAAACTAATTCGATATATATATATCATGCAGTCTGTTGCAATGACATAGACTTCAATAGAACACGCAATAATGTATTGTATATTAGTGAATTAGATAACTGGATTTACTCTGGCTACCTGTATAGGATATGGTCACATATGTGGTTATCGCAATCAGGGTAATCCGATCAGTGAGCACATCAAAGTGGAGTATCAATCAGCATAATCATATAAACGGTAGCGCATGTCCATTCATTGCACACTTATTAAGTTTCAAGTTTCAAGTTTATTTGGCAAAATCTGCAAAATACAATTTGCATATGGCCAGTAACAAATACAATATAAAGTATGGCAAATACAACACATATAATTACATTCAACATCACAAATACATTATAGGAAAGTATTTACAAAACAGTCAAATTTTCAAGGGTATCTTTACGAATTTTAAAAGCTTCATTAACAAACTTTGATATATTAAATAAATGACCTTTTTTGCTAGAAGACATCATGGCATTAAACTTATTTACTGTAGGCCATGATATGTTACCTAAATATTTATTTCGAATGTCAGAATATCTTGTACAACATAACAGAAAATGAAATTCAGACTCCACGACATTACCATTACACAGCTTGCATAAACGATTTTCTCTATCTAATCCAATATATCTACCTAATTCAATTTCTAAACTATAGGAACACAATCTGAGACAAGTAAACTGTTTTCTAAATGAATCATTCGAAATTATATCTAAATATTTCTCATATCCGAATGAATCTTTAAATCTCTTATAATAATCTAATTTTGAGATAGTATTTATTGAAGCATTCCAATCTTGAATGAACTGATCACGTAGTCTTCGTCTTAACAAAGGGACATAATTCATAGTGTTATCAAAGTCATTCAATAAATATGAAAAACCTAAGTGATCAATTATAGAATTAATACGGCTCGCCCAACAGGTACGATTAAGATTGTTACACTGATCAATATACATATTACACAATGGTGATTCAATTGAATGCTTTATCTTTAACCAAAATTTAATAGATCTCTCTTTTGCTATGACAGATAGTGGAAATCTTTCCAGCTCACCATATATTGCATTATTTGGTGTCTGAGTACGAACTCCTAATACATATTTACAAAATTTCAAGTGTATTTTATCTACCTCTTTATAGTTGTAAACACCCCATACTTCGGAGCCATATAAGAGAATACGGACTATCATTGAGTCAAAAAGTTGTAGTTTGGTTTTAATATCCAGTTTTACTCTATCAAATAGTGTGAGAAGATTATGATATGCCCTAAGGGCTTGGTCAGATAGTGTCTTAACAGCTCCTGATAAGTTACCCGTATATGTAAATTTAATACCTAAATATGTAAATTCATCCACAATATCAATCTTTTCCCCATTAATGAAGTAACCATGATTCCTTTTACGTTTTTCAAATATACAGACTTTTGTTTTATTAACATTTATTTTGAGTCCCCATTTAGAGGAATATTGGTAAACGTTATTCAATTGAGACTGAAGACTGCCTGGGTCTGTTGTAAATAATACAATATCATCAGCAAATAATACTAAGTACATTGACAATAACTCAATATCTGTATCCACCATAGCATTAACAATACATAAGTTGTTTATTCTGGTACGATATTAGCAATTTGCTTTTGGCAATTTATAGTATGAAAAGAATACCAATCATTAGAAAATGTATATGTTGCTTAATAATTGTTATTGGGGTTTTAAGGTAATAAACACATTAGTAAGACTTCATCAAATTAACGAAATAAAAAAGTGGTGATAACACATTAATTTCCCCACGATAAAAATCTCAAATTCTACCATGATATGATTTCAGTAAATACGATTTAGTTTCCAAATAGTTCATAGTTTTAATTCTTTAAAGAGTACGTCTGGTAAATTTGCAGATGCGTCGATATCACTGTATGAAAAGCAGACATAATGAACATATAACAAACTGCGGACGCTATATATATATAGAGGGAAAATGCGGACGCTATATATATATAGTGGGAAAACGCGGACGCTATATAGGAAGTAATTCCATGTCGAGTCGTTTCGGCCCAAAAATACCTGTTCGCACCAGGTCAATGTACACTGGGTCGTTTCCTTCACCACTTTGTACGCACTAGCCTGGATGCCAGTCTGTCGATTTTTCACATTTTAACTTCTGGCAAAATGACATATGATCAGAAACTCAATACGGCCCAATTAATAGTCTCGGTGTTAAAATATATTTATTTGACTGACCAGGCAAAATATATCGACGCCTGTTCCCAGGATATGTACCCACGGACAGCGTCAAACTACTTCTGCCTCCAATGCAGATTGTATGACACAATCAGAGCATCACTGATAAATTAAAAGTCAATCAACATCAATACACACCGTAATGTGTCCATATAACAATTATTTCTTGGAATACTTCCTTACAAAATGACACAACGAACAGATCTGACTTGCCGTACATAGAAAACTGAGAGGGATGTCCACTATATTATCAACTTTCTCAATCTGCTCCATTCTAATTTGTTACTCTCATCTTTTTACTGCTATATCTCATCTTCTTACTGCTATATCTCATCTTCTTACTGCTATATCTCATCGTATTACTGCTACATCTCATCTTCTTACTGCTCATCTTCTTACTGCTATATCTCATCTTCTTACTGCTCATCTTCTTACTGCTATATCTCATCTTCTTACTGCTATATCTCATCTTCTTACTGCTATATCTCATCTTCTTACTGCTATATCTCATCTTCTTACTGCTCATCTTCTTACTGCTATATCTCATCTTCTTACTGCTCATCTTCTTACTGCTATATCTCATCTTCTTACTGCTCATCTTCTTACTGCTATATCTCATCTTCTTACTGCTCATCTTCTTACTGCTATATCTCATCTTCTTACTGCTCATCTTCTTACTGCTATATCTCATCTTCTTACTGCTCATCTTCTTACTGCTATATCTCATCTTCTTACTGCTCATCTTCTTACTGCTATATCTCATCTTCTTACTGCTCATCTTCTTACTGCTATATCTCATCTTCTTACTGCTCATCTTCTTACTGCTATATCTCATCTTCTTACTGCTCATCTTCTTACTGCTATATCTCATCTTCTTACTGCTCATCTTCTTACTGCTATATCTCATCTTCTTACTGCTCATCTTCTTACTGCTATATCTCATCTTCTTACTGCTATATCTCGTCTTCTTACTGCTCATCTTCTTACTGCTATATCATATTCTTACTGCTATATCTCATCTTCTTACTGCTCATCTTCTTACTGCTATATCTCATCTTTTATGCTATATCTCATCTTTTTTTAAATTCTATTCCAATTCATTCATAATTGTCTGTGGTCTGGGTGTATACCATGTCACTTGCTGTCTGTGGTCTGGGTGTATACCATGTCACTTGCTAACTGTGGTCTGGGTGTATACCATGTTTGTTTGGTTGGGTGTATACCATGTCACCTGCTAACTGTGGTCTGAGTGTATACCGTGTCACTTGCTGTCTGTGGTCTGGGTGTATACCATGTCACTTGCTAACTGTGGTCTGAGTGTATACCATGTCACCTGCTAACTGTGGTCTGAGTGTATACCGTGTCACTTGCTGTCTGTGGTCTGGGTGTATACCATGTCACTTGCTAACTGTGATCTGGGTGTATACCATGTCACTTGATAACTGTGGTATGGGTGTATACCATGTCACTTGCTAACTGTGGTCTGAGTGTATACCATGTCACTTGCTAACGGTGGTATGGGTGTATACCATGTCACTTGCTGTCTGTGGTCTGGGTGTATACCATATCACTTGCTAACTGTGGTCTGAGTGTATACCATGTCACTTGCTAACGGTGGTATGGGTGTATACCATGTCACTTGCTGTCTGTGGTCTGGGTGTATACCATGTCACTTGCTAAGTGTGGTCTGAGTGTATACCATGTCACTTGCTAACTGTGGTCTGTGTGTATACCATGTCACTTGCTAACTGTGATCTGTGTGTATACCATGTCACTTGCTGTCTGTGGTATGGGTGTATACCATGTCATTTGCTGTCTGTGGTCTGGGTGTATACCATGTCATTTGCTAACTGTGGTATGGGTGTATACCATGTCACTTGCTGTCTGTGGTCTGAGTGTATAACATGTCACCTGCTAACTGTGGTCTGAGTGTATACCGTGTCACTTGCTGTCTGTGGTCTGAGTGTATACCATGTCACTTGCTAACTGTGATCTGGGTGTATACCATGTCACTTGCTAACTGTGGTCTGAGTGTATACTATGTCACTTGCTAACTGTGATCTGGGTGTATACCATGTCACTTGCTAACTGTGATATGGGTGTATACCATGTCACTTGCTAACTGTGATCTGGGTGTATACCGTGTCAATTGCTAACTATGATCTGGGTGTATACCGTGTCACTTGCTAACTGTGACCTGAGTGTATACCATGTCACTTGCTAACTGTGATCTGAGTGTACACCATGTTACTTGCTAACTGTGATCTGAGTGTACACCATGTTACTTGCTAACTGTGGTATGGGTGTATACCAGGTCACTTGCTAACTGTGGTCTGGGTGTATACCATATAACATGTCACTTGCTAACTGTGATCTGGGTGTATACCATGTAACTTGCTAACTGTGATCTGAGTGTATACCATGTCACTTGCTAACTGTGATCTGGGTGTATACCATGTCACTTGCTAACTGTGGTATGGGTGTATACCATATCACTTGCTAACTGTGGTCTGAGTGTATTCCATGCCACTTGCTAACTGTGATCTGGGTGTATACCATGTCACTTGCTAACTGTGGTCTGAGTGTATACCATGTCACTTGCTAACTGTGGTACGGGTGTATACCATGTCACTTGCTAACTGTGGTCTGGGTGTATACCATGTCACTTGCTAACTGTGAGCTGGGTGTATACCATGTCACTTGCTAACTGTGGTCTGAGTGTATACCATGTCACTTGCTAACTGTCATCTGGGTGTATACCATGTCACTTGCTAACTGTGATGTGGGTGTATACCGTGTCACTTGCTAACTGTGATCTGGGTGTATACCGTGTCACTTGCTAACTGTGGTCTGGGTGTATAACATGTCACTTGCTAACTGTGGTCTGAGTGTATACCATGTCACTTGCTGTCTGTGGTATGGGTGTATACCATGTCACTTGCTAACTGTGGTCTGGGTGTATACCATGTCACTTGCTAACTGTGGTCTGGGTGTATACCATGTCACTTGCTAACTGTGATCTGGGTGTATACCATGTCACTTGCTAACTGTGATCTGAGTGTATACCATGTCACTTGCTAACTGTGATCTGAGTGTACACCATGTCACTTGCTAACTGTGGTCTGGGTGTATACCATGTCACTTGCTGTATGTAGTCTGGGTGTATACCATGTCACTTGCTAACTGTGGTCTGAGTGTATACCATGTCACTTGCTAACTGTGGTCTGGGTGTATACCATGTCACTTGCTAACTGTGGTCTGAGTGTATACCATGTCACTTGCTAACTGTGATCTGGGTGTATACCATGTCACTTGCTAACTGTGGTATGGGTGTATACCATGTCACTTGCTAACTGTGGTCTGGGTGTATACCATGTCACTTGCTAACTGTGATCTGGGTGTATACCATGTCACTTGCTAACTGTGGTCTGGGTGTATACCATGTCACTTGCTAACTGTGGTCTGAGTGTATACCATGTCACTTGCTGTCTGTGGTCTGGGTGTATACCATGTCACTTGCTAACTGTGGTCTGGGTGTATACCATGTCACTTGCTAACTGTGGTCTGGGTGTATACCATGTCACTTGCTGTATGTGGTCTGGGTGTATACCATGTCACTTGCTAACTGTGGTCTGGGTGTATACCATGTCACTTGCTGTCTGTGGTATGGGTGTATACCATGTCACTTGCTAACTGTGGTCTGGGTGTATACCATGTCACTTGCTGTCTGTGGTCTGGGTGTATACCATGTCACTTGCTGTCTGTGGTATGGGTGTATACCACGTCACTTGCTAACTGTGGTCTGGGTGTATACCGTGTCACTTGCTAACTGTGGTCTGGGTGTATACCATGTCACTTGCTGTCTGTGATCTGGTGTATACCATGTCACTTGCTAACTGTGGTCTGGGTGTATACCATGTCACTTGCTAACTGTGGTCTGGGTGTATACCATGTCACTTGCTGTATGTGGTCTGGGTGTATACCATGTCACTTGCTGTCTGTGGTCTGGGTGTATACCATGTCACTTGCTAACTGTGGTCTGGGTGTATACCATGTCACTTGCTAACTGTGGTCTGGGTGTATACCGCGCCACTTGCTGTCTGTGGTATGGGTGTATACCGCGCCACTTGCTCTCTGTGGTATGGGTGTATACCACGTCACTTGCTAACTGTGGTATGGATGTATACCACGTCACTTGCTAACTGTGATGGGTGTATACCATGTCACTTGCTAACTGTGGTCTGGGTGTATACCATGTCACTTGCTGTCTGTGGTATGGTGTATACCATGCCACTTGCTAACTATGGTCTGGGTGTATACTATGTCACTTGCTGTCTGTGGTATGGGTGTATACCATGTCACTTGCTAACTATGGTCTGGGTGTATACCATGTCACTTGCTGTCTGTGGTATGGGTGTATACCATGTCACTTGCTAACTGTGGTATGGGTGTATACCACGTCACTTGCTAACTGTGGTATGGGTGTATACCACGTCACTTGCTAACTGTGGTATGGGTGTATACCACGTCACTTGCTAACTGTGGTCTGGGTGTATACCATGTCACTTGCTAACTGTGTTCTGGGTGTATACCATATCACTTGCTAACTGTGGTCTGGGTGTATACCATGTCACTTGCTAACCGTGGTGTGGGTGTATACCATATCACTTGCTAACTGTGGTCTGAGTGTATACCGTGCCACTTGCTGTCTGTGGTATGGATGTATACCACGTCACTTGCTAACTGTGATATGGGTGTATACCATGTCACTTGCTAACTGTGGTCTGGGTGTATACCATGTCACTTGCTGTCTGTGGTATGGGTGTATACCATGTCACTTGCTAACTGTGGTATGGGTGTATACCATGTCACTTGCTAACTGTGGTTTGGGTGTATACCACGTCACTTGCTAACTGTGGTATGGGTGTATACCATGTCACTTGCTAACTGTGATCTGAGTGTACACCATGTCACTTGCTAACTGTGATATGGGTGTATACCATGTCACTTGCTGACTGTGATCTGGGTGTATACCATGTCACTTGCTAACTGTGATCTGAGTGTATACCATGTCACTTGCTAACTGTGGTCTGGGTGTATACCATGTCACTTGCTAACTGTGATCTGGGTGTATACCATGTCACTTGCTAACTGTGGTCTGAGTATATACCATGTCACATGTTAACTGTGATCTGGGTGTATACCATGTCACTTGCTAACTGTGGTCTGGGTGTATACCGTGTCAGTTGCTGTCTGTGATCTGGGTGTATACCATGTCACTTGCTAACTGTGATCTGGGTGTATACCATATCACTTGATAACTGTGGTCTGAGTGTATACCATGTCACTTGCTGTCTGTGATCTGGGTGTATACCACGCCACTTGCTAACTGTGGTCTGGGTGTATACCATGTCACTTGCTAACTATGGTCTGGGTGTATACCATGTCACTTGCTGTATGTGGTCTGGGTGTATACCATGTCACTTGCTAACTGTGGTCTGGGTGTATACCATGTCACTTGCTGTCTGTGGTATGGGTGTATACCATGTCACTTGCTAACTGTGATATGGGTGTATACCATGTCACTTGCTGTCTGTGGTCTGGGTGTATACCATGTCACTTGCTGTCTGTGGAATGGGTGTATACCACGTCACTTGCTAACTGTGGTCTGGGTGTATACCGTGTCACTTGCTAACTGTGGTCTGGGTGTATACCACGTCACTTGCTGTCTGTGATCTGGGTGTATACCACGCCACTTGCTAACTGTGGTCTGGGTGTATACCATGTCACTTGCTAACTATGGTCTGGGTGTATACCATGTCACTTGCTGTATGTGGTCTGGGTGTATACCATGTGACTTGCTGTCTGTGGTCTGGGTGTATACCATGTCTCTTGCTAACTGTGGTATGGGTGTATACCATGTCACTTGCTAACTGTGGTCTGGGTGTATACCGCGCCACTTGCTGTCTGTGGTATGGGTGTATACCGCGCCACTTGCTCTCTGTGGTATGGGTGTATACCACGTCACTTGCTAACTGTGGTATGGATGTATACCACGTCACTTGCTAACTGTGATATGGGTGTATACCATGTCACTTGCTAACTGTGGTCTGGGTGTATACCATGTCACTTGCTGTCTGTGGTATGGGTGTATACCATGCCACTTGCTAACTATGGTCTGGGTGTATACTATGTCACTTGCTGTCTGTGGTATGGGTGTATACCATGTCTCTTGCTAACTATGGTCTGGGTGTATACCATGTCACTTGCTGTCTGTGGTATGGGTGTATACCATGTCACTTGCTAACTGTGGTATGGGTGTATACCACGTCACTTGCTAACTGTGGTATGGGTGTATACCACGTCACTTGCTAACTATGGTATGGGTGTATACCACGTCACTTGCTAACTGTGGTCTGGGTGTATACCATGTCACTTGCTAACTTTGTTCTGGGTGTATACCATGTCACTTGATAACCGTGGTGTGGGTGTATACCGCCACTTCCCATTCCAGAGTCTCCTCTGGTTCTTTTACGTGCACGATGTAAAGCACCGACACGAGACATCGGTTTAAAGTCCCATCTGAAAGACTGTTAATTTATTAGTCTATTATGTATTAGGGTCAGACGGGGGATGGAACCTGCGATCCATGGATTACCAGTTCAGACATATGGTGAACATGGACGTAGCATGAACATGTTATCAAGTATTAGTTTAAACTTTAATGTAATACATACAAAACGTTATACTGAAAGTATATTTTATTAACATGCTTTATATCAAAAGTCTATGTATTGTTTCTCTGTTTGGAAATCATCAGATTATTATTAAGTTAAGACATTTGCACCATGTTCAAACAAACAAGTGTAGATTGTTTCACGCAAATATGGAAAACTAATATATTTACATGTTTACATTACTATTGCATTTCCTTCGATGAACGTAGGTGCCTCGATTGTATACAATTTCGTATGACGGTTGGCAACTAATGATATGCAGTCGACATGCGCACTCGAAGTTACGGGCATGCGCATTCGCAGTGTTAAACAGCGCTCGTCACGAGAAAAGGCGTGTCTTGCAGTTTACGCTGTTCCAAGGATGATTATTTACCTGTTCCAGCACACGGTAATTTACAAATATGGAATTAAACAATTTAAATGAAAAGTGTGCTATATTTTCTTTGTGTCATTGAAAAGAATAATAATTTTATTAATGTAAATTATACGTAATGAGTAATAGACAGTCAAACCTGTGTTAGAGGTCGCATCCATTAAGCAGCCAACCTATATTAAGCAGCCCGTTTCCAGATTCCAAATATGTTGTTTTATTATACATTATACATCTATTAAACAGCCACCTGTGCTAAGCAGTAATTTCTGATATTCCCTGGGCTGGCTGCTTATGACAGGTTTTACTGTAACGTATATAATTGCATGTATCTTGTTTGTCTAAATTTTCAATTTTTCAACATACATATGGCTGCTTATGACAGGTTTTACTGTATGATATTCCCTTGGCTGGCTGCTTATGACAGGTTTTACTGTATGATATTCCCTGGGCTGGCTGCTTATGACAGGTTTACTGTATGATATTCCCTGGGCTGGCTGTTTGTGACAGGTTTTACTGTAACGTATACAATTGCATGTATCTTGTTTGTCTAAATTTTCAATTTTTCAAAGGAAAATGAACGTACATTATTTTATTTTATACATCGCCATGAAGGAGAGAGAAGAGGCAATGAACGTACATTACATAATCATGATACAACAAAGAAAACGCAATATGGGTTGGGCAAACAAGTTCTAACAACATTAGTAAGCTCTCCAAAAATGTGCGTTGTAGACGGTATTTGGATTTAGATGCAAACGAGATAATGAATTAGTTTTCTTCCTTATTAAAGCGACATTACATCGGAGAAAACGAAAATATCTACATAATATATTTCCCTATTGTATGGTATAAATATTTTTCGAATATTAGCCTTAAAAGCTGAGTATTTCAACTAATAAACTAACTTCGTATACGACGTTTGTTGACGTAACAAACTAATGTAAACAGGGTCAACATCGATGCGTAATGCCATGCGTGTATCCTGACATCGATGCGTAATGCAATGCGTGTATCCTGACATCGATGCGTAATGCCATGCGTGTATCCTGACAGTATCACTCGCTTGGTATTGACTCCAATAGTAAACAAACACCAATTCAGGAGCGTAGCTGACAGTTATATGAAATCCTACTTTCTCTTTTGAGTGTTTGTATACCACAACAAACAATGTTTATGTATAGAAAGTTAGGTTTCGAATTATTTCTGACGAATTTGTATTATCAATGCTATTGATACATAAAGAAGCAGTTTTGGGGCATTTTGCGATGTAATGTCGCTTTAAGCGAACGAAGAATGTATGTTGCCTTTCTTCCACGTATCATGAACTTACTATCATACAGACTGCTATCGTGAGTCTAAGCGAACAATACTTATCTACGTAAATCATGGGTGTTGTTCATTGCACGTATATTTGTTAAAACTAGATGGTAACAGTAGATTAGATAATACTTTTCTTCCTTGTGTGTGTGTTTTACGTTTATTTAATGTCGCTACCGGTTGCTCATATGAGCGACGCCTCCTGAAGAGATTAGTCATTTTAGATTTTTGGAAGATAGTGCAATGATACAGACACATTCCAGAGTATCCTCTGGTTGTCTTACGTGAATGGTGTACAGCACGGACACGAGATCTCGGTGTAAAGTCCCATCTGAAAGACTGTTAATTTTATTAGGATCAGATGGGGGATCGAACCTGCTATCCATGGATTATCAGTCCAGTGTGTTAAACACTGGACTACAAATCCGTTATTTCTTCCTTAAACACACATAGCTTGTTTGTAGCATGCCATCTCCTTACCAAGACGGCTTCAACACCATCGAGTAGTACATTGCTATATCAGTGTTTGTAGCATGTCATCTCCTTACCAAGACGGCTTCAACACCATCGAATAGTACATAGAGGATATTTGTTTGTTTTGAGTGAATATGGAATATATCTCACTGAGAAGTGAGAAAATTTCAAATATTTTTACGAGCGCGTAACGCAAGTGAAAATATGAAAATGTTCTCACTTCGAGGTGAGATATATTCCATATTCACTCAAAACAAATACATTTTCTTTTTATTTTATGATAATTGGTGAAAAACTAACACAAAATGAAGAAATTAAAATAGCTGGCCGCTGTGTTTTTGCGCGGATGAATACATTGACGACTATACGTCGTGAGTCGAAACACAAATCTGCCGCCATCTTGAATTGAAAGTTGAATCGAGGAAAAATACATGAACATATATGCAACATTGGCTAATAAAAACTCAGTTTGGCGAAAATTATAAAAACGGCGAAAATCTGTAAAATATCCGAAAATTGGAAATTCCCCTGCGTCTATTTGTGGAAAATTACTCGGGTCAATGTGAAATCGTGTCGCGCGTGACTAATATCTCAGACTGGAGAATCATACAAGCGTGTTGTTTGTTTATTTAACAGGGGCATAATGTTTGATTAGTGTGCAAACACGGGACACACTATGAATGCTTATTATATTGAGTAGCTGATAATTAAAAACAAAGCGGCATTACATTATTGCCCAAATCCTTTGTAGACGAAAATTATGCTACCAAATTGAAAAGCTTTACACGACTGTTAGACGCACATTTTTGTTGGTGTCTGATGCCTGTGGTTAGACGTAAGTATGTCGGCAACTTTTGTTTTGTTTTTGTTGTCGTTAATTGTGTAAGTTAATTTGAATATCAAAGGAAAGCAGTATGTAACCCTTACCTCAGTTGTAATCTATGGGCATACAGCACTTAGGTGGTGCAATTGCAAGATACATATAATACATTAATATACTATAAATACTCTGTTTGGGGAAAATGGCGCGCGTCGGAATTGGCTAAAGGAAACGCAGATTTGGCTACAAAAAATTAAGAGCCAGAGCAGGCCTTAATTTAATTTGGATTTATTGTTTCAATTTGCAGTGACAAAATTCGAGACATTGTCAGTTGTATTTCGCTCTTGATTTGTTTCATAACAAAAATAATAATACAGGTAAATAGTGTCATTGAAGCCAGGTAAACGGTGAAAATTAAATGACACGTGTGACACGGTGCAAGTTTGTGAAAAAAACAACATCGGATGATAAAATTATTTTACGTTCCAGGTACATATCCTCAATATTGTTAGATTCCATTTTTTATTGATTTAAATTTTGTTAGAGCTATTAATTGTTTATATATTATTATTCAATAGCAGACGGTTGATTTGTTGTTGTTGTCTAAGCATTTAAAGGGAGAGTAATAGTGCAAGAATAGTGTATTGGGAAGGGAGATCATAAAAAAGTAGTCCGGCAGTTAGAACATTGTATTTCACCAATTAGCATAAAATAAATTGCTATATCAGATTGATACATTTTTGAAACATATTAACGATCACTGGCGTATCTGTATAGTTTGAAAGTGTAAGCCCGGTGATGCATTAAGCTCTGAAGTTACGATTTGAGGCAGTTTAGTTTTATTAATTTATTTACGTCTCATCAATGTACAACAATAACAGAACAACATTAAAATAATACATGGTATAGTACATTGCCACTCATAAATGAGTTACAAGAGACGGTATTTATCAAAGTATAAAACACATCACATTATGCAGTTGTAATAATATAGTATGATATAACATATGTATATACATACATATATTTGTAAACAACACATGATAAATCTGAATAGCCTACGCTAATCTAACCTAAAATAAGCTGACAATCAAAATGATATCATAAAATGCTGTTGATTGTATGAGAGCACTATTGAAAGCAAATATCAACTCTGATCAGATCAGAATTGAACTGATTAGCATAGACTATTCAGCTGGTATTAAAAATACATTGGATTATTAAGAAAAATTGAAGCATTATGTACAAAGGTAAAAATAACGTCTTTGTAGAATATTAAAACAGGTTTTGGCACTTAATCTCATAATTTCTGCGTTGGAGAATATAAATATTAGCTTATCATTTGGAGAAAGAGCAGCAAAGTAAAAGTTCATCTCTGTTGCTTTCTTAAACAGGATTTGTCTTAAATCTTGATACAGCATACATTCCAAAATCACATGGGCCTCAGTTTCAATACAATTGTCACAAAAGGGACATATACGATTTTCTAATGACAAATTTTCATATCTACCTGTCTCTAGCCTTAATGGTGCTACACCACATCTAAATTTAGCAAACGCTGCTCTATGGCGTAAAGGAAGTATAATTTTGCAATATTCTTCTGTTTTATATTCTGATTTGAATAAGCAATAAGTTCGTAATTTATTTCTGCCTCTGCCGGAAGGGCCGACAGTATTATTAATCTGTGTATACCACATTGCCTTAAATTCATTCATAGCAGCAGCTTTGACTTTACATACAGATGAAGAAGAGATAGGATGCGAAATATTTAATGGAAATTCTACTCCCAGTTCTAATATACACTTCCGGAATATGTAAAACCAATTTTTATAACGCAAAGAAGCCATTTAGCATGTTTCCCAAACAAATTGTTAACCTTAGTTGCTGCACTCTGGCCCAGTTTAAGGTATTTTTATACGTGTTAGTACTATATACCGATATACGTGACTGTCAATAAACCAAATAAAAAAAATTATTACGCTGAAAAACAATGTTTTCAGCTTAAAAAAATAATGTTGTCAGTTGTTTGATTAGCAATATTTTATTATTATTACCCCGTCGATCGCCTCAATTTAGTAATTTCACGATGGGTGATGTTTGACTTTACACCCGCACGCCCAGTGTTGGGAGGGACCTCTTAAATGTAACGCGATTTATCAAAAGGGGCCCACTGGGTCCACCAGAATTATGTTTTTCAGTAATTTGAATAAGCGATTTTCACCATTTAAGGTTATTTCGTTAGAATATGTGTTCTAAAATTGAATGTTAAACATACATGTATGTACGTTGCCGATAGTGTGACGACATTTTAGACGTCATTTCTCGACGAAACGTCATCCACCAAGTGGGTCCTTGTTGGAAATTCGCGTCACAGATGTTAAATTTTTAATATTATATGTCGCTATTAGTCTTACAGTGTTACGAAATGCAGCATATTTAAAGGGTATTCAGCTAAATATAAAAGTAAAGTAAAGTGTTGTTTATTATGCTATTGAAAGGGCCTTATTATGCTATTGAAAGTGCCTTATTATGCTATTGAAAGGGCCTTATTATGCTATTGAAAGTGCCTTATTATGCTATTGAAAGTGCCTTATTATGCTATTGAAAGGGCCTTATTATGCTATTGAAAGTGCCTTATTATGCTATTGAAAGTGCCTTATTATGCTATTGAAAGCGCCTTATTATGCTATTGAAAGTGCCGTATTATGCTATTGAAAGTGCCTTATTATGCTATTGAAAGTGCCTTATTATGCTATTGAAAGTGCCTTATTATGCTATTGAAAGTGCCTTATTATGCTATTGAAAGTGCCTTATTATGCTATTGAAAGTGCCTTATTATGCTATTGAAAGGGCCTTATTATGCTATTGAAAGTGCCTTATTATGCTATTGAAAGTGCCTTATTATGCTATTGAAAGTGCCTTATTATGCTATTGAAAGTGCCTTATTATGCTATTGAAAGTGCCTTATTATGCTATTGAAAGTGCCTTATTATGCTATTGAAAGTGCCTTATTATGCTATTGAAAGTGCCTTATTATGCTATTGAAAGGGCCTTATTATGCTATTGAAAGTGCCTTATTATGTTATTGAAAGTGCCTTATTATGCTATTGAAAGTGCCTTATTATGCTATTGAAAGGGCCTTATTATGCTATTGAAAGTGCCTTATTATGCTATTGAAAGTGCCTTATTATGTTATTGAAAGTGCCTTATTATGCTATTGAAAGTGCCTTATTATGCTATTGAAAGTGCCTTATTATGTTATTGAAAGGGCCTTATTATGTTATTGAAAGGGCCTTATTATGCTATTGAAAGTGCCTTATTATGCTATTGAAAGTGCCTTATTATGTTATTGAAAGGGCCTTATTATGTTATTGAAAGGGCCTTATTATGTTATTGAAAGGGCCTTATTATATTATTGAAAGGGCCTTATTATGCTATTGAAAGTGCCTTATTACGCTATTGAAAGTGCCGTATTATGCTATTGAAAGTGCCGTATTATGCTATTGAAAGTGCCTTATTACGCTATTGAAAGGGCCTTATTATGCTATTGAAGGTGCCTTATTATGCTATTGAAAGTGCCTTATTATGCTATTGAAAGTGCCTTATTATGCTATTGAAAGTGCCTTATTATGCTATTGAAAGTGCCTTATTATGCTATTGAAAGTGCCTTATTATGCTATTGAAAGTGCCTTATTATGCTATTGAAAGTGCCAGTCATTTCTGACTTATGCGACACATTTTTTATGAACATCAGTACTACCCGAATACTATGCTTGTAGGCCAGGCGCCAGGCTGGTAAGCAATCGATAACTAGTATTTAACTAGCTGGCAGCTCACTAACCGGCCATATCAGAACGAACCCCTGACGATATTCGAACCTTCGACCTCCCGCTCCGCCAGATAGACAGGTCAGTGGTACAGTGGTAAACATGTTGGACTGCGATTCCAGGGATCGCATGTTTGATCCAGCGTCTGACTAGTGGTTAAGGCGTCCGTCTACGGAGCGGGAGGTCGAAGGTTCGAACCTCTTCAGGGCTTCATTCTGATATGGCCGGTTGGTGAGCCGCCAGCTAGTTAAATAATGGTTACCGAGTGCCTATCAGCCAGGCGTCTGCCAATCAAGGATTGGATTCGGCAAGTACTGATGTTCATAAGAGGTGTCTCATAAGTCAGAAATGGATGGCCCTTTCAAATATTACACTATATATATATACTGTTTTCAAATCATATATATATATATATATATATATATATATATATATGATTTGAAAACAAGAGTTATACAAATTCGTCTCCTACAATCATTGTAAACACTTATATGACTTTAACCAGCTGAAGGACTGTAACCAGATGCAGGGTTTTAACCAGCTGAAGGACTTGAACCAGTTGAGGGTTTTAACAGCTGAAGGACTTTAACCAGCTGAAGGACTTTAACCAGCTGAAGGACTTGAACCAGCTGAAGGACTTTAACCAGCTGAAGGACTTTAACCAGCTGAAGTACTTTAACAAGATGTATGACTTTAACAAGATGTATGACTTTAACAAGATGTATGACTTTAACAAGATGTATGACTTTAACAAGATGTATTACTTTAACAAGATGTATGACTTTAACAAGATGTATTACTTTAACCAGCTGAA
>CM026388.1:6464537-6484900 GCA_014843695.1 Archivesica marissinica | reverse complement strand
AATTTCAACGTCAAAGAGCATCCCGACTCTTCGTATTCTGAAGAGAGTCTGTTTGTCAGAAGGAAAGATGATAATAAGATTGGCCTTTCTGTCGAGGATAAAGCATTTCTAGTCATAATGAACAACAAGATGAAGAAAGATCCTTGCGGGAACTGGGTTGCCCCCTCCCTTTTCGTTCATCTAGACCAAAGCTACCAAACAATAGGTCACAAGCTCTTAGAAGGGCTTCCTTGCTGCAGACATCCCTCTTAAAAAACAAGAAGCAAGAGCACTTTGTTAGTTTTATGGACCAGATCATTGGTAGAGGCCATGCAGAGGTAGCCCCTTCTGTATCTGAATCTCAAGAATGTTGGTACCTACCGTTGTTCGGGGTGTACCATCCCAAGAAACCGGACCAGATCAGAGGTGTTTTGGATGCATTAGCAAAATGTAATGGTATTTAGAACTCTCAATGATGTTCTCCTCCAAGGACCCGATTTTATAAACAATTTGGTTGGCATTATCACCAGACACACTAAAAACACGGCGATTATAAGTTCGTTTAATCGCACACCTTATCTAACACCGTTATCAAGTAATACCTATAGCGCCCGCTTTTTCCCTATATATTACATAGCGTCCGCGTTTTCTCTCTATATAATTATATAGCGACAGCTTAACGCGTCCGCATTTTAGACAGACCCCCTTATTGGCTCTTCAGAGAGAAGGACAATTGTTGAAAATTGGAAACAAGTAAATTCTTGTTCTATTGTTATTGTTATATTTATTCGTGTAGTGGAAAACAGGTTTCATGTTTGAAATGTATGTCCATTTCTGTCTATTCATCGATGTCCAGTTTGATATAAACAATCTAAATGATTTTGTAACGAAAATCATTACGTTTCACTTTCAACATTTGATAAATAAATATTTGAAAGCATATTTGTGTGAGTCACTCAGTGTGCTCGAATTATCTTTCACAGAATCTACATTTGAAAGCAGTATTAATATGAAAAAAGCAAAGCCTCAAAGCGAGCTCAATCATAAATCTAAAGTGACCAAGCAAAGAAAGAGCGGAAAAGTTAGTGACACGACGTGGAACACTAGATCTGAGCTAGATGGGGCGATGTTTAACCCACGCCGGAATACACTATACTCTTCAATCTTTTATTCTTTAGGAGCTGCACTCCGATCCCTGGAGCCGCATCCCTACTCCTTTGCCCATACCATATATCCTCGTAGCCATTTAAGTGACCAAGCAAAGAAAGAGCGGAAAAGTTAGTGACCTGACGTGGGACTCGAACCCACGACCTCCTGAATACTAGTCGGACAGCTCTACCAACTGAGCTAGTGGGGCCAATAATGTTCTAACCACCCCGAAATACACTACAGATCGATAGCATAGCTAAATCCAAATGATTGAATCCACTTCCGGGGCTAATAGAACTCTTCTCCTGTAGTGTATCCTGGCATGGAGAGAACATATTTTCACCTAACTACGGGAATAGCAAGTCGTGAGAGATCACGTGATATTTCACGCTCCAGTTATCAGCAATGAAATTAGAATTAATTTTTTTATACATTGTACTGAAGCAGTTACTATAGGACCAGGGAACTTACGTATCGGGTACTCTATAGCAGCTACTCTTTATCAGGATAAATATGCCTGATTTGCAGTGTTGTCTGAGCGTATGTGGCATGCTTGCTTCATTGCACTGGTTCCCAGAATGCATCACTTCCGGTCCAGACGGTGTCTCCATCTTCCGCGTCAGACTGTGGCTGTTAATGAACCCAATTGCCATTCACTACACTCCTCCCCACTTTATCTGAAAGGACTTCCTCCACATCCTTCTGGCAATGGGTCTGTTCTTCAGGCACAATCGGTCTGACCGGCTTGTGACATCTCTCGACGGAAATGACATTCTCTGGACCTACTTGGTGTCTGACCCCCAAGTAGGTATCTTCCAAGTTTTCTACTTTTCCTGGGCAGGCTTAGCCGATGTAAGCGGTTAACCAGTACTAAGTCCATTACTGAACACCTCTATGGCTTAGTGTCTTACCCCTAAGCTTACACCTACCTTTCCTGGGCAAGCCTAGCCTCCATAAGCGGTTAACCAGTACTAAGTCCAGCGATGACTCAATCCTTGGCTTATTGTCTTACCCCTAAGCTTACACCTACCTTTCCTGGGCAAGCCTAGCCTACATAAGCAGTTAACCAGTACTAAGTTCATCGATGACTCCTTCCCTGGCTTGGTGTCTTACACCTAAGCTTACACCTACCTTTCCTGGGCAAGCTTAGCCGATTTAAGCAGTTAACCAGTACTAAGTCCATTGATGACTCAATCCTCGGCTTAGTGTCTTACCCCTAAGCTTACACCTACCTTTCCTGGGCAAGCCTAGCCTACATAAGCAGTTAACCAGTACTAAGTCCATCGATGACTCCTTCCCTGGCTTGGTGTCTTACACCTAAGCTTACACCTACCTTTCCTGGGCAAGCTTAGCCGATTTAAGCGGTTCACCAGTACTAAGTCCATCAATGAACCCCCCTCTGGTTTAGTGCCATACATCTAAGCCATAATTCCAAGAGATGCTCAAAGCATTTCTACTTTTCCTGGGCTAGCTTAGCCGACTTAAGCGGTTCACCAGTACTAAGTCCCTCACCGGACCCGAATCCAGATCTGGCTTAGTGCCTTACCCCTAAGCCATAATTCCATGCAATCCGGTCCTTACGGTCGGCTTACTTGGGAGGTTGATGATGCAAGTAAAGACGACGTGCGTTGTCCACCACCGTCTTCATCACATCATCCTCTTTGCCTCCCCTGATCCTGGGTCACTTCGCAAGTCTGTGTCTCTTTCTGGTTCGAACTTACACATGCAAAGTTCAGTCTGTTAGCTTGAACTGGCTTGCCACCGTTGTATAACTGATTTTCTGCAGTTCCCTTTGAATCCCCGTAGACCGACCAGTTCCCGCCTTGGCTACCCTTAGTACTGATCCCGACGCCGACCTGCGCAGTATCGACCGCGGATCCCTGTACTCTTTGTGGAGCCAACGGGTCTGCAATATCTACGATGTCCATGGACGATTCAAAATCTCCATAGACCGACCAGTTCCCTCCTCGCCTACCCTTAGTACTGATCCCGACGCCGACCTGGGCAATGCCGACCGCGGATCCTGTACTCTTTGAGAGGCGAACGGTACTGCAAGTCTACGATCTCGATAAATGATCCGTATTTCTCAGTATTCACACCAACCACAAGGCAGATCCTCAGGCAGCCTTTGAGCACCCGCTTCCTCTCTTGTAGGTATTCTAGACAAGGAATCTGCGTTTCCATGGCCGGTGCCGTAGCACAATTATATTGAGATAGCCTCTCGAGCCATCTCGCCAACTGCCCATGTGGTTCCCTGACCGCATCAACCAGGCTAGACTCGAGTGGTCAGTCCTGACCGTAAAGGGTCTCCCTAACAGATAGTGTCAATATTGGCGTGTGAACCGCACGACTGCTAAACGTTCTTTTCTAGTAACACAGTACTTGCGCTGCTCGCGAGTTAACACGCATGGTTTGAGCTCAGGTTCCACCAGTCTGACTGATGGGACCTCCCCCAGATCACTCTGCCTGTGTATGTCCTGCTCAGATTCACATGTTACCTGTGCATCTGCATACACATTACTGTCTGTCTCTAGGAACTTTTCTACTGGATAGGCTTTGCCGATCTGGATTCCTTGTTTTAACAAGCGGTGTTTGTCACTTGGGTTGACAGCACACACAATCGGATCCGCCCCTGTATCTACAGGTTCAACGTAGTACTCGGGCATCTCGCAAATAAGAATACATTTCACCCTCATCATGGAGTTAGGTGGGATGGTCTGGCATTTGGCCACTGTAACCCGAGCAACCACAGGCATTACTGCACTGTTACCGCCATACAGATTTATCCCCTGCCCATCAAACACCCATATGCCTCTACCCATGTCCAACACGGCAGATCCTCGACATAATATGTCTAAACTGAGGAGCATATCTTGTTCGATTGGAGCCATATAAATTTGCTCGCTATACCACTGTGCGCCAATCTTTAACCGTACAGGTTCTACCACCAAACCCTTCATACTCATCTGTCTACCAGCAGTCATGAGTTTTACCTCACGTAACTTCGGAGGTGGTTTCTGTAGCGAGTTATATAGCCTATCTGAAATGATCGACACCTGGGCTGCGGAGTCTACTATAGCTGTTGCTTCCATACCAGCTACCCGGACTTTCATGCTTAACTCTACTCGTTCCAATTTAATGGCGACGTGACGCATACCTGTCACCAGATCTTGGGCAATTCCGCTTGAAATGTCCCTTTTCTCCACAGCCAAAACATTCACCAGCTTTCCCCCTACCATTAGCTGGCCTAGTAGTTCCACTACCCCTCTGCTGCTTTACCTCTGCAGCAATTATGTCCAGCCCTATCCGTAGCTGTTCCTCCAACTGTGTTTGCAACGTTTTCATTATTGCTCCAATAGAGGTCAGTTCAGGGGTGCCTTCACTCCCTTTCCCTCCTTTATTGGGCAACGTTGCCCGGTCTTGTACCGTATACACAGCGGGACGGTCATCCTCATGATCCATCTTACGCTGTACACGTTTGGTCTTACCAAAGATTGCTTGGTGTACGTGCTGGTAGCGACGTACATCATTCATGGCTTCCTCCATGGTGCGAGGGTTTTGTATGCACACATGATGCCCCGCTTCACGATCTACCAGCCCCTGGTAGAAGCGAGCTATTGCTTGCTGCATGGAATAGTATTCGGGCAGATCGCGTAACGCCTTGGTGGCTAATGTAAGGACTCTATCTGCCCAATCCACTAAAGCCTCTGTTTGTGACTGGGCTGCTTGTTGAAACCGGACCTGTGCTATTGCCGGAAGCTCTCTCGCACCAAACCGACTCTCTAGCTTTTGCATGAGTCTGCGATAAGACAGATCTTCCCTACGCTCAGTTAATATTGCGTAGAAATCTGCAGCTTTTCCGGTCAGGCTCCAGCACAGACAATTCAAGCACTCGTCCTTTGTCCAATCGCATGCATGTGCAAAACGGACAAACTTCTGCTTGAATGCAGTCCAATTACCCTTGCCATCATATGTTAGATTTTTGGGCAACATGTTGATGACATCTCTAGCCCGTTTTCGCCTATTAAGCAGGTCCTGACCTGCTGCCTTGCGACCTTTCTCAATACGACTAGGTCGTATACTGAATTCGTCATCAGTACTACTGTCGCTATAATCGGGTGCATAATACCTCTTTGCGACTGGGTCCCGTACACAGGACCTTACCCGTGTTCCACTGAACAAATCGGTCGCATGATGCCCAACACGACGTGTACTATGTTCCCAACTTATCGGGTCATACACATTAGGGGCATATTCCGGCTTTCGTGATGCTCCCGGCGAAAACGGATTCCCACCTGGGGGTGTGCCATATGCATCACATTGATGGAGCCTACTTTCCCGTTTATAACTTTTATTAAGGGGGTAGCGCTCCTCGGCAGTAGGTGGGTTAGGCAGGGCAGAGTCTTTCACTGGTAGACTCTCTAGTGATGCATTTCCTGCCACCCTCTGCTCAACCAGACCAGTCGCCGTGTTCAATGTCTTAAGAACATCGGTCCAATCAGACTGTCTAGCCTCCTCGGTGTACTTTAATGTATCACCGAGCGGTTGAGCGTACTGATCATCATGATCAGACTCTGAAGAATGAGATTCTCCGGATGGTAGATGAAATCTATCATCCGAACAGCCTCACTGCTCAGTTTACTCCTTGTAATGGAGGATAACACCTCCGGAGTAATATTACCATTATTCTCTCTAATGAGAACGATCGTATGGGAAAGCCTTGCTTTAATCCCAGGGATCGTGACCAGTTGCTCAATAGTTGCATAATTAATGGCGATTCGTTTCCCTTCTGGGACTAAGTTACTATCAGACATAGTTCCAGGTATATTATGCTAACTACTATATAAACAGACAACACAAATGCGCACTTACTTGCAAGTTTTTCCAATTCCTGAAAAACAAAAGCAAACGGAGATACTACACAGGACAGAGACCCTCCTTCCCCTTTTAAGAAAGTTATTTACTATCAAAAGGGATGAGACCAACTATAAAGGCCAGGAAACTGTTCCAATGTCGTAATTCCGTTCACTTCCGGCAATGCAAGTGCGTAGTTGTCCGACAATGCTGACGGTTTTATATCAGCAAAAACAAGCAAACTGCGCCTTGTTTTTGTGAAATCGATGGGTAAAGGACGTCTTACGATTAAAACCGGATTCCTCAATCCAACAAGCAGCCACCACGTTCTTCCAACACCTGCGTTTTTACAGCCTGAAAATCACACAGCAGGTGCTCGCAATGTTTTTCTAGTATTTCACGGCGTGCAGTTCTTTATCCAACAAACTTCTGACACCATTGAAGCAGTTACTATAGGATAAGAGAACTTACCAATTGTGTACCCTACCGCAGCTACTTATATTACAGGATAAATACGTCTTGTCAGTCGTGTATTCAGAGCATGTATGGCGTGCCTGCTTCGTTCACACCGGATCCCAGAATGTATCACTTCCGGTCCAGACGGTGTCTCCATCTTCCGCATCAGACTGTGGCTCTTAATGAACCCAATTGCCATTCACTACACTACTAAGCATTGTGTGTGATCTGGTCTTGCTCAATGACACAACATACATGGCCTGACCGAGCATCGAATCCGGGGTCGTTCTATTCCAAATCTGACGCCACATGTCTTAGTATGCATTTCTTGTTAGATGATTAAGCGTCCGATCGTTTGAATATTGCTAAAAATGAATCATATTTCATTTGCGTTAACTTATTTGCATTGTTATCTCCCTTATCATAATGACACCATTTGCACATTCATAAGTATATTTTATTTCTGATAATTATGATTTTTATGGTAACATATTTTTGTCATAATTCAAGACGAATTCCATTTTCATTAGTGAGAAATCACGTACATAGTTATCTCTCTTTTCGTACGCACACCATTTGCACAATAGTAGGCCTAAGTGTATTTTATTTCTCTTCCGGATTGTTATGGTGGTATGTATTTTAGAAATGAGTCTAGAAAATTAATTCTCAGCAGAAATAAGTGGATAACAGGCACAATACACACTAATTGTTTTGTGCCCTAGGCCTAAGGTCGTTATCTTTTAATAGCAGTATAAGGTGGCGTGTGTGTATGGTTGGATTAACGTGCACTGTAGCCGCTACGATTGTTCCCTTAGGCAAGGCATTTAAATTCCACGTTGCCTCTTATCTCTCCCTCGTGGCGATGGATTCCACCAGGAATGAGATCTCGAGAGTGATTAATATAAGTTGAAATAACTTGTTTCGCAATCGAGCTAAAATAAATGTGTGTAGACTAACGTGCGCATAACAAGAACAACTACGCATTCATTTATAAACAGAGCATGTAACGGCTGCAATGCACTAGTGGGACCAGATACCTCGTGTAGCTGTGTGGTTGGACGTCGTGAAATGCTCAAGTGGATATTTACATGAAAGCAGAACTTTTTAGGCTTTATTTATTTTACACCGATTGCGACACAAGCTTTAACAACTTATAGTAATAACTCTCGTTGGCATAGATGAAAGCGTAAATGTTGTCATTCGTGTGGGAGGAAACCAGAGTACCTGGAGAAACCCACCTGTCCGATCTGACAGCCATAGCACCATCTCACATATTCCCCATCCGAGGTTCAAACCCGGGTTTCATTGGTGAGTAACGAGCGCGTTAACCATTGTACAGGCTAAATAATTACTGTTTAGAAGAAGAAAACAAATGCTAACTTTACATATCATTGAACTCTGTTTATAATTTAACACATCATTTGCTTTTGTACTGATCTAAGACACACATACCTGTACTTGAATCATTTGCAAGTATATATACAGTCAAACCTGTCTTAAGCAGCCAGCCAAGATAACAACAGAAAGTGGATGTTTAGCACATGTGGCAGCTTAATAGAGATCAAATGTATAATGAATCACTATATTAGGAATCTGGATGCTTAAAGCAGAGTGGCTGCTTAATGTAGTTGACCACTAACACAGGTTTAACTGTTTTATAGTCATTGAAGGTTGATGCGTTTACAACTACTCTATGTACTCTATGGCTTTAAGCTACTCTTATTTTGTTTTAAATCTTGTTATACGCTGATAATAATTTGTGAAGTTCACAATTCTATTCCAAATCTGATATAATATTCTACCTTGCATAATTACATCAAGTGAACATGGCATGATTACACCAAGTGAACATGGCATAACTACATCAAGTGAACATGGCATAATTACATCATGTGAACATGGCATAATTACATCAAGTGAACATGGCATAATTACATCAAGTGAACATGGCATAATTACATCAAGTGAACATGGCATAATTACATCTCGTGAACATGTCATAATCATATCAAGTGAACATGGCATAATTAAATCAAGTGAACATGGTATAATTACAGCATGTGAACATGGCATAATTACTTCAAGTGAACATGGCATAATTACTTCAAGTGAACATGGCATAATTACATCAAGTGAACAAGGCATAATTACATCAAGTGAACATGGCATAATTACATCAAGTGAACATGGCATAATTACTTCAAGCGAACATGGCATAATTTCAGCAAGTGAACATGGCATAATTACATTGAGTGAACATGGCATAATTACATCAAGTGAACATGGCATAATCATATCATGTGAACATGGCATAGTTACATCAAGTGAACATGGCATAATTACATCATGTGAACATGGCATAATTACATCAAGTGAACATGGCATAATTACATTAAGTGAACATGGCATAATTACATCAAGTGAACATGGCATAGTTACATCATGTGAACATGACATAATTACAGCATGTGAACATGGCATAATTACATCAAGTGAACATGGCATAATTACATCAAGTGAACATGGCATAGTTACATCATGTGAACATGGCATAATTACAGCATGTGAACATGGCATAACTACATCATGTGAACATGTCTGATTTATCATGTGAATATCCCAATTGTTGAACATCCCTATAGTACTGATGATGGTGGTGGTGATGATGATGATGATCTATCTATCTATCTTCCTATAATGTCGAACCCCTCGCAGGGACGTAGACATGTTGCGCGTCAAAAACCGCTAAGAAGTTAAGAGTATGAGTAGTTAAAAGTATAATTTAAAAAGGTATGAAAATAAGTTGTGGTAAAAGTTTAAAAGCAGCTACGCAGAACAACTAGGGACTGGCATGTTCAATATGGCAAACTGCCGTATTGAATTGCTCTATGGTAGGGAGATGGACAATGTCAGGAGGGAGGTGGTTCCAATGATAGATTGTTCTTGGAAAGAAGGAGAACTTGTAGTAGTCTGTAGTTGCTGTAATTAACCTATAGCTTAAGGAATGGCAATGGCGAGTAGGACGGGAGAGGGGAACTAGGTAATTTTCAATGGGAATAGCAACAAGATCATTATGAATTTTATACATAAGGGATAACCTATTGTCAATACGCCGTTGATCTAGTCTGCGTAGATTTAGGGAATGTAGCATGTCTGTAACACTAGAGGTACGATAGAAGTCAGCCTTTATCCAACGGGCTGCTCTTCGCTGGACACCTTCAATTTGGTCTATCAATGTTTGGGTATGGGGCGACCAGATCTCGGAGCCATATTCAAACTGGGGTCTCACTAATGTCTGGTAAGCCATGGTCTTAAGGGGTTCAGATTTGACCTGTATATTTCTACGTAGAAATCCTAATGTTTGGTTTGCTTTTTTTGTTGACCTTTTTATGTGGGTGTCCCACGACATGTTATTAGAGATATCCACGCCAAGGTATTTGGCTGAGGTGAACGACTCAAGTAGGACTCCATGGAGTTTATAATTGCTGGGAATAGGATGTTACCTTCTGGTGACGTGGATAACTTGACATTTGGAGGGGTTAAATTCCATGTCCCACTCCAACTTCCACTGTTCTAATCTCTTAAGATCATTTTGGAGTGTGACCGATTCATTTTCAGATGTCAGTGATAGATATACTGCAGTATCATCTGCAAAGATGCGGACTTTGGAACTGATGATTTGTGGGAGGTCGTTTATGTGGGCTAGGAAAAGCAGGGGTCCAAGTACGGATCCCTGTGGGACTCCAGAGGACACCGGAATGGCCTCTGAACTAGTACCATTAAGGACAACTGACTGGAATCTATTATCTAGAAAACTCTTAATCCACCTTAATGTTTGACCTCTGACTCCATATTCATGCATTTTTAGTAGTACTTTCTCGTGATTGACCTTATCGAAAGCCTTACTGAAGTCTAATAGGATGAGATCTACCTGATGCTTATTGTAGACAGAGGTAACCAAGTCATTGACTAGCATTACTAGTTGGGTCACGCATGACCGTTTTTCTCCAGTGGCATCATGACCAAAGTAACACTCGATATAATAAGAGGTAGGAATATAGAGGTAGGAATGGACAACACTTACTAATTGAAATACTAGTTTGCATTTGTGAATTGTAAATATTTAATACGTTGTTTGCTTTCAGGAGATGGAACCTGCTGTTTACAGTACAGATCTACATGAGTTCATGTGTTTAATTATTTGTACCATGAACAGAATCGTGTTCTTTCCATACGGATCATCAATTTTAGAAAAATATGAGCGGAAATATCATCTCTTTCTCTAGTTTAGCTACGAAATCCCTCGTGTGTGCTCTATTCACACTGTGAACTCGATATTGTGTAAGGACTGACGTACAGTGTCAACTCATATACACATAGTGCAGAGAATACATATAACAACATAAGTATATAATTAAATATTCTCACAATGTCTAGAAATATAAAGCAGGACATGACCATTCATTCCGGAGATCAATCTAAAATGACTAATATCTCCAGGAGGCGTCGCTCATATGTGCAACCGGTAGCGACGATAAATAAACGTAAAACACAAACACATTCCGGAGAACGGCATTCAAGCAGTTTAAAGATACACATGCGCATACATACCGGAGAACGGCCACATGAGTGTGAACTATGTAATAAGGCATTTAGTAGGTCTAGCCATTTAAAGATACACATGCATTTAGTAATTCTAGCAATTTAAAGAGTCATATGTTCATACATACCGGAGAACGACCGCATGAGTGTGGACTATGTAATAAGGCATTTAGTAATTCTACCAATTTAAAGAGTCATCTGCTCATACATACCGGAGAACGACCGCACGAGTGGTTACTATGCAATAAGGCATTTAATCAGTCTAGCTCTTTAAAGAGGCACATGAGCATACATACCGGAGAACGACCGCACAAGTGTGAACTGTGTAATAAGGATTTTAGCGAGGCGAGTAAGTTGAAGATACACATGCGCATACATACCGGAGAACGGCTACATGAGTGTGGACTATGCAATACAACATTTAGCCATTCTGCCAGTTTGAATATGAGCAGCGGGTACTTTGAAGGGGCACATGCGCATACATACCGGAGAACGGCCACATGAGTGTCAAATATGTCATACGGCTTTCAATCATTCCAGCAGTTTAAAGAGTCATATGCTCATGCACACGTGAGAACGGCCGCACGATTGTTAACTATGTAATAAGGCATTTAGTAAGTCTAGCAATTAAAAGAGGCACATGCGCATACATACCGGAAAACGGCCGCACGAGTGTGAACTATGTAATAAGGCATTTAATAAGTCTAGCAATTTAAAGAGGCACATGCGCATACATACCGGAGAACGGCCACAGAAGTGTGAACTATGTAATAAGGCATTTAATATGTCTAGCAATTTAATGAGGCACATGTTCAAGCATACCGGAGAACGGCCACATGAATGTCAAATATGTAATAAGGCTTTTAGTGCGGCGGGTACTTTGAAGGAGCACATGCGCATACATACCGGAGAACGGACACAGAAGTGTGAAATATGTAATAAGGCGTTCAGTCTTTCACAGATATCCTACAATATTTCGAATGGGTAAAAAATCTGTACGTTTATACAATTAGCTAGTAACATGATTTGGATAAAATCACATCTATCATAACGCAACATCCGGTTAGGGAACAACAGTAAAAACAAAGGATTAGGACTGAAAGGACCGCTATACATTTAGTGATTAATCGGACCGTGTCTGCCAAGGGAGGTAATGTAAATCCAGTCAGGTTCCTCGTTAGATTTGCGTTATTGATTATCGGATGAGTTTTGATTTTAATTCTTTGTATGAGTATTCACTCCGTGGCCGAATGGTTAAGGGCGTCGACTTTAAAACACTTGACAACCTTCTCCCAGCTGGCATGCGGTAGTTCGGTGGATCTACCCGGCTACCATCCTTGCCACCCGGGTTCCTCCTCAAGCAATGCTAGCGGGAGATTCGCCATCTGATCTAAGCTGTGTGTGCAACGTTGGTCCTCACAAACAAACATACATGTTACAGGTTTGCACCGGCTGACATATTGGACTAAATTGGAGTTTCTGTTGTACATGCATACAAAGCAATGCAGTTAATTAAACATTAAACCTTGTTGAATGCTACTGTTTAACAGCTGTATGTGGAGAATAGTCTTAATATGATGGTATATTCCAGATCGGGCAATACGCTGTCATGGGTATAAAATAATGATGTTAATATTATGGTATATTCCAGATCTGGAAATACGCTGTCATGTGTATAAAATACTGATGTTAATATTATGGTATATTCCAGATCTGGAAATACGCTGTCATGTGTATAAAATAAAGATGTTAATAGTATGGTATATTCCAGATCTGGCAATACGCTGTCATATGTATAAAATAATGGTGTTAATATTATGGTACAGTCCAGATATGGTGTTACGCTGCCATGTGTATAAAACACTGATTTTAATAGTATGGTATATTCCAGATCTGGAAATACGCTGTCATGCGTATACAATAATGCTGTTAATATTATGGTATATTCCAGATCTGGAAATACGCTGTCATGTGTATAAAATAATGGTGTTAATATTATGGTATATTCCCGATCTGGCAATACGCTGTCATATGTATAAAATAATGGTGTTAATATTATGGTATATTCCCGATCTGGCAATACGCTGTCATGTGTATAAAATAATGGTGTTAATATTATGATTTATTCCAGATCTGGAAATACTCTGTCATGCGTATAAAATAATGATGTTAATATTATGGTATGTTCCAGATCTGGAAATACGCTGTCATGCGTATAAAATAATGATGTTAATATTATGGTATATTCCAGATCTGGAAATACGCTGTCATGTTTCCAGATAATACTCCTAGTGTTATGTTTTATTCCAGGTGTAGTACACACAGTGTTGTTGTGTCTGTAACTATAAATACATCAAGTTTCGATGATCCATTATGAATGCATCATAAACAAAACAGCTTTCGACGTTCCCCTTTGTATACCTGATATTGAAAACAGCGTTTGACGTTCCACTGTGTATACCTGCTAAAGAGGACACATGTGTAGCGAAGGCCTTTTGGATTTTAACTTTAAATCAACGCCACATGGATGCGGAGAGTTCGCATAGTTAATAAAGAGAAATAATAAATATTACCATTTCTATCCTTTAATGATGTCCACTGTTTTAAATTTAATTCCATAGTCACTAACGTTAAAGTGCTTGTGTCTCTCTTAGTTCTCTCCCAGGGAGTTTCACGTCCAATACATACATCCAAGGACCTCATGATCCTCGTGGAGTATGCAAAGCACGTGAAAGCCATGCTATGTGAGTTTTAGTTACAAAAGTGAAAAAACGGAGCAACTCCGTTCATTGTTCATGAACTATAATCCTACATGTATTATCTTATTGTGATCATTATACTATGTAGAATTCATTGAAATTAAATAGTGTTTAAACTAAACTATAAAATATCGCCTAAATTCGCGACACTCCGCCCAGGAGACGAAAGAACAATTTAATAATTAAAGCACAATACAGTCATTAATTTGATGAAAAGGTTTGAGAAAACTACGAATGGATATCAAACCTATAGTTTCTTAACCGTTTTTTACATATCTAATATAGACCTTGATCAAACTGTATGAACATACAGTCAAATGAAAATTAACAACAGTTATGACATATATGTATATAATACATGTAACTTTAAAATAATGGATGACTGTATAGTGTAATAATGTAATACATGTGCATTATTTTTCTTAACATTAGCTACATGCTTATGCACATTATAATACAATATAGACTATCTGGTGTGTAAATATGTCGACTCATTACTAACGTAAAAGATGAAATCATAAGAAAAACATTGGGGAGAAAAGAGAAATTCCTCAAAGTAAATGAGCAATGTTTCTTTCTCTCACAATAGTTTTTCGACATAAAGGAGACAATACCTTTGGCTATTTAAAACACACCAGCTATATATAATGCTTCATTTTCGAAGAATTCCATTCTTACACACTAGATAAGTAGAAACATTACTATTTGTTGTAAAATAGTCCTGTTCAACTGTTGTATAAACATATAACTCCTCACCGTCCTTGTACGATTTTCGTTTTATCACGGAAACAGTGAAGACTTCAGTTTTTGTATGAATTTCATTGTCTGGTAAATCGACATCGTGTTGCCTCACTTCATCATCGCTATCGGTGTTGACGTAAATAACATCTTCACTTGAATTGTGATTAGAATGATCCTGATAGTCATTACTTACATCACTGTTGACGGAATCGTTTTGGACTTTTGAGTCCACATTGTTCCCAAAGTAAGCTGGTTCGAAATCGTCAACAGCCTCTGTAAATCCAGTTATATCACTGAGAGTATCCAATACGTTTAGAATGTCTAAATTGTCTTCATCAGAAGATATGTCTTCATAGTATGTGGTTGAAGTGTGTGATTGTTTCTGACTCTCCAAAGCTGCAAGTCTGGCATTTGTCCTATCAAAGTTATGTACTGTTGTCAAGTGTTTAGTTAGATAGCTACTGCGGATGAATTTTGCATCACAACCATCTTCAACACAAGTGAACAATTCACTCTGTATATGACTTCCTTTAACATGTCTAGATAAGTTACTTTTATATTTGTACGATTTCCTACAAATGTCACAAACATATTCTCCAGGCATTATGATGGTTTAAAGTAAATAAATCACGTCCACACACGTCTATGGTCACTAATGAAATGGACGACAAGAACATGTACTACGAAAAGATCGGGATGCACGTGGAACCTGAATAGTACGCCCATGTTTACACAGGGCTACTCCGCCGGAGGAATAGTACACACAACAACGTCTCAATTTTGCGGATCGTACATTACCATCTTTACTAATGATGAATTGTGTTATTCTGCCGATTTTCCACTAACCTCGAGGTAAGGAATCCTTGATCAAAACAACGTCATTAACATGAGGTATACGTTCTGATTGTATCCGCCCACTTTTGTGAGAAGATTGCATCCTTTCGCGGAGACTGGCCACATATTCGAATCTCCAGATACGCCAAAACTCATTTAATAACTTTTGACCCTTTTTCCATATTGTTAAAAGTCTATCACTGGAACTTTCGCATGGATCAAAGTCTGTATCACTACTTTCTAATTCAATGTTTTGAACACCCGTATGTGGATTTAAGGTGAGGAAATGACTTGGTGTTAGGGTTATCGTCGAATTGATATCATCGTCCAGGTATATGAGTGGTCTTGAGTTTACAATTGCTTCTACTTCTTTTACAACAGTCTGGAGCTGAATGACGAGCGTTAACATTTTACGCTCGAGCGATTTTCGTAAAGCTCTCTTCACCAGGCCCACTAGCCTTTCATAGAAACCACCCATCCAAGGCGCGACCTCTACAATGAATTTCCAGCTAATTCCGGAATTGGAAAAATACGATTGGACGTCTTCACTATTCTTAGAGATTTTTCTCACCTACTACTTTGAATTGAGAAGCATTGTCACTAAGTATTTCGATTGGCATACCTCTCTGTGATACAAATCGTTTGAAAGCAATTAGAAATAGTTCAGTCGTCATGTCTGAAAGTAGTTCCAAATGAATAGATCTGGTCACCATACACGTAAATAGACATATCCACATCTTTTTACTTTCTTCTGAAGTTTTAATGTATAATGGTCCAAGATAATCCAGTCCTGTCCTTGTAAAAGGTTATGATTCTCGCACTCTAGATATAGGCAACGGAGCCAAAGGAGGCATTTTGTATGGACCATCCTGATGACGTCGACATACGCTGCATGAACACAAAACCATTCTGACAACAGCACGTTCCTTTGGGATCCAGAATCGAAATCTGACGTGGGCTAAAGTCTGTGATATACCACTATGTAGACATTCCTTGTGAATCTTCTCGATTATTAACAAGGTCAACTTGTCGTTCTTTGGCAGAAGAATTGGTTGCCGTGCTGCTTTACTGAGATCTGAATGTTCTAGTGTACCTCTACAGCGTATAATTCCATCTTTGTCCAGGAAAAGTCCTGGTTGACGTTGAAGGTTAGTGGATTTATTTTTATACACTCCATCAATTATGTCGGCATAATTCTTTCTCTGAATAACACTAATCCACATATTTTTACTATTCTGTAACTCTGAAGCCGTAATTGGACCTTTCGCACACACTTGTTTTCGGGATATTTTGATATATCTTTGAGCAAGGGAAGTTACGCGTAGTAATTTAGTCACAGAAGTGTAATCGATATCGAACGGAGTCCTAACGGTTTGTATCTTTTTGTTGTCAAAAACACTGAACACATTTGTATTATCGATTACATTCTCTTGTTCCTTTTCAGGTTGAACTTCCAAGTCTTTGTTGTATCTAGAAAACCATTGTTCTTGTGTATGTCATCTAATGTTGTTCCACGGGTAGCAATGTCTGCTGGATTATCTTTTCTGTTGACATAAGATAAATGAATGTGATCCTGTTGTCTGATCTCCTGAACACGGATTCTGACAAATACTGGTAATGTCTTTTCTGAACTAAGCCACCCTAGCACACACATTGAGTCAGTCCAGAGATAAACGTTTTCAATTCTCACTTGAATTTTCTCCTGTATAAACTTATTACATCGTACTCCGATCAATACAGCCATTAGTCCCAGTCTTGGAATTGTCATGCTTTTGATAGGAGCCACAAGAAACTTGGCAAATATCAGGTCGGTCGTACTTTTCCCATCTGTTGTATGGTGATGATACACAGCAGCTGCATATGAAGTGGCTGAAGCATCACAAAAGCACAGTAACTTGTACGTGTTTTTCCCGTCATTTCTCTTTGAAATACATCTTTGGATCTTGTACTCCGATATCTTTTGGATGTCAAAATGAATCGATGACCACGTTCCCTTGATTGTGTTATCATGAACAATATCATCCCAATCCAGATTTCTGCTCCATGGTAGTTGGAGTGGAAGCTTCCCCCTCAACAAAACGAGATTGAAGAGTCCAAGAGGGTCAAAACTGACGCTATCATCTTTAACATCGAATGTTTCGTTAATTCCGCTTGATGTGCATCTAGTTTTGGTTGTTTGATTGTCAATGTGTCTGAATGGTGGTTCCACACATGTCCAAGAACACTACATATTTCTGAATCCGCTCGATCATTATCAGGTATACGGCCTTTTACCATCTCACTTTTTGATACCCATTCTCTCAAATGCATTGATGCTTCGTTAAACATTGTCCTGGCTCTTCCGTACATGTCTAATGCTTCTGTTTCGGTATCAGTACCAGTGATGACATTATCGACATAAATGTCATTTTTTATCTTTTCAGCTATTTCAGTTTTATATCTCTCCAAATGTGCTTCAACTGTAGCTCCTAATAAAAAGGGGCTTGATATTACACCAAATGGAACACGACAGAATCTGTATTCTTGAACATTATTTTGGTCAGTGGATGGATTCATACAAGACTTCAACCATAGAAATCTGGTCACATCTCTTTCACTTTTCTGTAATCCAATATGAAGGAATGCTTTCTCTATATCAGCGACTAAGGCAATAGGGTACAATCTGAATCATAACAGAAGTCCACAAAGATCATGTAACATAACTGGTCCTCTAAGTAAACACTCATTCAAACTTTTGTTTTCTTGTTTTGTTTTTGCGGATGCATCATACACTACATGAAGCTTTGTAGTTGTTTTCAAGGGGGTAACGACAACATGGTGTGGTATATAGTGTATGGGCCCATATCAACTGGTTCAATCACGCCTTTAAGTAGTTGGTCCTGAATAACGGCATTATACCTTTCAAGAATTTCAGGTCTGTTTTTCATCTTTTGAATACATGATTTCAGGCGACCATAAGCGAGTGCTCTATTTTTTTGGTAATTCACTATGTTCACGTTTCCACGGCCAGGTCACTTCATATCTCCCGTCTTCAAATTTTAATGTATCTTTGAATTGATCCGTTGCTTCTTCGTCTGCTGAAGTTGTTTGTGTGTCAACAATTCCAATTGCTTCTGTATTCCAGAAATCTGCGAGATCTGGTTTTTGTGAAACACAACTATCAACACTTTGAAACACACTTTCTTTTGTAACGTCATTCCCATATGTTAGTACAAGCATACTTGTATAATGTTTGTTTTCATCACAGTCATGTGTTCGACCAGTTAATATCCACCGTAATTTGGATGCAAGGAGGTATAATCCAGGCTGAAGATCTATTCTTTGCGAAAGAACTATGTCGAGGTGAAAATCATTTCCTATCGGAAGGTCAACCGAGGAATATTCATTGTCGGTAGGAATGGAATCAGCAAGTCCCACACTATTGATCAAGTGGTCTAAGTTGTTGATGGACGATACGTTAAAACGTCTCCTATGAATATTTCCACTTATCACTGGAACTATGTTTGCACTAATATCCATTGTACTTCCGTCCTTTAATTTCAGTGGAAATGTTGTTGAATCTGTCTTAATTGCCTTTGTGTTTCTGCTCCCAAAGGTGGACAATATTATGTTTTCCGTCTTTTCTTTTTTCAAGCCTTGTTTGTTAGCTAATCTTTGAGTGATGTATCTTCTTTGTGAACCACACTCTAACAAAGGTCTAACACTAGTAGATCTTGTATCTTTTACTTTTGCTATTTCAGTTGTAGCTGTCTGCATTAGCACCATTTCCCCAGAGGATACAATCACATTATCTTTCAACACATTACCTCCTGTTAACTTTGGATTTGTTTCAGAAATACTGGCACTGGACGTTTCTAAAATTGGCTTCTTTTTAAACCTTTTCGGACAAAGGCTCCTGTGATGTACATTATATTCTTTACAATGAACACACTGTTTACTTGTTTTACAATCACTAGCCAAATGTCCCTCTTTTAAACATCTAAAACAGCTGCCTTTAATACGACATTTTCTGTCTTCAATGGTTTGATAAGTTAAACATTAATCACTCCAATGTTGATTCTGACAATATCTACAAAGGTTTGAGTAAGAACTTCTTTTCTTGTTGTTTGAACTTGTACTTGTATTAGCTAGAAGCGACTCCGCTGATGTTGATGTTAACGGAGAAGCCGTATTTGAACTGACTTGGGTCTGTTGCTTTGGTTTTGAGGTTTGATCCATCTTTGCTCCTTCTGCTTTTTCACATGCACACACGTACTCTTGTAATTGGTCTCTGAGACTTTTGAGTATCCACTCCGTTTTGGACCCTTTGGTGAAACTCTAGGTGTCTCAAGACATCGTCCGGCAGTTTCGAACGTATTAGCGAGACAAACACATGCTGGTTAATGTTTTCTTCAAGAACTTCTAAGCTCCGTAGATTTCTTTCTACAATATCAACAAATGCACGTAGGTTTTGGACCTTGTTAGATGGTGAAGAAATATTCATCAACGTTTTGTAGTGTAGATCTACCACTTCCTGTTTGCTACCAAAACATTCATGTAGAATACTTATAGCTACATCATAATTGTCGTTCGATAAGGCTAGTCCATCTACCGCGCGTTTTGCATCGTCCTTGAGTTTACTAAGTAGGTAACTGAACTTTTCGAGTCTTTCATTTTTAAGCACGGTACACTCAAAGGCATCCCAAAATGTTGTCCACCGGAGCTTATCTCCGTTGAAGAAACACAATTCCAACTGCGGTAACTTGACTGTATTTGGTTGCTTTCTTTCACTTTCATGTCTCAAGAAGAAATCCTGTTGTTGGTCCATTTGTGTGACCATGAAACGTTGCATTTGCTCTTGAAAACGTAATAATCTGTCAGTTTGAATTTGCTCCGACATCACATGCTTAGAGTCGATGTCTTTATCAGAAAGTTCAATGAATTGTTCCAACTCCAGATAATTTTGTTCTGAATCAAGAACTAATTGACAATCATCATCAATTACCTGTT
>CM026388.1:6448013-6463537 GCA_014843695.1 Archivesica marissinica | reverse complement strand
TTTCCCATTTAATTTAAATGATTAGTAACGTTTCTCGTTTGGTCATTTAAATTAAATAAGTAGGGGCCTACCACCAGCTACATTGTACAAAATTATTTTAGCTCGATTGCGAAACAAGTTCTTACAACTTATAAGTTATATTAATCAATCTCGAGACCTCATTCCTGATGGATTCCATCGCCACGAGGGAGAAGAAGCAACATGGAATTTAAATGCCTTGCATATGGGCACAATCGTAACGGCACCATCGAGGCTCGAACTCCGGACCTTTCACACCTGAAGCAAACGCGCATCCACTGCGCTATCACGATTTCCTGTAGGCTCTTTTTTATTGAGCTGCAATTATTATTTGCTTTTAGATAATTGCCTATATCAGTACATGTGTTTTTATTTGCCTTGCTTTGATGTATATATTTTATCATGTATGTGTTTTGTAGCGTTAACGATAGAGACAGTAACGAAATATACAATTAGCAGTACTCTTGGGACAATTGGCAGTAATCTGGACATTAGGGTTAGGGTTAAATTTGATCTTCAATTGAAGAGTATTCTACTTTTCAGCTTTAGTTTACTGCCACCTGTTTTGTGGGATTACTGACTCTATCCATCTAATGACCTACATTTTATCCAACCCTCATAAAATATATTACACCATAAACATGAATGCACTTTATTATAGTACTTATGACCGCCTCAGATAGGACACTTTGTCACACTTATATAATAATCCCGAAAGTGTTCCCACATGTATACACATCTGATCAGAAATAAAATAATTACACTTACTTTGTACTATATTTGTGCACATGGTGTATCTGTGATAAGGGAGTTAAGTGTAGTGAATGGCAATTTGGTTCCTGAAGAGACACCGTCTGATGCGGAAGATGGACACCGTCTGGACCGGAAGTGAGGCATTCTAGATCCGGGTGTGAACGAAGCAAGCACGCCATACACGCTCTGATTATACGCCTGACAAGACGTATTTATCCACTAGAAATAGAAGCTGCTGTAGGGTACACGATTGGTAAGTTCTCTTTTCCTATAGTAACTGCTTCAATGGTGTCAGAAGTTTGTTGCATAAAGGACTACACGCCGTGAAATACACGGAATAACACTGCGAGCACCTGTTGTGTGATTTTCAGGTTGTAAAATTCGCACGTGTTGAAAGAACGTGGTGGTTGCTTGTTGGATTGAGGAATCCGGTTTTTAATCGTTAGGGGACAGGCGTAAGACGTCCTTTACCCGTCGATTTCACAAAAACAAGGCGCAGTTTGCTTGTTTTTGCTGATATAAAACCGTTAGCATTTTCAGACACGGCGCACATGCATTGCCGGAAGTGAACGGAATTACGACATTGGAACAGTTTCCTGGCCTTTATAGTTGGTCTAGTCCCATTTGATAGTTACTAACTTTCTTAAAGGGGGAAGGAGGGTCTCTGTCCTGTGCAGTCTCTCCGTTTGCTTTTGTTTTCAGGAAATTGGAAAAACTTGCAAGTAAGTGTGCATTTGTGTTGTCTGTTTTTATAGTAGTTAGCATAAAATACCTGGAACTATGTCTGATAGTAACTCAGTCCTAGAAGGGAGGCGAATCGCCATTAATTATGCAACTATTGAGCAACTGGTCACGATCCCTGGGATTAAAGCAAGGCTTGCCCATACGATCGTTCTCATTAGAGAGAATAATGGCAATATTACTCCGGAGGTGTTATCCTCCATTACAAGGAGTAAACTGACCAGGGAGGCTGTTCGGATGATATATTTTAAACCCAGTTTGTTCAGCTACCATCCGGAGAATCTCCTTCTTCAGAGTCTGTTCATGATGATCAGTATGCTCAAACGCTTGGTGATGGATTTACATACACCGAGGAGGCTAGACAGTCTGATTGGACCGATGTTCTTAAGACATTGAACTGGTCTGGTCCAACAGAGGGTGAGAGAAAAGGGCTCAATAGAGAAACCAGTGAATGACTCTGCCCTGTATAAACCACCTACTGCTGAGTAGCGCTACCCCTTTAAAAGTGAGAAACGGGAAAGTAGGCTCCAGGGGTATGATGTATATGGCATACCCTCAGGTGGGAATCCGTTTTCGCAGGGGCCTTCACGAAGGCCAGACTACAACCCTCATGTGTATGACCCGATAAGTGGGGACCATGGTACACATCATGTTGGGCATCAGGCAACTGATATATTCAGTGGAACACGAGTAAGGTCCCGTGTTCGGGAGCCAGTATCTAAGAGGTGTTATGCGCCTGATGATGGCGACAGCAGTACTGATGATGAATTCAGTATACGACCGAGTCGTATTGACAAAGGTCGCAAGTCAGCAGGTCAGGACCTGCATTATAGGCGAAAACGAGCTAGAGATGTAATCAACATGTTGCCCAAAAATCTAACGTATGATGGCAAGGGTAATTGGACTGCATTCAAGCAGAAGTGTGTCCGTTTTGCACATGCATGCGATTGGACGAAGGACGAATGTTTGAATTGTCTGTGCTGGAGCCTTACTGGAAAAGCTGCAGACTTCTACGCAATATTAACAGAGCGTAGAGAAGATCTGTCTTATCGCAGACTCATGCAGAAACTAGAGAGTCGGTTTGGTGCGAGAGAGCTTCCGGCAACAGCACAGGTCCGGTTTCAGCAGGCAGCCCAGTCACAAACAGAGGCTTTAGAGGATTGGGCAGATAGAGTCCTCACATTAGCCACCAAGGCGTTTCGCGACCTGCCCGAGTATTACTCCACGCAGCAAGCAATAACTCGCTTCTGCCAAAGGCTTATGGATCGGGAAGCAGGGCATCATGTGTGCATACAAAATCCTAGAAGCCATGAATGATGTACGTCGCTATCAGCACGTACACCAAGCAATGTTTGGTAAGACCAAACGGGTACAGCGTAAGACGGATCATGAGGATGACCATCCCGCTGTGTATACGGTACAAGACCGGGCAACGTTGCCTAATAAAGGGGGGAAAGGGAGTGAAGCTACCCCTGACCTAACCTCTATGGGGGCAATCATGCAAACATTGCAGAAGCAATTGAAGGAACAGCTACGGATAGGGCTGGAAAGAGTAGCTGCAGACGTAAAGCAGCAGATAAGTAGTGGTTCTACCCAGCCAGCAAATAGCAGAGTGAAAGCTGGAGGATGTTTTGTCTGTGGAGAAAGGGGGCATTTCAAGCGGGATTGCCCAAGAGTTCGTGACAGGTATGCGTCACGTCGGCCATTAAACCGGAACGGGTCGAGTTCAAAGGCCAACCCTCGACCCTACAGGAATTAGGCCAAAGGGGGCATAAAGGGACTGGTGATGATGAATTGGCTGAATTCAAGGTGTGTCAGTTGACATCCACATCACAGTTCAGCATGAAAGTCCAGGTAGCTGATAAGGAAGCAACAGCTATAGTAGACTCCGCAGCCCAGGTGTCGATCATTTCAGATAGGCTATATAACTCGCTACAGAAACCACCTCCGAAGTTACGTGAGGTAAAACTCATGACTGCAGGTAGACAGATGAGTATGAAGGGTTTGGTGGTAGGACCTGTACGGTTAAAGATTGGCGCACGGTGGTATAACGAGCAAATTTATGTGGCTCCAATCGAACAAGATATGCTCCTCGGTCTGCCGTGTTAGACATGGGTAGAGGCATGTTAGTGTTTGATGGGCAGGAGATAAACCTGTATGAAGGAAGCAGTGCAAAAACGCCTGTGGTTGCTCGAGTTACAGTGGCCAAACGCCAGACCATCCCACCTAACTCCGTGATGAGGGTGAAATGTATTCTTAATTGCGAGATGCCCGAGTACTACGTTGAACCTGTAGATAGTCTGGAAGTCCTTGTACCGAGAGTAATTTGTAGTGCAGGGGCGGATCCGATTGTGTGTGTTGTCAACCCAAGTGACAAACACCGCTTGTTAAAACAAGGGATCCAGATCGGCAAAGCCTATCCAGTAGAAGAGTTCCTAGAGACGGACCGTATTATGTATGCAGGTGAATCTGAGCATGGCATACAGGGGCAGTGTGATCGGGGGGAGGACCCATCAGTCGGACCTGTTGAGCCCGATTCACTAATAGATATACTCCCAGATCATTTGAAACAAGTATATGCAGAGTCATGCAAGCATTTGATAGGAGACCAGAGTACACGATTAGCGCAGTTGCTATCGGAGTTCCAAGATGTGTTTGCCAAAGATGAGTTTGACTTAGGGAAATTTACTAAGATCAAACACAGCATAAACACTGAATGGGGCTAGGCCTATCAAACAGCGCGTTAGGCGAACGCCAGCTTGTTTCGTGGGAGAGGAAGAAGCCCACCTTGAGAGACTGCTTAGGGCTGGAGTGATTGAGGAATCGACTTCAGAATGGGCCTCAGCACCCGTGTTAATACGGAAGCGTGATGGGTCGGTCCGGTGGTGCATAGACTACCGTGCACTAAATGATGTGACGGCTAAAGATGTGTTTCCACTGCCATTAGTAGACGACTGTCTGGATACCCTTGCAGGCAGTGTGTGGTTCTCTAAGTTAGATGCCAATTCTGCTTATTGGCAGGTAAACATAGAGAAGGAAGATCGAAAGAAGACCGCCTTTATTACCAAATATGGTCTATTCGAACATGTAAAGATGGGTTTCGGATTATGTAATGCACCGGCCACCTATGCACGAGTGATGAACCTTGTCCTAAGAGGGCTAAACTGGAAGACAGTATTAGCCTTCTTGGATGATGTATTGGTTCTGGGGAAGGGTTTTCAGGACCACCTAGTCAATTTAAGGGAGGCCCTGGAAAGATTTAGAGCCAATGGCTTGAAGTTAAAGCCAAAGAAATGCATACTCTTCCAAAGAGAGGTGGAGTTCCTGGGCAGGAGAGTAAGCAGCAATAGCCTAGCCATGTCAGGGGCAGACGTTGTAGCGGTACGGGAATGGCCGTTACCAACCTGTTCAAAGGATGTTGAACGGTTTATGGGGTTGGTTAACTATCACCGAGTGTTTGTCAAGGACTTCGCTCGGTTGGCGGAACCATTGTACAGCGTCATGGGTAAACAAAGGTTTCGGTGGGAAACTGACCAGCAGACAGCATTTGACGCTTTGAAGAAAGCTCTCACGGAACCACCTGTATTAGGTCTTCCAAATCATAACGACGAGTTCATCTTGGATACGGATGCATCCGATGTAGCAATCGGAGACGAGCTTATCCAGATCCAAGATGGAGTCGAAAAAGTGATAGCTTATGGGAGCTACGCGTTAACTCGCGAGCAGCGCAAGTACTGTGTTACTAGAAAATAACTTTTAGCAGTCGTGCGGTTCACACGCCAATATCGACACTATCTGATAGGGAGACCCTTTACTGTTAGGACGGACCACTCGAGTCTAACATGGTTGATGCGGTTCAGGGAACCACAAGGGCAGTTGGCGAGATGGCTCGAGGAGCTATCTCAATATAATATGGTGCTACGGCACCGGCCAGGCAATAAGCATGAAACGCAGATTCCTTGTCTAGAATACCTAGAGAGGAAGCGTGTGCTCAGAGGCTGCCTGAGGATCTGCCTTGTGGCTGGTGTGATTACTGCTTAAAGGCAGAAGAAAAGTGGGGATCATTTATCGAGATCGTAGACATTGCAGTCCCGTTGGCCTCGCAAAGAGTACAGGGATCCGCGGTCAACATTGCCCGTGTTGACGTCGGGATCAGTACTAAGGGCAAACGAGGAGGAACTGGTCGGTCTATGGAGATAAACGATCGTCCATGGATAGCGTAGACATTGCAGACCCTTTGGTCTCGCAAAGAGTACAGGGATTCACGGTCGACAGTGCCCAGGTCGGCGACGGGATCAGTACTAAGGGTAGGCGAGGAGGGAACTGGTCGGTCTACGGGGATTTAGAATCGTCCATGGACATCGTAGACATTGCAGACCCGGAGGCTCCGCAGAGAGTACATGGATCCACGGTCGATACTGCGCAGGTCGGCCTCGGGATCAGTACTAAGGGTTGCCGTATAGGGTACTGGTCGGTCTACAGGGATTCGAAGGGAACTGCAGAAAATCAGTTATACGACAGTGGCAAGCCAGTTCAAGCTAAAAGGCTGAACTGTGCAGGTGTAAGTTCGAACCAGGATGAGACACAGACTTGCAAAGTGACCCAGGTGAAGGGTATGTCTAATGCTGGCCATAATCAATTAGGGCTCAATATTAAGCACCACTGTACATACTACTGATATTCAGCCATCGGCATGGGGCTTCACCTTGTTGGATCTTAGTGAAGCCCAGGAGAAAGATGAGGATCTATTTCTCATCAGGACTTGGTTGAAAACGTCAGTCAAGCCAACTGAATCTGAGTTGTTCTTGTCTAGCCCGGCCACCAAGTCTTATTGGTTAAACAAGGAACAGATCCGATTGATTGATGATGTGTTGTATCAAGATGATGCAGCTTCTGGGGAGAAGAAGTTAATGGTTTCTCGCAGCATGCGAGATGATGCTTTACATAGCAACCATGATCTTCCGTCTGCAGGACATCAGGGGGTGGCACGGACAACTTAACGTGTTAAGGAAAAGTTTGCCTGGTATGGAATAAGTCGAGATGTGGCTAATTACGTAGCTGGTTGTGAAACATGTAATCGCAATAAAAAGTCAGACCGCCGTGGGCGGTGTACTATGACAGAATACCAGGCAGGGGATCCGATGGAACGAATACATATAGATTTCCTGGGTCCACTTCCAAAGAAAACCCGCGGAAATGCACACATTTTGATGGTAGTAGATCAGTTTAGTAAGTGGGTCGAGTGTATACCCCTGCCCTCCCAAACTGCTGAAGTTACTGCAAAAGCACTAGTAAAGTGTGTCTTTTCCAGGTTTGGTGTACCGTTCCAGATTCATTCAGATCAGGGTCGGAACTTCGAGTCTAGGCTTTTTAGTGAATTGTGCAAGGCACTTCACATTCATAAGGCTAGAACAACTCCGTATAGGCCATCAGCGAATGGTCAAGTGGAACGGTACAACCGCACCCTCATGGAGGCTGTGCGATGCTTTATAGGTAAGCATCAAAATCAATGGGATGTGGAACTCCCACAGATTGCTGGAGCTCTCAGATCAGCAGTGAACCGTAATACTGGGTTCACGGCCAATATGCTGATGCTCGGGAAAGAGGTCAACATTCCAGCCACTGTGATGTTTCCACAAGTGATTGAGAAACATGAGACGGAGGAGGGTTATGTGGCAAAGCTGACTGCGAAGCTGCAGGAAGCTCATACCACTGCCAGATCTACCCTGAGAACTTCTTCTAAACGAATGAAGAATAATTATGACCTCCGTATCTTGGAAAGAAATTACGAGGTCGGTGACGTTGTCTACTTGTTAGACACGGCTGTTCTGAAGGGGAAATGCAGAAAACTATGTCCACCTTGGAAGGGTCCAGGTGTCATAGTTACACAACTCTCTGCATTCATGTTCAGGATTAAGCTGAAGAACGTAGTAGTTGTAGTGAATCATGACCGACTAAAGCCATGTAAGGACCGTACTCCACCCGCATGGATCATGCAGTGGAAAGCACATCCATGCAGGGATGACGACACCAGTGATAATGGAGAATTATACTGTGTATGTCGGAAGCCATGGCAGGGTCGTTTCATGATTCAGTGCGATTATTGCGAGGAGTGGTACCACGGGTCATGTATTGATATCACAGCTACAGAGGCTCTGGATATAGATAAATACCGCTGTAGGAGGTGCAAGAGTCACTGTCCAAGGTTTTTATCTTTCAGGAATAATGGCTGGACATATGACGAGGTTGACCGATGCCTACTTGGAGGAGGTAAATTGTAGTACCCGACGTGGGGATTTGTTGCCTCTCCAGTCGGTGGTAGATAGGCTGAACCGCTGCTTCAGGTCCACGATCGAACAGCGTGTTCAGGCTCTGTTGGGGCAGGTGGCATTGTCTAAGGCGAAGAACAATGCCAAGTGGCGCCGGTTAGCGGCGCGAACTGCAGAGACTCTGCAGTTCCACTCCCACACGTGGATACGGGAAAATATCCAGGATATTGGGGTTAAGAAACCGGTCACTCCCAAGGATTCCGGACCTAGCTGTCGGAGGGATGTGAGGTTAATGGACGACCCCAGTATTGAGCGTAGCGGGGAGAATCTGGAATCCATGGAATTGGATTCCGCAGCGGAAGACAGGCTGTTGGCATCGGACAGCGAGATCTGTCTGGAGGTGGAGTGCAGATCTCCAGTCCGGGTTCGGAATGAACCCAAGACGGCTGAGTGCGAGGGTCAGGCCCGCAGCCCAGTCCCTCAGGGGTATGTTGGTGCCAGACCCAAGCAGGGGCAGCCTGGACGAGGCCATCACTCTCCTATGGGGGAATCTAGGAGGGGTGGTGACCATCGGCCTTCTGGAGGTCGGGGACGGCCGAGTAGAGGTGGACGGCCATGGCAGGATGAACGAGTGACGTTTGAATGCGGGAGGCAGCCTAGGCATAGAGGTGCAGGTCATCGTTCTCGCCATTACCCGAAGGAAAGGCTATCCGGCAAAGCAGCTTTGGGTAGAGGTCAAGGTCATTATGGACCTGGCCCTAGTAGGATGCCCTACAGGGAGGAATCGGTTTCGGAGAGGAGTGGAAGAGACCTCTCAGTCACCGAACACAACACCACCCAATCATACCCAAATTAGCGAAGCCGGGTAGACCAGGTGATGTTACCTGTGGGTCGTGGTATGACTGTAGATTACCACCAAGCTACAGTTGGTGCCGCCACAGTGACATCACCTGGTAGCTCCAGAGAATGTGGGCCGGAAGAGAATATGCTGGTTCGTCGGTGCCCAGTACCAGAGTGCCCTGGGAAATGGCAGCAGGTACATGCGTTCAGCTGCCATCTTCCAGATATCTTTCAGCTGGAGGTAATGTCAGACGACATTACAGATCGCAGGGTGACGGCGCTGAGGCTAGTCACAAGATGGATGCTCGGTCATCGCGCCACTCTGCATGACCCGATGCGATACGTGGAGCTAATGACTATAATCTGCCTGCTCTGAGAGTGGTCCTAGGTCCGTTACCAAGGCAATCCATGGAGAGCATGTGTGTGGCCCTAGGGGAGGTCACTCCAACGGGCTGGATGGTTAGACCATCCGGTAACTCGCCGGCTCTCCTGGTGAACTGGAGTATTCTGCTGGACCTACTCTCAGTGTTGAAACCCCAACAACGACAGTCCTTGATGGATGAGTTCTCCCTAACGAAGGACGAACTGGCTCAGGTGGAGAGGATCCCTGAAGCCTTTGACAGTCACTGCCACCTAGATCTAACCCGTATAGAATATAAGCTTCCTCGGGATTCTAGTTTGGCAACAATATGTGACTCGTCAACACCGGACAAATACCATGCGGTGAGATTGGTCGGGGTAGTCGCAAATTTCTGTGACCCCGAAACATACCCAACTCCCGAGGAAGTCGATACCTGGAAGGGACAGGGGGTGGTAATCTGTGTGGGATTACACCCCAAAAATGAGGCTACAGGACCCGACCTCCAGCGGCTGCAACTGCTCCTAGAGAACCCGGATGTATCCGGACTTGGTGAGGTGGGGTTAGATCACACCGAACCAGTTGAAAAGTGGCCTGGACAGATGCAGACGCTGAGGCGAACCCTGGGGTTTCTCCAGGCGAGACATATGCTTGTCCTCCATTGCAGAGGGATGACTGGAGTAGACAATGGTGAGGCCTACACTAGCCTGCTATTTGTTCTACTGACCAGTGTTAAGCGGGAGCAGCTTATACATCTGCATTGCTTTAGTGGGGATTCCAGCATTGTCAGACAATGGCTGGAGCACTTCCCAAACACATACTTTGGTTTTACCAAGTTGGTCCATCAGTTCGTTAGGGAGCAAGACAAGGACCACATCCGTATGGTAAAGGAAATGGAGGGGTCCCGGTTGTTGTTGGAAACAGATGCTCCATATTTCCACTTCTTTGGACATAAACGGACCACGCCAGCCCTAATTGGCATGGTTGCGGAAGAAGTAGCCAGGATCAGGGGAGGCACATGTGATGAAGACGGCAGTGAAAAACGCACGTCGTCTTTACTTGCATTGTCAACCTCCCAAGTAAGCCGACCGAAAGGACCGTATTGCATGTAATTATGGCTTAGGGGTAAGACACTAAGCCAGATCTGGATTCGGGTCCGGGGAGGGACTTAGTACTGGTGATCCGCTTAAGTCGGCTAAAGCTTGCCCAGGAACCGTAGAAATGCTTGGAGCATCTCTTGGAAGTATGACTTAGATGTAAGGCACTAAACCAGAGGGGGGTTCATCGATGGACGTAGTACTGGTTAACTGCTTATGTAGGCTTGCCCAGGAAAGGTAGGGGTAAGCTTAGGTGTAAGACACCAAGCCAGTGAAGGAGTCATCGATGGACGCAGTACTGGTTAACTGCTTATGTAGGCTTGCCCAGGAATGGTAGGAGTAAGCTTAGGTGTAAAACACCAAGCCAGTGAAGGAGTCATCAATGGATGTAGTACTGGTTAACTGCTTATGTAGGCTTGCCCAGGAAAGGTAGAGGTAAGCTTAGGTGTAAGACACCAAGCCAGGGAAGGAGTCATCAATGGACGTAGTACTGGTTAACCGCTTATGGAAGCTAGGCTTGCCCAGGAAAGGTAGGTGTAAGCTTAGGGGTAAGACACTAAGCCATAGAGGTGTTCAGGAATGGACTTAGTACTGGTTAACCGCTAAGCCTGCCCAGGAAAAGTAGAAAACTTGGAGGATACCTACTTGGGGGTCAGACACCAAGTAGGTCCAGAGAATGTCATTTCCGTCGAGAGATGTCACAAGCCGGTCAGAATGATTGTGCCTGAAGACCAGACCCATTGCCAGAAGGATGTGGAGGAAGTCCTTTCAGATAAAGTGGGGAGGAGTGTAGTGAATGGCAATTTGGTTCCTGAAGAGACACCGTCTGGTGCGGAAGATGGACACCGTCTGGACCGGAAGTGAGGCATTCTAGATCCGGGTGTGAACGAAGCAAGCGCGCCATACACGCTCTGATTATACGCCTGACAAGACGTATTTATCCACTAGAAATAGAAGCTGCTGTAGGGTACACGACTGGTAGGTTCTCGTATCCTATAGTAACTGCTTCACAGCTGTATTTGTATGTATTGCATTCAGTTGTATTTGTATATATTGCATTCAGCTGTATTTGTATATATTGCATTCAGTTGTATTTGTATATATTACATTCAGTTGTATTTGTATATATTGCATTCAGCTGTATTTGTATATATTACATTCAGCTGTATTTGTATATATTGCATTCAGCTGTATTTGTATATATTGCATTAAGCTGTATTTGTATATATCGCATTCAGTTGTATTTGTATATATTGCATTCAGCTGTATTTGTATATATTGCATTCAGTTGTATTTGTATATATTACATTCAGTTGTATTTGTATATATTGCATTCAGCTGTATTTGTATATATTACATTCAGCTGTATTTGTATATATTGCATTCAGCTGTATTTGTATATATTGCATTAAGCTGTATTTGTATATATCGCATTCAGTTGTATTTGTATATATTGCATTCAGCTGTATTTGTATATATTGCATTCAGTTGTATTTGTATATATTACATTCAGTTGTATTTGTATATATTGCATTCAGCTGTATTTGTATATATGTGCACTGATGCGATTGTTGGTCATCCCAGGAGTAACGGCAGCTGTGTGCGTAGCAGGTAGGAACCGGTCACGTAAATGTGACGTCCGAATGTGACGGTCCTGTTCACGCGTCGTCACACGTGGTCGACCAGATCTTGGACGGTCGTCCATCGATCCATGTGTTCGATAACGTCGAAGTAGACGTGTTATCGTGATCCGCGTAACCCCGAGTCGATTTGCGACGTCACGCTGACGTAAACCGCCGTCAATCATGCCAATGGCACGCATTCTCTGATTGCGGTTTAGCCTAGGCATTTTGTTAGAGGTATCAATGGGTATGTAAGGTGTTTTTCCTCGATGATAATGCAATACTAGTACAATAAACCGGTTTTCCGATTTGTTCATGTGTAGGAAGTTGTCTTTGTTGAGGAGCACGTGCAAATCGGAAATTCGGCGTTCCATGATTATCGGGTGTTTATTTACCTGTGTTTATGGTTGGCTGACGTTGCAATAAGATACCCGGTACTGATACGTAATAATATATTAAACCTTTCTATGGTTGTATCCGTTTTACGTCATTTTTAGTTTGGTATCGTTTCTTTTTTGACTCAGTATATATCGCATTCAGCTGTATTTGTATATATCGCATTCAGCTGTATTTGTATATATCGCATTCAGCTGTATTTATATATATATATATATATATCATTCATCTGTATTTGTGTGTATTGCATTCAGCTGTATTTGTACATATTGCATTCAGCTGTGTTGTATATATCGCATTCAGCTGTATTTGTATATATTACATTCAGCTGTATTGGTATATATTGCATTCAGTTGTATTTTTATATATCGCATTCAGCTGTATTTATATATATATATATCATTCATCTGTATTTGTGTGTATTGCATTCAGCTGTATTTGTACATATTGCATTCAGCTGTGTTGTATATATCGCATTCAGCTGTATTTGTATATATTACATTCAGCTGTATTGGTATATATTGCATTCAGTTGTATTTTTATATATCGCATTCAGCTGTATTTGTATATATTGCATTCAGCTGTGTTTGTATATATCGCATTCAGCTGTATTTGTATATATCGCATTCAGCTGTATTTGTATATATATATATATAGCATTCAGCTGTATTTGTATATATTGCATTCAGCTGTGTTTGTATATATCGCATTCAGCTGTGTTTGTATATATCACATTCAGCTGGATTTGTATATATCGCATTCAGCTGGATTTGTATATATCGCATTCAGCTGTATTTGTATATTGGTCCAAATACCATGGATAGAAACTCAAGTACTAGTGCTACTGTACTTCCAAAATAGAGTAATAAAGGTTATAGTGATGAACATTCGATTCAATATCCGTATTACAGGTAAGTCAGGTTGTTAGCATTAAACAATACGTCACATTACCTGTAAGTTATCGTATATTGCCCTACCTATACAGTAGTGTAATATTCCAACGGTTTTATTACTTTACTTTGAAAGCACATGAGTTCGTCTCCGTGATTGAGTGGTTATGGTCGCTGACTTGTATACCACTGTCACCTATCATCACTGATGATCACGGGTTCGAGCCCCGTGTCTCTTTATATGAAAACGTTGGCAGTTTCTTACGGAGGTTGGTGCATTTAGTACTGGTTAACCGCTGGAACCTGCATAGGAAAGGTGATGTTTTCATTTAAAGCGACATTACATCGTAAAAAGCAAACACAATTCATTTTTTCACGTACCAATCAATGCATTGCTACTACACATTCTTCCGAAAACATTCGAACACTAACATTGAATCAATAAACAGTGCTTTTTATGGTCTACAAACTATCAACGATGAAAGTAGGATTTCATATAAAGGTCATCCATGTTCATGCATTGGCATTTTTTTCTCATTGGAGTCAATACTAAACGCGTGATACTGTCATTTAGAGATAATTTAACTAATATTAGTCTACAAATGAATAATTATGAATATGCACAAATGTGAGATATAACGGTAAATCTGTACCATAACTCGTGCCATTCAGGATGCACGCGTTGTATTTCGACCCTATTTACATTATTTAGTTATATAAAGAAACCGTGTATACGACGTTTGTTTCTTAGTTGAAACACCTTACTGTTAAGGCAAATATTTGGAAACAAATTATACCATATAATAGGAAATTACATTCTGCAGAAATTTTAATTTTCACTGATGTAGTGTCGCTTTAATTATATACACAAACCAAAAAATAACATACACTGATTATACATAGTTTGGGATACATACATGTTTATACATTATGTTTTACAAATGTATTCATACATATATAGTTACGTGAGAGAAAGAGTTTGGGGAGAGTGAATGAGTGAAATAAAAAGGTGAACTTGAGAAAAAGAGAGGAATAGAGAAACATTGAAGACAGAGAGGAATAGAGAAACATTGAAGACAGAGAGGAATAGAGAAACATTGAAGACAGAGAGGAATAGAGAAACATTGAAAACAGAGAGGAATAGAGAAAACTTGAAGACAGAGAGGAATAGAGAAACATTGAAGACAGAGAGGAATAGAGAAACATTGAAGACAGAGAGGAATAGAGAAACATTGAAGACAGAGAGGAATAGAGAAACATTGAAGACAGATAGAAATAGAGAAACATTGAAGACAGAGAGGAATAGAGAGACATTGAAGACAGAGTGAGAGAGCGAGAGAGAGGGAGAGAGATAGATAGCTAGCTGTGACTTCCGGTAACCACATGTCATAGTGATATAGATCAAGAGCAATTCATGTTACAATGCAAAATGATTACCATTTTCTAATGTGCACAGTCATTGTGTTTCTCATAATGGCTAGGGGTTTTGTCTATTTTTCTTTTCTCTTTGACATAGTGTATACACTGTTCAACCTCTGGAAACGTGATGTTAGGTAAACTGCCCGTCGCTCAAATGGGCAACCGGTAGCGACGTCACAAGTTAAATAAACTTAACTTAGTTTATACAAATTTATTTTAGCTCGATTGCGAAACAAGTTATTTCAACTTATATAAATCACTCTCGAGACCTCATTCCTGATGGAATCCATCGCCACGAGGGAGAGAGAAGAAGCAACGTGGAATTTAAATGCCTTGCCTAAGGGCACAATCGTAACGGCTCCAGTGGGGCTCGAACTCCGGACCTTTCGCACCTGAAGCGAACGCGCATCCACTGCGCTATCACGACTTCCACATATCCGCATTATAAACTTAACTTAAAAAGAAGAGTAGTATGTATGAATAATTAGGTGTGTTCTACAGCAATACATTACCTATATCGGCCTTCAGAAATGTACAGTTGTTGATACCATACACATGTACTCTTTGGGTCAATATCTAGTGTTTCTTGGAAAACATGTCTAAGTCCCCGAAATGGAACATACACTATCAAGGTCAGCTGAGAACTAGAACATTCCAATAGTGAAGCATCCATGAAGGTCTCCATTGTAATTATAAACACATCAAGTATGACCAACGTGCAACATTTGCATTTTTTTGCCAAAGAAAACAAGAAATGGGTTTGTGATTACGTGGGTAATATTTACAGATACAGGGCGGACTTTCCATTTACTCACAATGCGCCTGGCTAATAGAAACATGTTCCGAACACAAATATCGCATTATGGTTAATTCAAGTAGAATGTTTCCGTATAATGGTGGATTATTAGAAACCAAATGGAGTTTGTTAAACTAAATTAGTATTGATAAAGGCATTTACGAAACACGTTCTCGGACAATATCCGGTCATATGGCATGTGTATCTCATCTATCCATGCTTCGTGGAATAATTATGACAATGGATATATTTGTTTGTAATATGTATTGAAAACAGATCAATTTTGTTTGTTTGCTATTGTTTATGTTTAACGTCACACCAACGT
>CM026388.1:6431837-6447013 GCA_014843695.1 Archivesica marissinica | reverse complement strand
TTATATTAATCACTCTCGCGACAGCATTCAATATAAACACTGTAAAAATGTCCCGTATACTATTACGTTAAAAGACCCGGCAGTTGGTTGCAATGCCTTGCACCGTAAGGTTACGGTACTGACCATAATAAGTAGCACGGGCAAAACCGTAACTGTACGGTATAAAACCAGCTGCCGGGTCTTTTACCGCAAAACTACGGTATTAGAAGTATTACGGTTTTAACAACTTATATTAATCACTCTCATTGGCGCGGATGAAAGCGTAAATGTGGTCATTCGTGTTGGAGGAAACTGGAGCTCCTGGAGAAACCCCACCTGTCCGATCTGGCGACCACCGTACCATCTCACATACTTCCCGGTCCGATGATCGAACCCAGGTTTCATTGGTGAGAAGCGTATTGCGGCACAAGGCTGTGCCTAAAATCCTTAAATGAATAGTTATTCTTACAGTTGCAGGGGTATAATAAAGCAATGGATATATGGGATTCAATAGGTTAGAATATATATACATACCATTCGTATGGTTCAAAACAGTTTATTTAAGGAATGAATCAATGGTTAATAGTTTCCATCGGGGTATGAACTATATTGGGCGTGATTAAAGTGTGTGGAGGCCAAAGGCATCCACGCTGACTTTAACACGCCCAATGTAGTTCATATCCCCTATGACAACTATTAACCAGCGATTCATTACTTATATTTACATTATTATTTTCAATTACACCATAAATATATATATAGCACACTGCATTTAAAATGTTTTTAGTCCAAATGTGCAACTTATCTTGTGCTGAAACAAGTAAATAGATCATCCTTGGAACAGCGTAGAATGTAACACACGCCTTTTCTCGCGACGAACGTTGCCTAACACTGCGAATGCGCATACCCGTAATGTCGAGTGCGCATGCCCGTAATGTCGAGTGCGCATGCCCGTAATGTCGAGTGCGCATGCCCGTAATGTCGAGTGCGCATGTCCGTAATGTCGAGTGCGCATGCCCGTAATGTCGAGTGTGCATGCCCGTAATGTCGAGTGCGCATGTCAGCTGCATATCATTAGTTGGAAACCATCATACGAACATGTATACAATCAGAGTACATACGTCCATCGAAGGAAATGCAATATCGATGTAAATATTAACAAATAAACAATGAACCATATTAACATATACATAAATAGCAACACAAACTGCATACGTTACTCAATACAGGTACATGCTTTGAACAGGTAACATTTCTGAATATAAGCAAAATATAAGCATACTTATCCCTAAGCCCTCGCAAACAATAAGAACAGACAACAAGTATTATAAAAATAATCAATTAACTCGTGCAGCGCCGAATAAATTCAGAACATGTGCAAACAACATAGATCCAGATCAGCCGCGGCGTAGCGCCGCGTCTGAACATGATCGATGGTGTTTGCTATTCGGACAGGTGATTCAGTCCCACTGTTTAAAGAGCAATCAGTATATAGCCTGATCAGACGGCACGTTCTGTTCTGTCTGATCGGGTATTCTGTTATGTGCAACGTGGCTGTTATGCTCCATTGGCAGTGATAGAGTTCAAGATTCATGTTAGTTTAATATTTACTGTAAAATGTCGACCCAAGGAAGCAAACTACTCGCACTATATTTGTGTTCCATATCATCGGTCTCATTTACATTAATCGGTTTCCAGGCAACATATTTTGACAAATATATAGGCATGTTGATATTTTGTATATACACATAGAATGGTGGGACCTTAGCCTGGGTTCCAGTCTGTCGATTTTTCACTTTTTTAATTTCTGGCAAAATGACATTATTACCAGAAGCTCAATACGGCACAATTAATAGTCTCGGTGTTAAAATATATTTATTTTGACTGACCAGGCAAAATATATCGACGCCTGTTCCCAGGCTAGTGGGACCTATGCCCGGCGTATTTGTCCATTTACATCCGTATTTAAAATATTGATATAGTTCTAAGCTAATGTGTCTGAAGAAGCTGAAGCATGGTTGAATTGCATTAAGTTGGTGGATCGGTAACCTGATGCAACTGTCACGTGACTGGTCCAGCAGACGAATACAGACGAAACAATCATTGGGAGAATATTTCCAACGAAATTGATACAGTGTATGAGATACGGTGTATGAGATACGGTGTATGAGATACGGTGTATGGGATGTGGTGTATGAGATACGATGTATGGGATACTGTGTATGGGATACGGTGTATGGGATACGGTGTATGTGATACGGTGTATGAGATGCGGTGTATGAGATACGGTGTATGGGATACGGTGTATGGGATACGGTGTATGAGATACGGTGTATGGGATACGGTGTATGAGATACTGTGTATGAGATACGGTGTATGGGAGATACGGTGTATGGGATACGTTGTATGAGGATACGGTGGTTAGCGATACGGTGTTATAGATAGGTGTATGAGATACGAGTTGTATGCGGATACGGTGTATGAGATACGGATGGGGAGTACGGTGTATGGAACGGTGTATGGGATACGGTGTATGGGATACTGTGTATGGGATACGGTGTATGGGATACTGTGTATGAGATAGGGTGTATGAGATACGGTGTATGGGATACGGTGTATTGGATACAGTGTATGGGATACGGTGTATGAGATAATGTGTATGAGATACTGTGTATGGGATACGGTGTATGATATACGGTGTATGGGATACGGTGTATGGGATACGGTGTATGGGATACGGTGTATGAGATACGGTGTATGGAATACGGTGTATGAGATACGGTGTATGAGATACTATGTATGGGATACGGTGTATGAGATACTGTGTATGGGATACGGTGTATGAGATACTGTGTATGAGATACGGTGTATGAGATACTGTGTATGAGATACGGTGTATGGGATACGGTGTATGGGATACTGTACGAGATACGGTGTATGAGATACGGTGTATGGGATACGATGTATGGGATACGGTGTATGCGATACGGTGTATGGGATACTGTGTATAAGATACGGTGTATGAGATACGGCGTATGAGATACGGTGTATGGAATACGGTGTATGAAATACTGTGCAGGAGATACGGTGTATGGGATACGGTGTAGGGGATACGGTGTATGGGATACGGTGTATGGGATACGGTGTATGAGATACGGTGTATGAGATACGGTGTATGAGATACGGTGTATGGGATACGGTGTATGAGATACGGTGTATGAGATACGGTGTATGGGATACAGTGTATGAGACACGGTGTATGAGATACGGTTTATGAGATACGGTGTATGAGATACGGTGTATGAGCAATTCAGGTATCTATCCGAATTTTAAAAAATCTACAACTAACCAGAAACATAGTTTCTCTACCATTTCTGAGTAACACCAAAACGTTTGTATTCAATAAATTAGTAACTATATCAAAGTAAGATATTCAACAAGTTCTGATGCATAAATATAAAAATAACACGTACGCCGTGCATAGGTGCCCTGGAGTATTGAGTTCCTCATATAAACGGGTGCCGTTGCGATAGCTGAATTGAACAGCAAGGTCACGTGATGAAGCTAAAACTGTCAACAAGAGTTTTTTGAAAGTTGTTTTCACGAATTAAGAAAGTAATATATGACACGTGCAAAAAACAATTTTTACTTGCCATTATATGTGGGGTTTATGCCGAGCATAGGTTCCACCACTCTATATGTGGGATTTATGCCGAGCATAGGTTCCACCACTCTATATGTGGGATTTATGCCGAGCATAGGTTCCACCACTCTATGGTTCAGCACGAATATGGGCAGTTGTTAGCATCGTTGATAGTTCAATGTATTCGACGAATCTTCATTTCCGTTACCTTCATTGGATCATAGAGTCCTTTCCAGTGCCTCCAGGTTGGGCCAACACCGTATTCAGTGCTGCCGTATAAACCGTTCAGATTGGAAGAATGGCATTGTTCATACCACCAACCCCCTTTGAATGACTGTGCACAGTTGTTTGCATGCACGTCGTTATCTCTATCCTTCGTACTAAATTTCATGTTGTTTTGACGTGTGAGACTATCCCCAGCATTACCGCTATAAGCGCCCACAGTAAGCGTGTAGTCCGACTCGACATCCCCGACATTGAAATCCGTATACTTGGCATAAGCCGTATCATCGTCCATGTCTGTCAGATCAACGCGCAGTTCGTATCGCCCTTAAGTGGAAATTATATGTGTCAGATTATTACTGAACTTAATCGAATACTAGACAGGTTATTACCCAATATTAGAGTACGGACGGAGAGCCACAACCGTCTCCGTTCGTCCTACCCCCGTATAATCATTATACCAGCCGTTCCACAACAAAACCAACATACTGCAGAGCAAAGAACTACTATTAATAGAACGTGGTACCAAACCATTACTAATATTCTGGAATACCATAAAGTTTCAAATGTTCACGTTATTTTGCATAAATTTCAGGTGCAAAACGTCGAAGATCTCTGCTTTACGTTAGAGAAAGTTCATGTTATGCGCCAATGAAATTGTCATACTCTACACAATCAGCTTGTGTGTGTTTTACGTTTATTTACCGTCGCTACCCGTTGCCCATATACTCATCTGGTTATTTTGCGTGCACGGTGTAAATCACTGACACGAGACTTTTATTAGGGTTAGACGGGTGTTGAATCTGCGATCCCTGGATTACCATTCCAACGTGTTAACCACTGTACTACAGAGTATGTCTGTAAGTCTCTTGGGTTACACAGTTATAACCATCGCAGGTTCGATCTCCGGTCTGGCCCTAATAAAATGAGCCGTCTTTCATTTGAGACTTTAAACCGAGGTTTCGTGTTAGTGCTTTACACCGTACACGTAAAAGAACCAGAGGAGACTCTGTAATGTGTCTCTGTCTGTATCACTGCACTATCCTCCAAAAACCTAAAGTGACTAATATCTCCAGGAAGCGTCGCTCATATGGACAACCGGTAGCAACGATAAATAAACGTAAAACACACCCACAGAGCATATCCTCTCATTTAGATATACAATGAACTTTTCGTTCAACATTGTGCCCGTGTCATTTGTAACTTAGTGGTATTTCTGAATATTAGCTACAGTTTGATACCATGTTTATCTTTGTATTATTAGCAGTTTTTGCGTTATGTGTTTTATCAGAACTATGTTGGTTTTGTCATGTGGCGGCTCATATGTTACACAGTATGTGCAGATATTGCAGATATGAAAATAGAATACTGAATGAAAGATGTAACAAACCAACGATTACAAATAATAAGCAACATAATATGTTAAGATAGTTGGTGTGCGGAAGGCAGGTGGTTGTACCCAGGTTCACAGAATACTGCATCCGGCGTCCTCCTCCACCAATACTAGATGGATTGTCGCTATATGACGCAAGCTGCCGGTGTGACTTTACCACCCCCCCCCACCAACACACCACAACAAACAATAAGATAGGATGTGTATGAACTTGGAGTTCAAAGTGTGTGTTTTACGTTTACTGATCGTCGCTACCGGTTGCCCATATGAGCGACGCCTCCTGAAGAGATTAGTCATTTTAGATTTTGGAGGATAGTGCAATGATAGAGATCCATTCCAAAGTATCCTCTATTTCTTTTACATGCACGGTGTAAAGCATCGACACGAGAACTCTGGTTAACGTCCCATCTGAAAGACTGTTAATTTTATTAGTGTCAGACGGGGGATCGAACCTGCGATCCCTGGATTACCAGTCCAGCGTGTTGCCACTGGTCTACAGATCCGTATGTGGTCAAATATGCAGCATGTACTCACCTTGAACAGTTATCCTGTGGATTAGGCTGTTTCCGAGCCAGAAGTTTTCCGTTAGATTTCCAAACCCATCCTCATATTCATCCCATGTTTTGTAGAAATCACTATCAGAAATTCTCCGCTGCAGTACAGTATATCCACCTGATTCTGTATCCATATCGCATCTCACACGGTAGCCAGTACCTCCTGGTATCGGGTAGATTGTATAGACGTCGGTTGCTGTATTTCCTAGCGTTTGAATAGCCTCGCAATCAATTGGTTTTGGAACACATTCAGTTGTTCGAGTGGTGCTTTCGTTTATAAATGTCTGCAACATTGTCTCTAATCTCTGTTCATATTTATCAAACAATGCCGTCATAGTTGCATCATAATCTTCTAGAAACTCCAAATCAAGTCTACCTGTGTTGGTCCCTCTTCCAGCCCCATATCCGCACTGGATATTTATGATATGATCGACATTCTCTGCTCCAATACAATTAATGACAGCCAAATACACAATGTACAGTACGGGGCCCATGTCTGCATGTAAATGACCAATGCACCCACGTTTCAGCTTATTTATATTGTCCGTTCACGTGATATATTGTTGTCGTACATACTTTACATTTCTACAGATAGAAGAGATTTCATTTACCTGCTTGCCAATATACAACTACCATCAGATATATCTGTTATCTCTCTGTTGATCAAAGTATTCTATCCGTAAGCATTGCATACAATCTTTTGTGAATTTCGTATTCTGATGAGTGTTCAGCTGCTTTAAGTCCTTCAACTGGTTAAAGTCATACATCTTGTTAAAGTCCTTCAGCTGGTTAAAGTAATACATCTTGTTAAAGTCCTTCAGCTTGTTAAAGTAATACATCTTGTTAAAGTCATTCAGCTGGTTAAAGTAATACATCTTGTTAAAGTAATACATCTTGTTAAAGTAATACATCTTGTTAAAGTAATACATCTTGTTAAAGTCCTTCAGCTGGTTAAAGTAATATACCTTGTTAAAGTCTTTCAGGTGGTTAAAGTAATACATCTTGTTAAAGTCCTTCAGCTGGTTAAAGTAATACATCTGGTTAAAGTCCTTCAGCTGGTTAAAGTAATACATCTTGTTAAAGTAATACATCTTGTTAAAGTCCTTCAGCTGGTTAAAGTCCTTCAGCTGGTTAAAGTAATACATCTTGTTAAAGTCCTTCAGCTGGTTAAAGTCCTTCAGCTGGTTAAAGTAATACATCTTGTTAAAGTCCTTCAGCTGGTTAAAGTCCTTCAGCTGGTTAAAGTAATACATCTTGTTAAAGTAATACATCTTGTTAAAGTCCTTCAGCTGGTTAAAGTCCTTCAGCTGGTTAAAGTCCTTCAGCTGGTTAAAGTAATACATCTTGTTAAAGTCATTCAGCTGGTTAAAGTCATACATCTTGTTAAAGTCCTTCAAAGCATTAATGTCCTTCAGTGCGTTAAAGTCCTTCAGCTTGTTAAAGCCCTGCATCTGGTTAAAGTCCTTCAGCTGGTTAAAGTCATTCAGCTGGTTAAAGTCCTTCAGCTGGTAGTCCTTCAGTTGGTTAAAGTCTTGTTTTCATAGTGTAATATTTGATTGTTCACTCCTATTGAAAGGGCCAGCCATTTCTGACTTAGAGACACCTCTTATGAACATCAGTACTTCCCGAATCCAATCCTTGATTAGCAGGCGCCTGGCTGTTGGTAACCATTATTTAACCTGCGGGAGGTCGAAGGTTCGAATATCGTCAGGGGTTCGTTCTGATATGGCCGGTTAGTGAGCTGCCAGCTAGTTAAATAATAGTTATCGATTGCTTACCAGCCTGGCGCCTGGCCTACAAGCATAGTATTCGGGTAGTACTGATGTTCATAAAACATGTGTCCCATAAGTCAGAAATGACTGGCACTTTCAATAGCATAATAAGGCCCTTTCAATAGCGTAATAAGGCACTTTCAATAGCATAATAAGGCACTTTCAATAGCATAATAAGGCACTTTCAATAGCATAATAAGGCACTTTCAATAGCATAATAAGGCACTTTCAATAGCATAATAAGGCACTTTCAATAGCATAATAAGGCACTTTCAATAACATAATAAGGCACTTTCAATAACATAATAAGGCGCATAATAAGGCACTTTCAATAGCATAATAAGGCACTTTCAATAGCATAATAAGGCACTTTCAATAGCATAATAAGGCCCTTTCAATAGCATAATAAGGCACTTTCAATAGCATAATAAGGCACTTTCAATAGCATAATAAGGCCCTTTCAATAGCATAATAAGGCCCTTTCAATAGCATAATAAGGCACTTTCAATAACATAATAAGGCACTTTCAATAGCATAATAAGGCCCTTTCAATAGCATAATAAGGCACTTTCAATAGCATAATAAGGCCCTTTCAATAGCATAATAAGGCACTTTCAATAGCATAATAAGGCGCTTTCAATAGCATAATAAGGCACTTTCAATAGCATAATAAGGCACTTTCAATAGCATAATAAGGCACTTTCAATAGAATAATAAACATCACTTTACTTTACTTTTATATTTAGCTGAATACCCTTTAAATATGCTGCATTTCGTAACACTGTAAGACTAATAGCGACATATAATATGAAAATTTAACATCTGTGACGCGATTTTCCAAAAAGGACCCACTTGGTGGACGTTTCGTCGAGAAATGACGTCTAAAATTTCGTCACACTATCGAAAACGGCAACGTACGCTCTATGCAAATATTCTAACGAAATAACCTTAAATGGTGAAAATCGCTTATTCAAATTACTGGAAAACATAATTCTGGTGGACCCAGTGGGCCCCTTTTGATAAATCGCGTTACATTTAAGAGGTCCCTCCCAAAACTGGGCGTGCGGGTGTAAAGTCAAACATCACCCATCGTGAAATTACTAAATTGAGGCGATCGACGGGGTAATAATAATAAAATATATAAAATATTGCTAATCAAACAAGTGACTGACAACATTATTTTTTTAAGCTGAAAACATTGTTTTTCAGCGTAATATATTTTTTTATTTTGTTTATTGACAGTCACGTATATCGGTATATAGTACTAACACGTATAAAAAAATACCTTAAACTGGGCCAGAGTGCAGCAACTAAGGTTAACCATTTGTTTGGGAAACATGCCTCAAATCGTAACTTCAGAGCGTAATGCATCACCGGGCTTTCACTTTCAAACTGTACAGCTACGCCAGTGATCGTTCATATGTTTCAAAAATGTATCAATCTGATATAGCAATGTACTACTCGATGGTGTTGAAGCCGTCTTGGTAAGGAGATGGCATGCTACAAAGAAATAGCGGATTTGTAGTCCAGTTGTTAACACTCTGGACTGATAATCCATGGATAGCAGGTTCGATCCCCCATCTGATCCTAATAAAATTAACAGTCTTTCAGATGGGACTTTAAACCGAGATCTCGTGTCCGTGCTTTACACCATTCACATAAGACAACCAGAGGATACTCTGGAATGGGTCTGTATCATTGCACTATCTTCCAAAAATCTAAAATGACTAATCTCTTCAGGAGGCGTCGCTCATATGGGCAATCGGTAGCGACGATAAATAAACGTAAAACACACACACAAGGAAGAAAAGCATTATATAATCTACTGTTACCATCTAGTTTTAACAAATATTGTACAATGAACAACACCCATGATTTACGTAGATAAGTATTGTTCGCTTAGACTCACGATAGCAGTCTGTATGATAGTAAGTTCATGTTACGTGGAAGAAATGCAATACACACTATTCGTTCGCTTAAAGCGACATTACATCGCAAAATGCCCCAAAAATGCTTCTTTACGTATAAATAGCATTGCTAATACAAATTCGTCAGAAATAATTCGAAACCTAACTTTCTATACATAAATATTATTTTGTTGTGGTATACAAACACTCAAAAGAGAAAGTAGGATTTCATATAACTCTCAGCTACGCTCCTGAATTGATGTTGGTATACTATTGGAGCCTATACCAAGCGAATGATGCGGTCAGGATATAGTCATTGCATTACGCATCGATGTTGACCCTGTTTACATTAGTTTGTTATGTCAACAAACGTCGTATACGACGTTAGTTTATTAGTTGAAATACTCTAATATACGAAAAATATTTATACCATATAATAGGGAAATATATTATGTAGATATATTCGTTTTCTCCGATGTAATGTCGCTTTAATAAGGAAGAAAACTAATTCATTATCTCGTTTGCATCTAAATCCAAATACCGTCTACAACGCACATTTTTGGAGAGCTTACTAATGTTGTTAGAACTTGTTTGCCCAACCCATATTGCGTGTTCTTTGTTTTATCATGATTATGTAATGTACGTTCATTGCCTCTTCTCTCTCCTTCATGGCGATGTATAAAAATGTACGTTCATTCTCCTTTGAAAAATTGAAAATTTAGACAAACAAGATACATGCAATTGTATACGTTACAGTAAAACCTGTCATAAGCAGCCAGCCCAGGGAATATCATACAGTAAAACCTGTCACAAACAGCCAGCCCAGGGAATATCATACAGTAAAACCTGTCATAAGCAGCCAGCCAAGGGAATATCAGAAAGTTAGTGCTTAGCACAGGTGGCTGCTTAATAGATGTCAAATGTATAATAAAACAACATATTTGGAATCTGGAAACGGGCTGCTTAATATAGGTTGGCTGCTTAATGGATGCGACCTCTAACACAGGTTTGACTGTCTATTACTCATTACATATAATTTACATTAATAAAATTATTATTCTTTTCAATGACACAAAGAAAATATAGCACACTTTTCATTTAAATTGTTTAATTCCATATTTGTAAATTACCGTGTGCCGGAACGGGTAAATAGATCATCCTTGGAACAGCGTAAAATGCAAGACACGCCTTTTCTCGTGACGAACGCTGTTTAACACTGCTAATGCGCATGCCCGTAACTTCGAGTGCGCATGTCGACTGCATATCATTAATTGGAAACCATCATACGAACTTGTATACAATCGCGGCACACACGTTCATCGAAGGAAATGTAATAGTAATGTAAATATGTAAATATGTTAGTTTTCCATTTTTGCGTGAAACAATCTACACTTGTTTGTTTGAACATGGTGCAAATGTCTTAACTTAATAATAATCTGATGATTTCCAAACAGAAACAATACATAGACTTTTGATATAAAGCATGTTAATAAAAATATGGTCAGTATAACTTTTTGTATGTATTACTTTAAAGTTTAAACTAATACTTGATAACATGTTCATGCTACGTCCATGTTCACCATATATCTGAACTGGTAATCCATGGATCGCAGGTTCGATCCCCCGTCTGACCCTAATAAATAATAGACTAATAAATTAACAGTCTTTCAGATGTCACGTGTCGGTACTTTTACATCGTGCACGTAAAATAACCAGAGGAGACTCTGGAATGGGTCTCTGTCTGTATCATTGCATTACCCTCCGAAAATCTAAAATGATTAATCTCTTCAGAAGGCGTCGCTCAAATGGGAAACCGGTAGTGACGATAAATAAACGTAGAGCACACATTCACCAAAATTATATTCAGCGTTGTTTACCACCTAGAATGGTTCTACCACGTTCACCATATATAACATCTAGTATGGTTCTGCCACGTTCACCATATATAACAACTAGTATGGTTCTGCCACGTTCACCATATATAACACCTATTATGGTTCTGCCACGTTCACCATATATAACACCTAGAATGGTTCTACCACGTTCACCATATATAACATCTAGTATGGTTCTGCCACGTTCACCATATATAACACCTAGTATGTGTCTACCACGTTCACCATATATAACACCTAGTATGGTTCTGCCACGTTCACCATATATAGCACCTAGTATGGGTCTACCACGTTCACCATATATAACACATAGTATGGGTCTATCACGTTCACCATATATAACACCTAGTATGGTTCTACCACGTTCACCATATATAACACCTAGTATGGTTCTACCACGTTCACCATATATAACACCTAGTATGGGTCTGCCACGTTCACCATATATAACACCTAGTATGGTTCTGCCACGTTCACCATATATAACACCTAGTATGGTTCTGCCACGTTCACCATATATAACACCTAGTATGGTTCTACCACGTTCACCATATATAACACCTAGTATGGGTCTACCACGTTCACCATATATAACACCTAGTATGGTTCTGCCACGTTCACCATATATAACACCTAGTATGGTTCTGCCACGTTCACCATATATAACACCTAGTATGGTTCTGCCACGTTCACCATATATAACACCTAGTATGGTTCTGCCACGTTCACCATATATAACACCTAGTATGGTTCTGCCAGTTCACCATATATAACACCTAGTATGGTTCTGCCACGTTCACCATATATAGCACCTAGTATGGTTCTGCCACGTTCACCATATATAACACCTAGTATGGTTCTGCCACGTTCACCATATATAACACCTAGTATGGTTCTACCACGTTCACCATATATAACACCTAGTATGGTTCTGCCACGTTCACCATATATAACACCTAGTATGGTTCTGCCACGTTCACCATATATAACACCTAGTATGGTTCTGCCACGTTCACCATATATAACACCTAGTATGGTTCTGCCACGTTCACCATATATAGCACCTAGTATGGTTCTACCACGTTCACCATATATAACACCTAGTATGGTTCTGCCACGTTCACCATATATAACACCTAGTATGGTTCTACCACGTTCACCATATATAACACCTAGTATGGGTCTACCACGTTCACCATATATAACACCTAGTATGGGTCTACCACGTTCACCATATATAACACCTAGTATGGTTCTGCCACGTTCACCATATATAACACCTAGTATGGGTCTACCACGTTCACCATATATAACACCTAGTATGGTTCTACCACGTTCACCATATATAACACCTAGTATGGTTCTACCACGTTCACCATATATAACACCTAGTATGGTTCTGCCACGTTCACCATATATAGCACCTAGTATGGTTCTACCACGTTCACCATATATAACACCTAGTATGGTTCTACCACGTTCACCATATATAACACCTAGTATGGTTCTACCACGTTCACCATATATAACACCTAGTATGGTTCTACCACGTTCACCATATATAACACCTAGTATGGTTCTACCACGTTCACCATATATAACACCTAGTATGGTTCTACCACGTTCACCATATATAACACCTAGTATGGGTCTACCACGTTCACCATATATAACACCTAGTATGGTTCTGCCACGTTCACCATATATAACACCTAGTATGGTTCTACCACGTTCACCATATATAACACCTAGTATGGTTCTACCACGTTCACCATATATAACACCTAGTATGGTTCTACCACGTTCACCATATATAACACCTAGTATGGTTCTACCACGTTCACCATATATAACACCTAGTATGGGTCTACCACGTTCACCATATATAACACCTAGTATGGTTCTGCCACGTTCACCATATATAACACCTAGTATGGTTCTGCCACGTTCACCATATATAACACCTAGTATGGTTCTGCCACGTTCACCATATATAACACCTAGTATGGGTCTACCACGTTCACCATATATAACACCTAGTATGGTTCTGCCACGTTCACCATATATAACACCTAGTATGGTTCTACCACGTTCACCATATATAACACCTAGTATGGTTCTGCCACGTTCACCATATATAACACCTAGTATGGTTCTGCCACGTTCACCATATATAACACCTAGTATGGTTCTACCACGTTCACCATATATAACACCTAGTATGGTTCTGCCACGTTCACCATATATAACACCTAGTATGGTTCTGCCACGTTCACCATATATAACACCTAGTATGGGTCTACCACGTTCACCATATATAACACCTAGTATGGTTCTACCACGTTCACCATATATAACACCAGTATGGTTCCCGTCACATATATAACCTAGTAGGTACCACGTTCACCATATATAACACCTAGTATGGTTCTGCCACGTTCACCATATATAACACCTAGTATGGTTCTGCCACGTTCACCATATATAACACCTAGTATGGTTTATGCCACGTTCACCATATATAAAACCTAGTATGGTTCTACCACGTTCACCATATATAACACCTAGTATGGGTCTACCACGTTCACCATATATAAAACCTAGTATGGTTCTGCCACGTTCACCATATATAAATCCTAGTATGGGTCTACCACGTTCACCATATATAAATCCTAGTATGGGTCTGCCACGTTCACCATATATAACACCTAGTATGGGTCTACCACGTTCACCATATATAACACCTAGTATGGTTCTGCCACGTTCACCATATATAACACCTAGTATGGGTCTACCACGTTCACCATATATAACACCTAGTATAGTTCTACCACGTTCACCATATATAACACCTAGTATGGGTCTGCAACGTTCACCATATATAACACCTAGTATGGTTCAGCCACGTTCACCATATATAACACCTAGTATGGGTCTACCACGTTCACCATATATAAATCCTAGTATGGGTCTACCACGTTCACCATATATAACACCTAGTATGGTTCTGCCACGTTCACCATATATAACACCTAGAATGGTTCTGCCACGTTCACCATATATAACACCTAATATGGTTCTGCCACGTTCACCATATATAACACCTAGTATGGTTCTGCCACGTTCACCATATATAACACCTAGTATGGTTCTGACACGTTCACCATATTTAACACCTAGTATTGTTCTGCAACGTTCACCATATATAACACCTAGTATGCTTCTGCCACGTTCACCATATATAACACCTAGTATGGTTCTGCCATGTTCACCATATATTACACCTAGTATGGTTCTGCCACCTTCACCATATATAACACCTAGTATGGTTCTGCCACGTTCACCATATATAACACCTAGTATGGTTCTGCAACGTTCACCATATATAACACCTAGTATGGTTCTGCTACGTTCACCATATTTATCACCTAGTATGGTTCTGCAACGTTCACCATATATAACACCTAGTATGGTTCTGCCACATTCACCATATATAACAACTAATATTGTTCTGCAACGTTCACCATATATAACACCTAGTATGGTTCTGCCACGTTCACCATCTATATCACCTAGTATGGTTCTGCCACGTTCACCATATATATCACATAGTATGGTTCTGCCACGTTCACCATATATAACACCTAGTATGGGTCTTCCACGTTCACCATATATAGCACCTAGTATGGTTCTACCACGTTCACCATATATAACATCTAGTATGGTTCTGCCTAGTTCACCATATATAACACCTAGTATGGTTCTGCCACGTTCACCATATATAACACCTAGTATGGTTCTGCCACGTTCA
>CM026388.1:6394385-6430837 GCA_014843695.1 Archivesica marissinica | reverse complement strand
AACCATACTAGGTGTTATATATGGTGAACGTGGTAGAACCATACTAGGTGTTATATATGGTGAACGTGGTAGACCCATACTAGGTGTTATATATGGTGAACGTGGTAGAACCATACTAGGTGTTATATATGGTGAACGTGGTAGACCCATACTAGATGTTATATATGGTGAACGTGGTAGACCATACTAGGTGTTATATATGGTGAACGTGGCAGAACCATACTAGGTGTTATATATGGTGAACGTGGCAGAACCATACTAGGTGTTATATATGGTGAACGTGGTACCATAATATAATTTATATATGGTGAACGTGGTAGAACCATACTAGGTGTTATATATGGTGAACGTGGTAGACCCATACTAGGTGTTATATATGGTGAACGTGGTAGACCCATACTAGGTTTATATATGGTGAACGTGGTAGAACCATACTAGGTGCTATATATGGTGAACGTGGCAGAACCATACTAGGTGTTATATATGGTGAACGTGGTAGACCCATACTAGGTGTTATATATGGTGAACGTGGCAGAACCATACTAGGTGTTATATATGGTGAACGTGGTAGAACCATACTAGGTGCTATATATGGTGAACGTGGTAGAACCATACTAGATGTTATATATGGTGAACGTGGTAGAACCATACTAGGTGTTATATATGGTGAACGTGGCAGAACCATAATAGGTGTTATATATGGTGAACATGACAGAACCATACTAGGTGTTATATATGGTGAACATGGCAGAACCATTCTAGGTGTTATATATGGTGAACATGGCAGAACCATACTAGGTGTTTTATATGGTGAACGTGGTAGAACCATATTAGGTGTTATATATGGTGAACGTGGCAGAATCATACTAAGTGTTATATATGGTGAACGTGGCAGAACCATACTAGGTGCTATATATGGTGAACGTGTTAGAACCATACTAGATGTTATATATGGTGAACGTGGCAGAACCATACTAGGTGTAATATATGGTGATTATGGCAGAACCATACTAGGTGTTATATTTGGTGAACGTGGCAGACCCATAATAGGTGTTATATATGGTGAACATGGTAGACATATACTAGGTGTTATATAATGTGAACGTGGTAGAACCATACTAGGTGTTATATATGGTGAACGTGGTAGAACCATACTAGGTGTTATATATGGTGAACGTGGCAGAACCATACTAGGTTCTATATATGGTTAACGTGGTAGACCCATACTAGGTGTTATATATGGTGAACGTGGCAGACCCATACTAGTATTTATATATGGTGAACGTGGTAGACCCATACTAGGATTTATATATGGTGAACGTGGCAGAACCATACTAGGATTTATATATGGTGAACGTGGTAGACCCATACTAGGATTTATAAATGGTGAACGTGGTAGAACCATACTAGGATTTATATATGGTGTACGTGGCATAAACCATACTAGGTGTTATATATGGTGAACGTGGCAGACCCATACTAGGTGTTATATATGGTGAACGTGGCAGAACCATACTAGGTGTTATATATGGTGAACGTGGCAGAACCATACTAGGTGTTATATATGGTGAACGTGGTAGACCCATACTAGGTGTTATATATGGTGAACGTGGCAGACACATACTAGGTGTTATATATGGTGAACGTGGCAGAACCATACTAGGTGTTATATATGGTGAACGTGGTAGACCCATACTAGGTGTTATATATGGTGAACGTGGTAGACCCATACTAGGTGTTATATATGGTGAACGTGGCAGAACCATACTAGGTGTTATATATGGTGAACGTGGTAGAACCATACTAGGTGTTATATATGGTGAACGTGGTAGAACCATACTAGGTGTTATATATGGTGAACGTGGTAGAACCATACTAGGTGTTATATATGGTGAACGTGGCAGAACCATACTAGGTGTTATATATGGTGAACGTGGCAGAACCATACTAGGTGTTATATATGGTGAACGTGGCAGAACCATACTAGGTGTTATATATGGTGAACGTGGTAGACCCATACTAGGTGTTATATATGGTGAACGTGGCAGAACCATACTAGGTGTTATATATGGTGAACGTGGCAGAACCATACTAGGTGTTATATATGGTGAACGTGGTAGACCCATACTAGGTGTTATATATGGTGAACGTGGCAGACACATACTAGGTGTTATATATGGTGAACGTGGCAGAACCATACTAGGTGTTATATATGGTGAACGTGGTAGACCCATACTAGGTGTTATATATGGTGAACGTGGTAGACCCATACTAGGTGTTATATATGGTGAACGTGGCAGAACCATACTAGGTGTTATATATGGTGAACGTGGTAGAACCATACTAGGTGTTATATATGGTGAACGTGGCAGAACCATACTAGGTGTTATATATGGTGAACGTGGCAGAACCATACTAGGTGTTATATATGGTGAACGTGGCAGAACCATACTAGGTGTTATATATGGTGAACGTGGCAGAACCATACTAGGTGTTATATATGGTGAACGTGGCAGAATCATACTAGGTGCTATATATGGTGAACGTGGTAGACCCATACTAGGTGTTATATATGGTGAACGTGGCAGAACCATACTAGGTGTTATATATGGTGAACGTGGCAGAACCATACTAGGTGTTATATATGATGAACGTGGTAGAACCATACTAGGTGTTATATATGGTGAACGTGGTAGAACCATACTAGGTGTTATATATGGTGAACGTGGTAGACCCATACTAGGTGTTATATATGGTGAACGTGGCAGAACCATACTAGGTGTTATATATGGTGAACGTGGCAGAACCATACTAGGTGTTATATATGGTGAACGTGGCAGAACCATACTAGGTGTTATATATGGTGAACGTGGTAGACCCATACTAGGTGTTATATATGGTGAACGTGGCAGTCCCATACTAGGTGTTATATATGGTGAACATGGCAGAACCATACTAGGTGTTATATATGGTGAACGTGGTAGACCCATACTAGGTGTTATATATGGTGAACGTGGTAGACCCGTACTAGGTGTTATATATGGTGAACGTGGTAGACCCATACTAGGTGTTATATATGGTGAACGTGGCAGAACCATACTAGGTGTTATATATGGTGAACGTGGTAGACCCATACTAGGTGTTATATATGGGGAACGTGGCAGACCCATACTAGGTGTTATATATGGTGAACCTGGTAGACCCATACTAGGTGTTATATATGGTGAACGTGGTAGACCAATACTAGGTGTTATATATGGTGAACGTGGCAGAACCATACTAGGTGGTAAGCAACGCTGAATATAATTATGGTGAATGTGTTCTTTATGTTTATTTATCGTCTCTACCTGTTGCCCATTTGAGCGACGCCTTCTGAAGAGATTAGTCATTTTAGATTTTCGGAGGGTAATGCAATGATACAGACAGAGACCCATTCCAGAGTCTCCTCTGGTTCCTTTACGTGCACGATGTAAAGCACCGACACGTGACATCGGTTTAAAGTCCCATCTGAAAGACTGTTAATTTATTAGTCTATTATTTATTAGGGTCAGACGGGAGATCGAACCTGCGATCCATGGATTACTAGTCCAGATATATGGTGAACATGGACGTAGCATGAACATGTTATCAAGTATTAGTTTAAACTTTAAAGTAATACATACAAAAAGTTATACTGAATGTATTTTTTATTAACATGCTTTATATCAACAATCTATGTATTGTTTCTCTGTTTGGAAATCATCAGATTATTATTAAGTTAAGACATTTGCACCATGTTCAAACAAACAAGTGTAGATTGTTTCACGCAAAAATGGAAAACTAACATATTTACATATTTACATTACTATTACATTTCCTTCGATGAACGTAGGTGCCGCGATTGTATACAATTTCGTATGACGGTTTGCAACTAATGATATGCAGTCGACATGCGCACTCGAAGTTACGGGCATGCGCATTCGCAGTATTAAACAGCGTTCGTCACGAGAAAAGGCGTGTCTTGCAGATTGCGCTGGTCCAAGGATGATCTATTTACCTGTTCCGGCACACAGTAATTTACAAATATGGAATTAAACAATTTAAATGAAAAGTGTGCTATATTTTCTTTGTGTCATTGAAAAGAATAATAATTTTATTAATGTAAATATAAGTAATGAGTAATAGACAGTCAAACCTTTGTTAAGCAGCCAACCTATAGTAAGCAGCCAGTTTCCAGATTCCAAATATGTTGTTTTATTATATATTTCACATATATTAAGCAGCCATCTGTGCTAAGCAGTCACTTTCTGATATTCCATTGGCTGGCTGCTTATGACAGGTTTGACTGTAACTTATACAATTGCATGTATCTTGTTTGTCTAAATTTTCAATTTTTCAAAGGAGAATGAATGTACATTATTTTATTTTATGCATCGCCATGAAGGAGAGAGAAGAGGCAATGAACGTACACTATTTTATTTTATACATCGCCATGAAGGAGAGAGAAGAGGCAATGAACGTACATTATTTTATTTTATACATCGCCATGAAGGAAATAGAAGAGGCAATGAACGTACATTATTTTATTTTATACATCACAATGAAGGAGAGAGAAGATGCAATGAACGTACATTATTTTATTTAATACATCGCCATGAAGGAAATAGAAGAGGCAATGAACGTACATTATTTTATTTTATACATCGCCATGAAGGAAATAGAAGAGGAAATGAACGTACATTATTTTATTTTATACATCGCCATGAAGGAGAGAGAAGAGGCAATGAACGTACATTACTTTATTTTATACATCGCCATGAAGGAGAGAGAAGAGGCAATGAACGTACATTATTTTAATTTATACATCGCCATGTAGGAGAGAGAAGAGGCAATGAACGAACATTATTTTATTTTATGCATCGCCATGAAGGAGAGAGAAGAGGCAATGAACGTACACTATTTTATTTTATACATCGCCATGAAGGAGAGAGAAGAGGCAATGAACGTACATTATTTTATTTTATACATCGCCATGAAGGAAATAGAAGAGGCAATGAACGTACATTATTTTATTTTATACATCGCAATGAAGGAGAGAGAAGAGGCAATGAACGTACATTATTTTATTTTATACATCGCCATGAAGGAGAGAGAAGAGGCAGTGAACGAACATTATTTTATTTTATGCATCGCCATGAAGGAGAGAGAAGAGGCAATGAACGTACATTATTTTATTTTATACATCGCCATGAAGGAGAGAGAAGAGGCAATGAACGTACATTATTTTATTTTATACATCGCCATGAAGGAGAGAGAAGAGGCAATGAACGTACATTATTTTATTTTATACATCGCCATGAAGGAAATAGAAGAGGCAATGAACGTACATTATTTTATTTTATACATCGCAATGAAGGAGAGAGAAGAGGCAATGAACGTACATTATTTTATTTTATACATCGCCATGAAGGAGAGAGAAGAGGCAGTGAACGAACATTATTTTATTTTATGCATCGCCATGAAGGAGAGAGAAGAGGCAATGAACGTACATTTTTTTATTTTATACATCGCCATGAAGGAGAGAGAAGAGGCAATGAACGTATATTTATACATCGCCATTTTATTTATATGCATCGCCATGAAGGAGAGAGAAGAGGCAATGAACGTACATTATTTTATTTTATACATCGCCATGAAGGAGAGAGAAGAGGCAATGAACGTACATTATTTTATTTTATACATCGCCATGAAGGAGAGAGAAGAGGCAATGAACGTACATTATTTTATTTTATACATCGCCATAGAGAAGAGGCAATGAACGTACATTATTTTATTTTATACATCGCCATGAAGGAGAGAGAAGAGGCAATGAACATTATTTTATTTTATACATCGCCATGAAGGAGAGAGAAGAGGCAATGAATGTACATTATTTTATTTTATACATCGCCATGAAGGAGAGAGAAGAGGCAATGAACGTACATTATTTTATTTTATACATCGCCATGAAGGAGATAGAAGAGGCAATGAACGTACATTATTTTATTTTATACATCGCCATGAAGGAGAGAGAAGAGGCAATGAACGTACATTATTTTATTTTATACATCGCCATGAAGGAGAGAGAAGAGGCAATGAACGTACATTATTTTATTTTATACATCGCCATGAAGGAGAGAGAAGAGGCAATGAACGTACATTATTTTATTTTATACATCGCCATGAAGGAGAGAGAAGAGGCAATGAACGTACATTATTTTATTTTATACATCGCCATGAAGGAGAGAGAAGAGGCAATGAACGTACATTATTTTATTTTATACATCGCCATGAAGGAGAGAGAAGAGGCAATGAACGTACATTATTTTATTTTATACATCGCCATGAAGGAGAGAGAAGAGGCAATGAACGTACATTATTTTATTTTATACATCGCCATGAAGGAGAGAGAAGAGGCAATGAACGTACATTATTTTATTTTATACATCGCCATGAAGGAGAGAGAAGAGGCAATGAACGTACATTATTTTATTTTATGCATCGCCATGAAGGAGAGAGAAGAGGCAATGAACGTACATTATTTTATTTTATACATCGCCATGAAGGAGAGAGAAGAGGCAATGAACGTACATTATTTTATTTTATACATCGCCATGAAGGAGAGAGAAGAGGCAATGAACGTACATTATTTTATTTTATACATCGCCATGAAGGAAATAGAAGAGGCAATGAACGTACATTATTTTATTTTATACATCGCAATGAAGGAGAGAGAAGAGGCAATGAACTTACATTATTTTATTTTATACATCGCCATGAAGGAGAGAGAAGAGGCAATGAACGTACATTATTTTATTTTATACATCGCCATGTAGGAGAGAGAAGAGGCAATGAACGTACATTATTTTATTTTATGCATCGCCATGAATGAGAGAGAAGAGACAATGAACGTACATTATTTTATTTTATACATCACAATGAAGGAGAGAGAAGATGCAATGAACGTATATTATTTTATTTAATACATCGCCATGAAGGAAATAGAAGAGGCAATGAACGTACATTATTTTATTTTATACATCGCCATGAAGGAAATAGAAGAGGAAATGAACGTACATTATTTTATTTTATACATCGCCATGAAGGAGAGAGAAGAGGCAATGAACGTACATTACTTTATTTTATACATCGCCATGAAGGAGAGAGAAGAGGCAATGAACGTACATTATTTTAATTTATACATCGCCATGTAGGAGAGAGAAGAGGCAATGAACGAACATTATTTTATTTTATGCATCGCCATGAAGGAGAGAGAAGAGGCAATGAACGTACATTATTTTATTTTATACATCGCCATGAAGGAGAGAGAAGAGGCAATGAACGTACATTATTTTATTTTATACATCGCCATGAAGGAGAGAGAAGAGGCAATGAACGTACATTATTTATTTTATACATCGCCATGAAGGAGAGAGAAGAGGCAATGAACGTACATTATTTTATTTTATACATCGCCATGTAGGAGAGAGAAGAAGAGGCAATGAACGTACATTATTTTATACATCGCCATGAAGGAGAGAGAAGAGGCAATGAACGTACATTATTTATTTTATGCATCGCCATGAAGGAGAGAGAAGAGGCAATGAACGTACATTATTTTAATTTATACATCGAGAGAGAAGAAGAGCAATGAACGTAATTATTTTTTTATACATCGCCATGAAGGAGAGAGAAGAGGCAATGAACGTACATTATTTTATTTTATACATCGCCATGAAGGAGAGAGAAGAGGCAATGAACGTACATTATTTTATTTTATATCGCCATGAAGGAGAGAGAAGAGCAATGAACGTACATTATTTATTTATGCATGCATGAAGGAGAGAGAAGAGGCAATGAAGGACATTATTTATTTTATACATGCCATGAAGGAAAGAAGAGGCAATGAACGTACATTATTTTATTTTATATTTAATACATCGCCATGAAGGAAATAGAAGAGGCAATGAACGTACATTATTTTATTTTATACATCGCCATGAAGGAAAAGAAGAGGAAATGAACGTACATTATTTTATTTTATACATCGCCATGAAGGAGAGAGAAGAGGCAATGAACGTACATTACTTTATTTTATACATCGCCATGAAGGAGAGAGAAGAGGCAATGAACGTACATTATTTTATTTTATATAGGAGAGAGAAGAGGCAATGAACGCATTATTTTATTTTATACATCGCCATGAAGGAGAAGAGAAGAGGCAATGAACGTACATTATTTTATTTTATACATCGCCATGAAGGAGAGAGAAGAGGCAATGAACGTACATTATTTTATTTTATACATCGCCATGAAGGAGAGAGAAGAGGCAATGAACGTACATTATTTTATTTTATACATCGCCATGAAGGAGAGAGAAGAGGCAATGAACGTACATTATTTTATTTTATACATCGCATGAGGAGAGAGAAGAGGCAATGAACGTACATTATTATATTTTACATCGTGAAGGAGAGAGAAGAGGCAATGAACGTACATTATTTTATACATCGCCATGAAGAAATAGAAGAGGAAATGAACGTACATTATTTTATTTTATACATCGCCATGAAGGAGAGAGAAGAGGCAATGAACGTACATTACTTTATTTTATACATCGCCATGAAGGAGAGAGAAGAGGCAATGAACGTACATTATTTTATTTTATACATCGCCATTAGGAGAGAGAAGAGGCAATGAACGAACATTATTTTATTGCATCGCCATGAAGGAGAGAGAAGAGGCAATGAACGTACATTATTTTATTTTATGCATCGCCATGAAGGAGAGAGAAGAGGCAATGAACGTACATTATTTTATTTTATACATCGCCATGAAGGAGAGAGAAGAGGCAATGAACGTACATTTTTATTTTATACATCGCCATAGGAGAGAGAAGAGGCAATGAACGTACATTATTTTATTTTATACATCGCCATGAAGGAGAGAGAAGAGGCAATGAACGTACTTATTATTTTATACATCGCCATGAAGGAGAGAGAAGAGGCAATGAACGTACATTATTTTTTTATACATCGCCATGTAGGAGAGAGAAGAGGCAATGAACGAACATTATTTTAATGCATCGCCATGAAGGAGAGAAGAGGCAATGAACGTACATTATTTATTTTATGCATCGCCATGAAGGAGAGAGAAGAGGCAATGAACGTACATTATTTTATTTTATACATCGCCATGAAGGAGAGAGAAGAGGCAATGAACGTATATTTATTGTGGGGGGTGTTTTTTTTTTGTGGGGGGTGGTTTTTTTTTTTATTTTATGCATCGCCATGAAGGAGAGAGAAGAGGCAATGAACGTACATTATTTTATTTTATACATCGCCATGAAGGAGAGAGAAGAGGCAATGAACGTACATTATTTTATTTTATACATCGCCATGAAGGAGAGAGAAGAGGCAATGAACGTACATTATTTTATTTTATACATCGCCATGAAGGAAATAGAAGAGGCAATGAACGTACATTATTTTATTTTATACATCGCAATGAAGGAGAGAGAAGAGGCAATGAACTTACATTATTTTATTTTATACATCGCCATGAAGGAGAGAGAAGAGGCAATGAACGTACATTATTTTATTTTATACATCGCCATGTAGGAGAGAGAAGAGGCAATGAACGTACATTATTTTATTTTATGCATCGCCATGAAGGAGAGAGAAGAGACAATGAACGTACATTATTATATTTTATGCATCGCCATGAAGGAGAGAGAGAAGAGGCAATGAACGTACATTATATTATTTTATACATCGCCATGAAGGAGAGAGAAGAGGCAATGAACGTATATTATTTTATTTTATACATCGCCATGAAGGAAATAGAAGAGGCAATGAACGTACATTATTTTATTTTATACATCACAATGAAGGAGAGAGAAGATGCAATGAACGTACATTATTTTATTTAATACATCGCCATGAAGGAAATAGAAGAGGCAATGAACGTACATTATTTTATTTTATACATCGCCATGAAGGAAATAGAAGAGGAAATGAACGTACATTATTTTATTTTATACATCGCCATGAAGGAGAGAGAAGAGGCAATGAACGTACATTACTTTATTTTATACATCGCCATGAAGGAGAGAGAAGAGGCAATGAACGTACATTATTTTAATTTATACATCGCCATGTAGGAGAGAGAAGAGGCAATGAACGAACATTATTTTATTTTATGCATCGCCATGAAGGAGAGAGAAGAGGCAATGAACGTACACTATTTTATTTTATACATCGCCATGAAGGAGAGAGAAGAGGCAATGAACGTACATTATTTTATTTTATACATCGCCATGAAGGAGAGAGAAGAGGCAGTGAACGAACATTATTTTATTTTATGCATCGCCATGAAGGAGAGAGAAGAGGCAATGAACGTACATTATTTTATTTTATACATCGCCATGAAGGAGAGAGAAGAGGCAATGAACGTACATTATTTTATTTTATACATCGCCATGAAGGAGAGAGAAGAGGCAATGAACGTACATTATTTTATTTTATACATCGCCATGAAGGAAATAGAAGAGGCAATGAACGTACATTATTTTATTTTATACATCGCAATGAAGGAGAGAGAAGAGGCAATGAACGTACATTATTTTATTTTATACATCGCCATGAAGGAGAGAGAAGAGGCAATGAACGTACATTATTTTATTTTATGCATCGCCATGAAGGAGAGAGAAGAGGCAATGAACGTACATTATTTTATTTTATACATCGCCATGAAGGAGAGAGAAGAGGCAATGAACGTACATTATTTTATTTTATACATCGCCATGAAGGAGAGAGAGAAGAGGCAATGAACGTACATTATTTTATTTTATACATCGCCATGAAGGAGAGAGAAGAGGCAATGAACGTACATTATTTTATTTTATACATCGCCATTTAGGAGAGAGAAGAGGCAATGAACGAACATTATTTTATGCATCGCCATGAAGGAGAGAGAAGAGACAATGAACGTACATTATTATATTTTATGCATCGCCATGAAGGAGAGAGAAGAGGCAATGAACGTACATTATTTTATTTTATACATCGCCATGAAGGATAGAGAAGAGGCAATGAACGTACATTATTTTATTTTATACATCGCCATGAAGGAGCGAGAAGAGGCAATGAATGTACATTATTTTATTTTATACATCGCCATGAAGGAGAGAGAAGAGGCAATGAACGTACACTATATTATTTTATACATCGCCATGAAGGAAATAGAAGAGGCAATGAACGTACATTATTTTATTTTATACATCGCCATGAAGGAGAGAGAAGAGGCAATGAACGTACATTATTTTATTTTATACATCGCCATGTAGGAGAGAGAAGAGGCAATGAACGTACATTATTTTATTTTATGCATCGCCATGAAGGAGAGAGAAGAGACAATGAACGTACATTATTATATTTTATGCATCGCCATGAAGGAGAGAGAGAAGAGGCAATGAACGTACATTATTTTATTTTATACATCGCCATGAAGGAGAGAGAAGAGGCAATGAACGTACATTATTTTATTTTATACATCGCCATTTAGGAGAGAGAAGAGGCAATGAACGAACATTATTTTATGCATCGCCATGAAGGAGAGAGAAGAGACAATGAACGTACATTATTATATTTTATGCATCGCCATGAAGGAGAGAGAAGAGGCAATGAACGTACATTATTTTATTTTATACATCGCCATGAAGGATAGAGAAGAGGCAATGAACGTACATTATTTTATTTTATACATCGCCATGAAGGAGAGAGACGAGGCAATGAATGTACATTATTTTATTTTATACATCGCCATGAAGGAGAGAGAAGAGGCAATGAACGTACACTATATTATTTTATACATCGCCATGAAGGAAATAGAAGAGGCAATGAACGTACATTATTCTATTTTATACATCGCCATGAAGGAGAGAGAAGAGGCAATGAACGTATATTATTTTATTTTATACATCGCCATGAAGGAGAGAAGAGGCAATGAACTTACATTATTTTATTTTATACATCGCCATGAAGGAGAGAGAAGAGGCAATGAACGTACACTATTTTATTTTATACATTGTCATGAAGGAGAGAGAAGAGGCAATGAACGTACACTATTTTATTGTATACATCGCCATGAAGGAGAGAGAAGAGGCAATGAACGTACATTATTTTATTTTATACATCGCCATGAAGGAGAGAGAAGAGGCAATGAACGTACATTATTTTATTTTATACATCGCCATGAAGGAGAGAGAAGAGGCAATGAACGTACATTATTTTATTTTATACATCGCCATGAAGGAGAGAGAAGAGGCAATGAACGTACATTATTTTATTTTATACATCGCCATGAAGGAGAGAGAAGAGGCAATGAACGTACATTATTTTATTTTATACATCGCCATGAATGAGAGAGAAGAGGCAATGAACCTACATTACATAATTATGATAAGGCAAAGAAAACGCAATATGGGTTGGGCAAACAAGTTCTAACAACATTAGTAAGCTCTCCAAAAATGTGCGTTATAGACGGTATTTGGATTTAGATGCAAACGAGATAATGACTTAGTTTTCTTCCTTATTAAAGCGACATTACATCGGTGAAAACGAAAATATCTACATAATATATTTCCCTCTTGTATGGTATATATGTTTTTCGAATATTTGCATTAAAAGCTGAGTATTTCAACTAATAAACTAACGTCGTATACGACGTTTGTTGACATAACAAATTAATGTAAACAGGGTCAACATCGATGCGTAATGCAATGAGTGTATCCTGACATCGATGCGTAATGCAATGAGTGTATCCTGACATCGATGCGTAATGCAATAAGTGTATCCTGACATCGATGCGTAATGCAATGAATGTGTCCTGACATCGATGCGTAATGCAATGAGTGTATCCTGACATCGATGCGTAATGCAATGAGTGTATCCTGACATCGATGCGTAATGCAATGAGTGTATCCTGACATCGATGCGTAATGCAATGAGTGTATCCTGACATCGATGCGTAATGCAATAAGTGTATCCTGACATCGATGCGTAATGCAATGAGTGTATCCTGACATCGATGCGTAATGCAATGAGTGTATCCTGACATCGATGCGTAATGCAATAAGTGTATCCTGACATCGATGCGTAATGCAATGAGTGTATCCTGACATCGATGCGTAATGCAATGAGTGTATCCTGACATCGATGCGTAATGCAATAAGTGTATCCTGACATCGATGCGTAATGCAATGGGTGTATCCTGACATCGATGCGTAATGCAATGAGTGTATCCTGACATCGATGCGTAATGCAATGAGTGTATCCTGACATCGATGCGTAATGCAATAAGTGTATCCTGACATCGATGCGTAATGCAATGAGTGTATCCTGACATCGATGCGTAATGCAATGAGTGTATCCTGACATCGATGCGTAATGCAATGAGTGTATCCTGACATCGATGCGTAATGCAATAAGTGTATCCTGACATCGATGCGTAATGCAATGAGTGTATCCTGACATCGATGCGTAATGCAATAAGTGTATCCTGACATCGATGCGTAATGCAATAAGTGTATCCTGACATCGATGCGTAATGCAATGAGTGTATCCTGACATCGATGCGTAATGCAATAAGTGTATCCTGACATCGATGCGTAATGCAATGAGTGTATCCTGACATCGATGCGTAATGCAATAAGTGTATCCTGACATCGATGCGTAATGCAATAAGTGTATCCTGACATCGATGCGTAATGCAATGAGTGTATCCTGACATCGATGCGTAATGCAATAAGTGTATCCTGACATCGATGCGTAATGCAATAAGTGTATCCTGACATCGATGCGTAATGCAATAAGTGTATCCTGACATCGATGCGTAATGCAACGAGTGTATCCTGACATCGATGCGTAATGCAATGAGTGTATCCTGACATCGATGCGTAATGCAATGAGTGTATCCTGACATCGATGCGTAATGCAATAAGTGTATCCTGACATCGATGCGTAATGCAATGAGTGTATCCTGACATCGATGCGTAATGCAATGAGTGTATCCTGACATCGATGCGTAATGCAATGAGTGTATCCTGACAGTATCACTCGCTTGGTATTGACTCCAATAGTAAACAAACATCAATTCAGGAGCGTAGCTGACAGTTATATGAAATCCTACTTTCACTTTTGAGTGTATGTATACCACACAAACAATGATTATGTATAGAAAGTTATGTTTCGAATTATTTCTGACGAATTTGTATTAGCAATGCTATTTATACGTAAAGAATGTAATTCCGCTTTAAGCGAACGAAGAATGTTTGTTGCATTTCTTCCACTTATCAGGAACTTGCTATCATACAGAGTGCTATCGTGAGTCTAAGCGAACAATACTTATCTACGTAAATCATGGGTGTTGTTCATTGCACGTATATTTGTTAAAACTAGATGGTAACAATAGATTAGATAATGCTTTTCTTGGAAGATAGTGCAATGATACAGACACATTCCAGAGTCTCCTCTGGTTCTCTTACGTGCATGGTGTAAAGCACCGACACGAGATCTCGGTTTAAAGTCCCATCTGAAAGACTGTTAATTTTATTAGGATCAGATGGGGGATCGAACCTGCTATCCATGGATTATCAGTCCAGCGTGTTAACCACTGGACTACAAATCCGTTATTTCTTCCTTAAACACACATAGCTTGTTTGTAGCATGTCATCTCCTTACCAAGACGGCTTCAACATAATCGAGTAGTACATTGCTATATCAGTGTTTGTAGCATGCCATCTCCTTACCAAGACGGCTTCAACACCATCGAGTAGTACATTGCTATATCAGTGTTTGTAGCATGTCATCTCCTTACCAAGGCGTCTTCAACACCATCGAGTAGTACATTGCTATATCAGTGTTTGTAGCATGTCATCTCCTTACCAAGACGGCTTCAACACCATCGAGTAGTACATTGCTATATCAGTGTTTGTAGCATGTCATCTCCTTACCAAGAGGGCTTCAACACCATCGAGTAGTACATTGCTATATCAGTGTTTGTAGCATGTCATCTCCTTACCAAGACGGCTTCAACTCCATCGAGTAGTACATTGCTATATCAGATTGATACATTTTTGAAACATATGAACGATCACTGGCGTAGCTGTACAGTTTGAAAGTGAAAGCCCGGTGATGCATTAAGCTCTGAAGTTACGATTTGAGGCATGTTTCCCAAACAAATTGTTAACCTTAGTTGCTGCACTCTGGCCCAGTTTAAGGTATTTTTTTATACGTGTTAGTACTATATATCGATATACGTGACTGTCAATAAACCAAATAAAAAAATTATTACGCTGAAAAACAATGTTTTCAGCTTAAAAAAATAATGTTGTCAGTCACTTGTTTGATTAGCAATATTTTATATATTTTATTATTATTACCCCGTCGATCGCCTCAATTTAGTAATTTCACGATGGGTGATGGTTTGCCTTTACACCCGCACGCCCAGTTTTGGGAAGGACTTCTTAAATGTAACGCGATTTATCAAAAGGGGCCCACTGGGTCCACCAGAATTATGTTTGTCAGTAATTTGATTTTCACCATTTAAGGTGATTTCGTTAGATTATTTGTATAGAGCATACGTTGCAGTTTTCGATAGTGTGACGCATACGAAATGCAGCATATTTAAAGGGTATTCAGTTATATATACAAGTAAAGTAAAGTGTTGTTTATTATTCTATTGAAAGTGCCGTATTATGCTAGTGAAAGGGCCTTATTATGCTATTGAAAGTTCCTTATTATGCTATTGAAAGTGCCTTATTATGCTATTGAAAGTGCATTATTATGATATTGAAAGGGCCTTATTATGCTATTGAAAGTGCCGTATTATGCTATTGAAAGTGCCTTATTATGCTATTGAAAGTGCCTTATTATGCTATTGAAAGGGCCTTATTATGCTATTGAAAGTGCCTTATTATGCTATTGAAAGTGCCTTATTATGCTATTGAAAGTGCCTTATTATGCTATTGAAAGGGCCTTATTATGCTATTGAAAGTGCCTTATTATGCTATTGAAAGTGCCTTATTATGCTATTGAAAGCGCCTTATTATGCTATTGAAAGTGCCGTATTATGCTATTGAAAGTGCCTTATTATGCTATTGAAAGTGCCTTATTATGCTATTGAAAGTGCCTTATTATGCTATTGAAAGTGCCTTATTATGCTATTGAAAGTGCCGTATTATGCTATTGAAAGTGCCTTATTATGCTATTGAAAGGGCCTTATTATGCTATTGAAAGTGCCTTATTATGCTATTGAAAGTGCCAGTCATTTCTGACTTATGGGACACATGTTTTATGAACATCAGTACTACCCGAATACTATGCTTGTAGGCCAGGCGCCAGGCTGGTAAGCAATCGATAACTATTATTTAACTAGCTGGCAGCTCACTAACCGGCCATATCAGAACGAACCCCTGATGATATTCGAACCTTCGACCTCCCGCAGGTTAAATAATGGTTACCAACAGCCAGGCGCCTGCTAATCAAGGATTGGATTCGGGAAGTACTGATGTTCATAAGAGGTGTCTCTAAGTCAGAAATGGCTGGCCCTTTCAATAGGAGTGAACAATCAAATATTACACTATATATATATATATAAATGATTTGAAAACAAGAGTTATACAAATTCGTCTCCTACAATCATTGTAAACACGTATAGGACTTTAACCAACTGAAGGACTTTAACCAGCTGAAGGACGTTAACAATATGTATTACTTTAACCAGTTGAAGGACTTTAACCAGCTGAACACGCATCAGAATACGAAATTCACAAACAGATTTTATGCAATGCTTACGGATAGAATACTTTGATCAACAGAGAGATAACAGATATATCTGATGGTAGTTGTATATTGGCAAGCAGGTAAATGAAATCTCTTCTATCTGTAGAAATGTAAAGTATGTAAGACAACAATATATCACGTGAACGGACAATATAAATAAGCTGAAACGTGGGTGCATTGGTCATTTACATGCAGACATGGGCCCCGTACTGTACATTGTGTATTTGGCTGTCATTAATTGTATTGGAGCAGAGAATGCCGATCATATCATAAATATCCAGTGCGGATATGGGGCTGGAAGAGGGGCCAGCACAGGTAGACTTAATTTGGAGTTTCTAGAAGATTATGATACAACTATGACGGCATTGTTTGATAAATATGAACAGAGATTAGAGACAATGTTGAAGACATTTATAAACGAAGGCACCACTCGAACAACTGAATGTGTTCAAAAACCAATTGATTGCGAGGCTATTCAAACGCTAGGAAATACAACAACCGACGTCTATACAATCTACCCGACACCAGGATGTACTGGCCATCGTGTGAGATGCGATATGGATACAGAATCAGGTGGATGGACTGTACTGCAACGGAGAATTTCTAATAGTGATTTCTACAAAACATGGGATGAATATGAGGATGGGTTTGGAAATCTAACGGAAAACTTCTGGCTCGGAAACAGCCTAATCCACAGGATAACTGTTCAAGGTGAGTACATGCTGCATATTTGACCACAGACGGATCTGTAGTCCAGTGGCAACACGCTGTACTGGTAATCCAGGGATCGCAGGTTCGATCCCCCGTCTGACACTAATAAAATTAACAGTCTTTCAGATGGGATGTTAAGCCGAGGTTGTCGTGTCAGTGCTTTACACTGTCCACGTAAAAGAACCAGAGGAGACTTTGGAATGGGTCTCTGTCTATATCATTGCACTATCCTCCTAAATCTAAAATGACTAATCTCTTCAGGAGGCGTCGCTCATATGGGCAACCGGTAGCAACGATAAATAAACGTAAAACACACACTTTGGACGTTTTGCTAACTCCAAGTTCATATGAATACAAATCCTATCTTATTGTTTGTTGTGGTGTGTTTGGGGGGGGGGGTAAAGTCACACCGACAGCTTGTGTCATATAGCGACACTTCAGCTAGTATTGGTGTAGGAGGACGCCGGATGTAGTATTTTGTGAACCTGGGTACAACCACCTGCCTTCCGCAAACGAGCCGGATAGCGGAATTCGGCACACAAACTATCTTAACATATTATGTTGTTTATTATTTGACAGCCGTAATCGTTGGTTTGTTACATCTTTCATTCAGTATTCTATTTTCATATCTGCAATATCTGCACATACTGTGTAACATATGAGCCGCCACAAACCAACATATTTCTGATAAAACACATAACGCAAAAACTGCTAATAATACAAAGATAAACTTGGTACCAAACTGTAGCTAATATTCTGAAATACCACTAAGTTACAAATGACACGTGCACAATGTTGAACGAAAAGTTCATTGTATATCTAAATGAGAGGATATGCTCTGTGGGTGTGTTTTACGTTTATTTATCGTTGCTACCTGTTGTCCATATGAGCGAAGCTTCCTGGAGAGATTAGTCACTTTAGGTTTTTGGAGGATAGTGCAGTGATACAGACAGAGACACATTCCAGAGTCTCCTCTGGTTCTTTTACGTGTACGGTGTAAAGCACTAACACGAAACCTCGGTTTAAAGTCCCAACTGAAATACAGCTCATTTTATTAGGGTCAGACCGGAGATCGAACATGCGATGGTTATAACTGTGTAACCCAAGAGACTGTAGTCCAGTGGTTAACACGTTGGAATGGCAATCCAGGGATCGCAGGTTCAACACCCGTCTAACCCTAATAAAAGTCTCGTGTCAGTGATTTACACCGTGCACGCAAAAGAACCAGATGAGCATATGGGCAACCGGTAGCGACGGTAAATAAACGTAAAACACACACAAGCTGATTGTGTAGAGTATGACAATTTCATTGGCGCATAACATGAACTTTCTCTAACGTAAAGCAGAGATCTTCGACTTTTTGCACCTGAAATGTATGCAAAATAACGTGAACATTTGAAACTTTATGGTATTCCAGAATATTAGTAATGGTTTGGTACCACGTTCTATTAATAGTAGTTCTTTGCTCTGCAGTATGTTGGTTTTGTTGTGGAACGGCTGGTATAATGATTATACGGGGGTAGGACGAACGGAGACGGTTGTGGCTCTCCGTCCGTACTCTAATATTGGGTAATAACCTGTTTAGTATTCGATTAAGTTCAGTAATAATCTGACACATATAATTTCCACTTAAGGGCGATACGAACTGCGCGTTGACCTGACAAGCATGGACGATGATACGGCTTATGCCAAGTATACGGAGTTCTATGTCGGGGATGTCGAGTCGGACTACACGCTTACTGTGGGCGGTTATAGCGGTAATGCTGGAGATAGTCTCACAACTCATAACAACATGAAATTTAGTACGAAGGATAGAGATAACGACCTGCTTATGTCAAACTGTGCACAGCTATACACAGGGGGTTGGTGGTATAATAGATGCCATTCTTCCAATCTGAACGGTTTATACGGCAGCACTGAATTCGGTGTTGGCCCAGTCTGGAGGAACTGGAAAGGATTCAATGATCCAATGAAGGTAACGGAAATGAAGATTCGTCGAATACATTGAACTATCAACGATGCTAACAACTGCCCATATTCGTGATGAACCATAGAGTGGTGGAACCTATGCTCGGCATAAATCCCACATATAGAGTGGTGGAACCTATGCTCGGCATAAATCCCACATATAGAGTGGTGGAACCTATGCTCGGCATATATCCCACATATAGAGTGGTGGAACCTATGCTCGGCATATATCCCACATATAGAGTGGTGGAACCTATGCTCGGCATAAACCCCACATATAGAGTGGTGGAACCTATGCTCGGCATAAATCCCACATATAGAGTGGTGTAACCTATGCTCGGCATACACCCCACTATAATGGCAAGTAAAAAATGTTTATTGCACGTGTCATATATTACCTTCTTAATTCATGAAAACAACTTTCAAAAAACTCTTGTTGACAGTTTTAGCTTCATCACGTGACATTGCTGTTCAATTCAGCTATCACAACGGCACCCGTTTATATGAGGAACTCAATACTCCAGGGCACCTATGCACGGCGTACTTGTTATTTTTTATATTTATGCATCAGAACTTGTTGAATATCTTACTTTGATATAGTTACTACATTATTGAATAAAAACGTTTTGGTGTTAATCAGAAATGGTAGAGAAACTATGTTTCTGGTTAGTTGTAGATTATTTAAAATTCGGATAGATACCTGAATTGCTCATACACCGTATCTCATGCACCGTATCTCATACACCGTATCCCATACACCGTATCTCATACACCGTATCTCATACACCGTATCCCATACACCGTATCCCATACACCGTATCTCATACACCGTATCTCATACACCGTATCCCATACACCGTATCTCATACACCGTATCTCATACACCGTATCCCATACACCGTATCCCATACACCGTATCTCATACACAGTATCTCATACACCGTATCTCATACACAGTATCTCATACACCGTATCCCATACACCGTATCTCATACACCGTATCTCATACACCGTATCCCATACACCGTATCTCATACACCGTATCCCATACACAGTATCTCATACACCGTATCCCATACACCGTATCTCATACACAGTATCCCATACACCGTATCTCATACACCGTATCTCATACACCGTATCCCATACACCGTATCAGTTTCGTTGGAAATATTCTCCCAATGATTGTTTCGTCTGTTTTCGTCTGCTGGACCAGTCACGTGACAGTTGCATCAGGTTACCGATCCACCAACTTAATGCAATTCAACCATGCTTCAGCTTCTTCAGAGACATTAGCCTAGAACTATATCAATATTTTAAATACGGATGTAAATGGACAAATACGCCGGGCATAGGTCCATCTAGCCTGGGAACAGGGGTCGATATATTTTGCCTGGTCAGTCAAATAAATATATTTTAACACCGAGACTATTAATTGGGCCGTATTGAGCTTCTGGTAATAATGTCATTTTGCCAGAAATTAAAAAAGTGAAAAATCGACAGACTGGAACCCAGGCTAAGGTCCCACCACTCTATGTGTATATAGAAAATATCAACATGCCTATATATTTGTCAAAATATGTTGCCTGGAAACCGATTAATGTAAATGAGACTGATGATATGGAACACAAATATAGTGTGAGTAGTTTGCTTCCTTGGGTCGACATTTTACAGTAAATATTAAACTAACATGAATCTTTAACTCTTTCACTGCCAATGGAGCATAACAGCAACGTTGCATATAACAGAATACCCGATCAGACAGAACAAAACGTGCCGTCTGATCAGGCTATATACTGATTGCTCTTTAGACAGTGGGACTGAATCACCTGTCCGAATAGCAAACAACATCGATCATGTTCAGACGCGGCGCTACGCCGCGGCTGATCTGGATCTATGTTGTTTGCACATGCTCTGAATTTATTCGGCGCTGCACGAGCTAATTGATTCTCTTTATAATACTTGTTGGCTGTTCTTATTGTTTGCGAGGGCTTATATTTTGCTTATATTTTGCTTATATTTTACTTATATTTTACTTATATTTTGCTTATTTTGTTATATTTTGCTTATATATTGCTTATATTTTCTATATTTTGCTTATATTTTGCTTATATTTTGCTTATATTTTGCTTATATTTTGCTTATATTTTGCTTATATTTTGCTTATATTTTGCTTATATTTTGCTTATATTTTGCTTATATTTTGCTTATATTTTGCTTATATATTGCTTATATTTTGCTTATATTTTGCTTATATTTTGCTTATATTTTGCTTATATTTTGCTAATATTTTGCTTATATTTTGCTTATATTTTGCCTATATTTTGCTTATATTTTGCTTATATTCAGAAATTGTACCTGTACAAAGCATGTACCTGTATTGAGTAACGTATGCAGTTTGTGTTGCTATTTATGTATATGTTAATATGGTTCATTGTTTATTTGTTAATATTTACATCGATATTGCATTTCCTTCGATGGACGTATGTACTCTGATTGTATTCATGTTCGTATGATGGTTTCCAACTAATGATATGCAGCTGACATGCGCACTCGACATTACGGGCATGCGCACTCGACATTACGGACATGCGCACTCGACATTACGGGCATGCGCACTCGACATTACGGGCATGCGCACTCGACATTACGGGCATGCGCACTCGACATTACGGGTATGCGCATTCGCAGTGTTAGGCAACGTTCGTCGCGAGAAAAGGCGTGTGTTACATTCTACGCTGTTCCAAGGATGATCTATTTACTTGTTTCGGCACAAGATAAGTTGCAAATTTGGACTAAAAACATTTTAAATGCAGTGTGCTATATATATGTATGGTGTAATTGAAAATAATAATGTAAATATAAGTAATGAATCGCTGGTTAATAGTTGCCATCGGGGATATGAACTACATTGGGCGTGTATAAAGTCAGCGTGGATGCCTTTGGCCTCCACACACTTTAATCACGCCCTATATAGTTCATACCCCGATGGAAACTATTAACCATTAATTCATTCCTTAAATAAACTGTTTTGAACCATATGAATGGTATGTATATATATTCTAACCTATTGAATCCCATATATCCATTGCTTTATTATACCCCTGTAACTGTAAGAATAACTATTCATTTAAGGATTTTAGGCACAGCCTTGTGCCGCAATACGCTTCTCACCAATGAAACCCGGGTTCGATCATCGGACCGGGAAGTATGTGAGATGGTACGGTGGTCGCCAGATCGGACAGGTGGGGTTTCTCCGGGAGCTCCGGTTTCCTCCCACACGAATGACCACATTTACGCTTTCATCCGCGCCAAAGAGAGTGATTAATATAAGTTGTTAAAACCGTAATACTTCTAATACCGTAGTTTTGCGGTAAAAGACCCGGCAGCTGGTTTCAGGTTTTGTACCGTACAGTTACGGTTTTGCCCGTGCTACTTATTTATGGTCAGTACCGGAACCTTACGGTGCAAGGCATGGCAACCAACTGCCGGGTCTTTGAACGTAATATTCTACGGGACATGTTTACAGTGTTTATATTGAATGCTGTCGCGAGAGTGATTAATATAAGTTGAAAGAACTTGTAATAAAATTTATTTGTATAAACTAAGTGAAGGCTAGTGAGAAGAGAAGACTGGATTGTGTCCTGTATATACTGAACACAAAACGGACCTTCTTCAGTCGTACATATAGTATGTGTTGTGTTAAAGCGACATTACATCGCACTTGCGTTGTTCACATATACATGCATTGCTACTACATATTCTTCCGAATACATTAGAACACAAATATTGAATCAATAAACAGTGTATTTGTGGTCTACAAACTTTCAATAGTGAATGTAGGATTTCATATACCGGTCATCCATGCTCCTGAATTGACATTTCTTTTGTCTTTGTAGACACTACTAAACGCGTGATACTGTTAGAAATAATAAATTTAACTAAGATTAGTCTTCTACAAATAAATATACATAGGCACACATGTGAGATATAACGTTAAATATGTATCATAAATCTCGTTATTCGGGATACACAGGTTGTATTACGCATGTATGTTGACCCTATTTACATTATTTTGTTATGTCAACAAACCGCGTATTCGACGCTTGTTTATTAGTTGAAATACTCAGTTGTTGAGGAAAATATTTGGAGGGGGGGGGATTATACCATATAATAAGAAATTATATTCTGTATAAATATGCGTTTTCATCGATGTAATGTCGCTTTAAAGAATTCATCTTGTAATGAAATTAGATAGGTAGAATTATCCATTAGCTGTATTATCAGGATTACATGAATTTTAGCGATATATTTTGCACATTTTGCACATTCACACGTTGACAAAGTAAAACTCGATTATCACGTGCATGCATGGACAACTATCGAGTTGTAACACGCGAACGTCCATGTCGTTGCAAGTCGCCCGTGCGTCATGTCGTTCAAACATGTGCGCGAAGAACTCCCAAACATGCCTTACAACGTCTTCTGGCGACATGTCAGCATCAAGCATGTCAATCGCTCAGACGCGTTAATCATTGTGTATTCTTGGAATACTAAACATGCTACAATGTAAACAAAAGTTTGTTGGGGTTTTTTTGGGCAAATTTTGAAGCGATTTCAACAATGTCAGCAAGACAAGTGCAATAAATTGACCGACTATTACCACCACTAGTCCGCCTCCGTGGTCGAGTGATTAAGGTCGCTGACTCGTATACCACTGTAACCTATCATCACTGATGGTCACGGGTTCCAGCCCCGCTCAGGCCGTGTCTCATTTATATGCACCCATATGGTTAACCGCTGGAGCCTGCCCAGGAAAGGTGTTGTTAAGTAAACTGCTCGCCGGCGATATAGCCCAAAATGGTGCTGATGCAGGCCTAAAAACCCGAAATATAAAATATATAACAATATAATGTAAGATAGGATTTTATTTCGTGATCATCTCATGGAAATACAAACTTCTGTGATAATTTCGATGAAATAAATTCCAAACTTGCACTAATAAACACAACTATCCTAAACACGTATTTGCGCAATCCATTCCAAACAGCCACAGCTACTTCTGCTGACCTGTGCTTTACAATAACCGAAGTCAGAATAGAACAAATTTATCATTTAAATAAACTCATTATCGTCTTCGGGCAAGCGGTTTACCCGGACAACGTTCTCGTGTATTTTTGTTTTTAAGCCCTACCATATTTGATAAAAATTCTCCCAGGTTCTGCTAATTAATTGTAATATTTGCACTTAAAGAGTGTTTACATGATGCATCGTTGCAAATATTATGGTCATATATATATGTAAACACTCTTTAATGTTAATATATATAATATATATGTAAACACTCTTTAATGGTAATATATATAATATATATGTAAACACTCTTTAAACGCAAATATAACGATTATCCCCCGGTTTGTTTTCACCATGTTATGTTCAAGCAAAGTTAGCGGAAGTTTCTTAATGTGTTCAGTATATATAACACATGGTATTCCACTAGGAATAATGTCTCGAGAGCGATTATACTAATGTTGCATGAAATTATTTCGCACTCGAGCAAAAGGAAATTTGCATAAACTTTGTAACATAATGTATGGTTGTGTTTTAAAAATAAAATAACAATATATATCAATATATGTGTTTGTGTTGTGTTTTACGATTATTTATCGTCGCTACCGGTTGCCCATATGAGCGACGCCTCCTGAATAGATTAGTCATTTTAGATTTTTGGAGGATAGTGCAATGATACAGACAGACCCATTCCAGAATCTCCTCTGGTTCTTTTACGTGCACGGTGTAAAGCACCGACACGAGACATCGGTTTAACGTCCCATCTGAAAGACCGTTAATTTTATTAGGGTCAGGCGGGGGATCGAACCTGTGATCCCTGGATTACCAGTCCAGCTTGTTACCACTGGACTACAGATCCGTCTGTTTACTCTCTTGTCTGGGTAATATTTATAACTAAAGTATATACTATCTAAATGGTTATTACAATGCTGTCGATTGGTCTTGCATGCCGTTGTTGGAACTCGCCTTTCTCCGCTATCACCACGGCCGCAGGTTCGCTCCATGTCAGAAACAAGTGATACAATGACATGTGAGAAAGTTGTCCAACGCTTGCGGAGATTGGATAATTGAGTACTGGTACCTTCCACTATAACATACAGACTTTGTACGATAATGCTCCAGAGTGGGCCATGTACACACAAGTTAGAATGAAGAATATTTCTGTAGTGGTATATAGGGAGACCATAGAGCTAGTTTTTATAGCGACGTGGTAGAGTGTTCGCCTCCAGGTAATGGAGGATCTATGTATGTATGTTTCATTAATGTCAAACCCCTTGCGGGGACCTAGACATGTTTTCCTGGGCATGCATGCTTAGCCGACCATAGCGGTTAACAAGTACTAAGCAATGTGTGCGATGTGTCTTGCTCAATGACACTACATACGTGGCCTGACTGAGTATCGAACCCGGACCGTTCGATTCCAAATCCGACGCTCTATCATTGGACCACGGACGCCACACAAGGATCAGGCAGTCATGGGTTCGAACCCCGACTTGGGCTTGGTTACTTTATTTTGGAAATCAACAAATTATTTAAAAAAATATCATCGTAAATACAATTTATTAATCAAGAAATAGAATGATGCTACCCTTAACTTTCCAAAATCCTCACATCTTTACCCGTTTATTTGCATTTCTTTACCTTTTCAAAATTTAACAAATGGTGTAGTCAATGAAAGGGAGATTATCTCAATATTTTTCTTGTATTGAAACACTGGAAAATAGTTTTACTACGTGTTGGTGTACCTTTTAGTACAAAGTAATAGGGGCAATTATTAATCCTCAAATGCTTGTTGGTTCCCTTGCGTCGTTGTGCTATTCCAGTAAATAATAGTATACGTCACTGGTGTCGACTCTCACTGGTGCACACCTTTTTGTCTAGTTCAGACTTAAACTGTGGCTATATAACATGCTTAGTACTTGCTATGTAGTCAGGTAGCGCATTCCAATTGTTATTTACTCGGTGTAGGAAGGAGTTTAATTTAACACTTTTGTTAGCATAAGGCTTGTGAAGCTTCAGAAAATTTCGCCTACCCTGATTGTTGGAGAATTCAAATAACTGAGCACAGTCTATATCATCAGCTGATCACGTATAATATTGAATAGGTGTATTTCGAGGTTTAGTTCAGCCAGTCTTTCCTCATAGCAAAGCCCGTTCAGTATCTGGCATTTAAATATAGATAAAGTCATGTAAAGCACATGTTTCCTTTAATTGGCCTTGATTTAATTCCGAGGCTTGCGATTTAAATATAGATTCTAATCCAAATACAATGTGGTAACTTATTAAAAGTTCTATATGAAATCAAGCTATTAAAATGCATAATAAAAGACGATTGAACTGAAGCGCGAACATACATTAATAAAAGCAATTGGCCTACACGATATGGAAAATAAATCAGCAAACAATGAACCTGAATCTGAACAAATAAAATTTAATTAAATGAAAAAACAAGAACTATGCAATTTAACTGAGTTCATTGTAAATGCAATATCGATGTACACATGCCAATGCAGACTGGAATACATAGGATGTACTACATCAACCAGATTACAATCTTGTACATACATAATATTGACAAAACACTTGACATACCCTTACCCGGCCTCAAAATTAAAAGTAAATATTGACATACACTTGACATACCCTTACCCGGCCTACAAATTAAAAGAAAATATTGACACACACGTGTTAATAAAGACGGGAATACATACACAAATACAAAATCAGACAATGTCTAAAATAAGTGAAAGAGATTTTAGCACGCTATAAAGTAATGAGCTATGAGTATGCGGATATCTCCCAGGAGTAATACCTGTAACAACACTTCTGACAGAGTGTGCGGATATCTCCCAGGTGTAATACCTGTAACAACACTTCTGACAGAGTGTGCGGATATCTCCCAGGTGTAATACCTGTAACAAAACTTCTGACAGAGTGTACGGATATCTACCAGGAGTACTACCTGTAACAACACTTGTGACAGAGTAAGCGGATATCTCCCAGGTGTACCTGTAACAACACTTGTGACAGAGTAAGCGGATATCTCCCTGGAGTAATACCTGTAACAACACTTCTGACAGAGTGTGTGGATATCTCCCAGGAATACCTGTAACAACACTTGTGACAGAGTAAGCGGATATCTCCCAGGAATACCTGTAACAACACTTGTGACAGAGTAAGCGGATATCTCCCTGGAGTAATACCTGTAACAACACTTCTGACAGAGTGTGCGGATATCTCCCAGGAATACCTGTAACAACACTTGTGACAGAGTGTGTGGATATCTCCCAGGAATACCTGTAACAACACTTGTGACAGAGTAAGCGGATATCTCCCTGGAGTAATACCTGTAACAACACGTCTGACAGAGTGTGCGGATATCTCCCAGGAGTAATACCTGTAACAACACGTCTGACAGAGTGTACGGATATCTCCCAGGAGTAATACCTGTAACAACACGTCTGACAGAGTGTGCGGATATCTCCCAGGAGTAATACCTGTAACAACACTTCTGACAGAGTGTGCGTATATCTCCCTGGAGTAATACCTCTAACAACACTTCTGACAGAGTGTGCGGATATCTCCCAGGAGTAATACCTGTACCAAAACTTCTGACAGAGTAAGCGGATATCACAACACGTCTGACAGAGAGTGCGGATATCTCCCAGGAGTAATACCTGTAACAACACTTCTGACAGAGTAGGTGGATATCTCCCAGGAGTAATACCTGTAACAACACATCTGACAGAGTAGGCGGATATCTCCCAGGAGTAATACCTGTAACATCACTTCTGACAGAGTGGGCGGATATCTCCCAGGAGTAATATCTGTAACAACACTTCTGACAGAGTGTGCGGATATCTCCCAGGAATAATACCTGTAACAACACTTCTGACAGAGTGTGCGGATATCTCCCAGGAGTAATACCTGTAACAACACTTCTGACAGAGTGTGCGGATATCTCCCTGGAGTAATACCTGTAACAACACGTCTGACAGAGAGTGCGGATAGCTCCCTGGAGTAATACCTGTAACAACACTTCTGACAGAGTAGGTGGATATCTCCCAGGTGTAATACCTGTAACAACACTTCTGACAGAGTGTGCGGCTATCTCCCAGGTGTAATACCTGTAACAACACGTCTGACAGAGTAAGCGGATATCTCCCTGGAGTAATACCTGTAACAACACTTCTGACAGAGTAGGCGGATATCTCCCTGGAGTAATACCTGTAACAACACTTCTAACAGAGTACGGATATCTCCCAGGAGTAATACCTGTAACAACACTTCTGCCAGAGTGGGCGGATATCTCCCAGGTGTAATACCTGTAACAACACGTCTGACAGAGTAAGCGGATATCTCCCAGGAGTAATACCTGTAACAACACTTCTGACAGAGTAGGCGGATATCTCCCAGGAGTAATACCTGTAACAACACGTCTGACAGAGTGTACGGATATCTCCCAGGAGTAATACCTGTAACAACACGTCTGACAGAGTGGCGATATCTCCCGGAGTAATACCTTAACAACACTCTGACAGAGTGTGCGGATATCTCCCTGGAGTAATACCTGTAACAACACGTCTGACAGAGTGTGCGTATATCTCCCTGGAGTAATACCTGTAACAACACTTCTGAGAGAGTAAGCGGATATCTCCCTGGAGTAATACCTGTAACAACACTTCTGACAGAGTGTGCGGATATCTCCCAGGTGTAATAGCTGTAACAACACTTCTGACAGAGTGTACGGATATCTCCCAGGAGTAATACCTGTAACAACACTTCTGACAGAGTGTGCGGATATCTCCCAGGTGTAATACCTGTAACAACACTTCTGACAGAGTAAGCGGATATCTCCCAGGAGTAATACCTGTAACAACACTTCTGACAGAGTACGGATATCTCCCAGGAGTAATACCTCTAACAACACTTCTGACAGATTAAGCGGATATCTCCCTGGAGTAATACCTGTAACACCACTTCTGACAGAGTGTGCGGATATCTCCCAGGAGTAATACCTGTAACAACACTTCTGACAGAGTAAGCGGATATCTCCCAGGAATAATACCTGTAACACCACTTCTGACAGAGTGTACGGATATCTCCCAGGAGTAATACCTGTAACAACACGTCTGACAGAGTGTGCGGATATCTCCCAGGAGTAATATCTGTAACAACACTTCTGACAGAGTGTGCGGATATCTCCCAGGAGTAATACCTGTAACAACACTTCTGACAGAGTGTGCGGATATCTCCCAGGAGTAATACCTGTAACAACACGTCTGACAGAGTGTACAATGCGCTGATGCAACAGAGAATTAAATACATGCTCGCATATTTCACTTCGATAATGGTGTGCTCCAGTGTGTGTGTATGAATGTAGTCATGCCCTCGAAAGCGTTCTATCTGAATTAAAAGCCTTCTTGCAAATTCCATATACATCTTGCATGAAACGAAAAGTCTCAGTTTCCCCTGCATACATACACCACATTCAAACGGGCGCTCTCTTGTATGAATGCCCGATGACGCAGACGATAAACTTGTTGCATAACTATACGACCTTCAAAAGACAGCTATAGTGTATGAATGCCCTGATGACGCAGACGATATCATTGTTGCATGACTATACGACATTCAAACGGCAGCTATATTGTATGAATGCCCTGATGAGGCAGACGATATCATTGTTGCATAGCTATACGACATTCAAACGGCAGCTATATTGTATGAATGCTCTGATGACGCAGACGATATCCTTGTTGCATGACTATACGACATTCAAACGGCAGCTATATTGTATGAATGCCCTGATGACGCAGACGATATCATTGTTGCATAGCTATACGACATTCAAACGGCAGCTATATTGTATGAATGCGCTGATGACGCAGACGATATCATTGTTGCATAGCTATACGACATTCAAACGGCAGCTATATTGTATGAATGCGCTGATGATGCCGACGATATCATTGTTGCATAGCTATACGACATTCAAACGGCAGCTATATTGTATGAATGCGCTGATGACGTCGAAGATTTCCAGCTGCACTGAAAGCCATGTTGCATATTTCACATTCATAAGGACGTTCTCCTGTATGGATGCGCTGGTGATTTCGGAGAACATTAGCCATCCGAAAAGCCCGTTTGCATACAGCACATTCATATGGACGCTCACCGGTATGGATGCGCAGATGATATTGAAGATTTCCAGATACTTTAAACGACTTATTGCATATTCCACATATATAAGGGCGTTCTCCTGTATGGATCCGTTGGTGTATCCGAAGAGACTCAGCTCTACTGAAAGCATGTGCGCATATTTCACATTCATAAGGGCGTTCACCTGTATGAATAAACTGGTGCCTATGTAGAACTTCTGCTTGTTTAAACGACTTCTTGCAGATTTCACATTGATACGGGCGGTCTCCTGTACGAAGAGATCTAGCCTCGCTAAGAGCTCTATTGCAGATATCGCATTCATAAGCGCGCTCTCCTGTATGAATGCGCTGATGTTTCCGAAGGTTTCCAGCTACAGTAAAAGTCGTTTTGCAGATGTCGCATTGATACGGACGCTCTCCTGTATGAATGCGCTGATGTTTCCGAAGGTTTCCAGCTACAGTAAAAGTCGTTTTGCAGATGTCGCATTGATACGGACGCTCTCCTGTATGAATGCGCTGATGTTTCCGAAGGTTTCCAGCTACAGTAAGAGTCGTTTTGCAGATGTCGTATTGATACGAACGCTCTCCTGTATGAATGCTCCGATGTTTCCGAAGGTTTCCAGCTACAGTAAAAGTCATTTTGCAGATGTCGCATTGATATGAACGCTCTCCTGTATGAATGCGCTGATGTACGCGTAGAGAGGCATTTGACCTGCACGTCTTTCTGCAGATTTCACATTCTTGAAGAAGTTTGGACGACATAATTTAGATTGGGTGGTATTGATACTAACAGTATATCACATGAACGGAAAAGAAAGTGTATTGGATGTGGATGTATGGAGACATATCTCAGCTTCAACAGTTCTTTATGTGTAGATGTTATGTATACATAGTCTCGATAGCGGAACAGTGAACCGTGTTTTCTCTGTCACATACAGGTAGCGGAACGTCGACGTCTGACACAACAACACTGCGTCTTTCTATCACTGGAATATAACATAATAGTATGATCATTATCTGGACACATGGCAGCGTGGTGCCAGCTCCGGAACATTAGGATCAATATCTAGATACACGACAGCGTGGTACCAGTTCTCGAATATACCATAACATTAGGATCAATATCTAGACACACGACAGCGTGGTACCAGCTCTGGAATATACCATAACATTAGGATCAATATCTAGACACACGACAGCGTGGTACCAGCTCTGGAATATACCATAACATTAGGATCAATATCTAGACACACGACAGCGTGGTACCAGCTCTGGAATATACCATAACATTAGGATCAATATCTAGACACACGACAGCGTGGTACCAGCTCTGGAATATACCATAACATTAGGATCAATATCTAGACACACGACAGCGTGGTACCAGCTCTGGAATATACCATAACATTAGGATCAATATCTAGACACACGACAGCGTGGTACCAGCTCGAACATTAGGATCAATATCTAGACACACGACAGCGTGGTACCAGCTCTGGAATATACCATAACATTAGGATCAATATCTAGACACACGACAGCGTGGTACCAGCTCTGGAATATACCATAACATTAGGATCAATATCTAGACACACGACAGCGTGGTACCAGTCGGAATATTAGATCAATATCTAGACACACGACAGCGTGGTACAGTTGAATATAATAACATTGGATCAATATTGAACAAAGCGTGGTACAGTCTGAATATACAAAATTAGGATCAATATCTAGACACACGACAGCGTGGTACAGTCTGGAATATACCATAACATTAGGATCAATATCTAGACACACGACAGCGTGGTACCAGCTCGAACATTAGGATCAATATTAGACACAACAGCGTGTAGCTCTGGAATATACCATAACATTAGGATCAATATCTAGACACACGACAGCGTGGTACAGCTCTGAATATACCATAACATTAGGATCAATATCTAGACACACGACAGCGTGGTACCAGCTCTGAATATACCATAACATTAGGATCAATATCTAGACACACGACAGCGTGGTACCAGCTTGTACCTAACATTAGATCAATATTAGACACACACAGCGTGGTACCAGCTCTGGAATATACCATAACATTAGGATCAATATCTAGACACACGACAGCGTGGTACCAGCTCTGGAATATACCATAACATTAGGATACATATCTAGACACACGACAGCGTGGTACCAGCTCTCGAATATACCCTAACATTAGGATCAATATCTAGACACACGACAGCGTGGTACCAGCTCTCGAATATACCATAACATTAGGGTCAATATCTAGACACACCACAGCGTGGTACTAGTTCTGGAATAAACCACAACACATAAGATTATTCTACAGATAAAAGGGGCAGTGATAAAACAGTTTGGTAGTACCAGTTAATATGCGTTTTACAATGTAAGCGTAGCGACTGATGTGAATGCTATGCCTCTAGATAGTTAGTAGTGAAAAGGAGACGCATTTCTAATAACAAATACATTGTAATTATAAATAATTCTTAATATTACAACTGCCCCCTTTCTTTCGTTTGAAACTATACAGAGACCTGGGGAAATATAGCCAAGCAAGACCTATATTGGGATTGCATAGGAGTAAGATATTGTATATTCCATGTTAATGAGTAGTCAAGGCTATGACTTGAGTACAGAATTTTGAGTAAAAAATATGTACTCAAGTCATAGCCTTGACTGAAACGTTACGCCTGGCTGATTTCGTCAATTTAACGGTCATACTGTGCATTATAACCATACTGTGTTGAAATTTATTAAATAACACAATTTTCTCACAAATATTCTGACATAGAATGAACACTGACAACACTGATCACTAATAAAAGCATAACTTCTGCTATATATAGGCTAATCTACTAACGACATATTGAGAAGCAAATACTATTGTATAATACTATCGTACATGAGTGGTGATTTCATACCATGTTAAACTTGAAACGCGTTTCATAAACTATGGTAGGAACCATCACGAGTGTAAGATCAGTTGTATCACATTACCACAGCGTGCTCGTTTTAATAAATAACGCTGCTACTTTCATTCTAGCGCCACATGTCAGCGCAAATTGTCATGACGTCACTAAATGGTCATGACCCACCACAGCGTTACAGTTATGTAAACTGCGTTATAATTGCGTCGATGCTGTATCGCAATATAGGCCTACAATTGGCAGTAATCTTGGAACAATTGGCAGTAATATTGGACATTATGTCTAAATTCTCCTCAATTGAAGAGTATTCTACTTATCAGCTGTAGTTTTCTACCCCCTGTTTTGTGGGATTAATGCCTCTATCCCTAACCCATCAATTTACAGGTTATCGTAGGCTATTGTGTCAATATTCTACCTGGCATCAGTGATCATAATGTAGTCGAAATAAAGTCAACACATCCGCAAGGATATGTTATCAAAAGCCTCGCAGGATTCCACTCTATAAGAAAGCAAACTGGCAGGTCATTAAACAGTCATTATGTGACTATCACCAGGTTATGACCAACGACTGTAAATATACCGCACTAAACACTGAAGAGCTATGGGAACATTTCTCTCATGCTCTAAACACCCTCACAGATAAATGGATTCCATCCAAACAGTCATCGCTAAGAGATCACCTACCCTGGGTCAATCAGAGTGTTAAGCGAATGATTAGAAGGCGAAATAGGGCCTTTAAAAATACTAGGAAGTCAAGTACGCCTTCAAATCGCAAGAAATTCCTGGATCTAAAACATTTAGTGCGGAAAAAGGTCAAAGAGGCTTATCATCAATACCTAGAAAACATCCTAAATCTAAACAGTGCTGATGCCTCCCATCCTTACAGACCAAACACGAAGAAACGTTATTCCATCCTTAAGCATTCCAAGCAAGATTCCAAATCAATGCCACACCTAAAGCATGAAAACAAATTCCATCATGAAGAAGCTGCTAAAGCCACAGCACTGAACAAACAGTTTCAGTCTGTCTTCAGCTCCAAATCCCCACTAAGACTTACCTCCATTTGTAAAATGAAAATTCAGGACACAAATGGAAACCTGAATGGTCAATCCACGCCAAACATGAATGAGATCACAGTAAGCTCAAATGGCATAGAGAAACTTCTCAATAACCTGAACCCCCACAAGGCTAGTGGTCCTGACCAAATTAAGCCAATCATACTTAAAACCCTGTCTAAAGAACTCTTACCTATCCTTGAAGTCTTATTCCAAAAATCCCTCAACGAAGGATCACTGCCTGCCCAGTGGAAGTCAGCAAATGTTGCTCCCATTTACAAAAAAGTCAAACCCCGCAAACTATAGGCCTATCTCACTGACATGTGTTCTATGCAAGGTACTAGAACATATAGTTTCCTCCTCGATAGTAAAACACTTCACTAAACACAGTATTCTGTACCATTTGCAGCATGGTTTTAGAGAAAAACGGTCATGCGTGACCCAACTAGTAATGCTAGTCAATGACTTGGTTACCTCTGTCTACAATAAGCATCAGGTAGATCTCATCCTATTAGACTTCAGTAAGGCTTTCGATAAGATCAATCACGAGAAAGTACTACTACAAATGCATGAATATGGAGTCAGAGGTCAAACATTAAGGTGGATTAAGAGTTTTCTAGATAATAGATTCCAGTCAGTTGTCCTTAATGGTATTAGTTCAGAGGTCATTCCGGTGTCCTCTGGAGTCCCACAGGGATCCGTACTTGGACCCCTGCTTTTCCTAGCCTACATAAACTGTAACCAGGTTGATTTTGTTCAATTATTTTGTTGCAGTTGTTTCCCTTTGACCATTAGTTTATTTGGTTCCACTTGCCGGATTGGTCAATCTAACGTGACCAAATGCATCTTGGGAATATCTCGTAGTTTGCTGCCAGCTTTGAATTGACGAGGGCAGACATCTTTACTTGATTATTCTGGGCTTCTTTTTAGTTTATGCATTTCTCAAGGTGAGCTTTTGTTTGAGTTGTGGTGCAATGTTTTAGCTAGCATATTGTATTAGTTGAAAGCGTACTGATAATGTTTTCCTTTATAAATGGAGTACACTTTACATATTTACATGGTTTCAGTAAATGGCAGCATATTAACTTTACTGTTACAGAAATATTTAAGTCACCTTTCATTCTATTGCACATTCTAATATCTTATCTGCAGAGTCTAACCAGCATGTCACAGTGAGAAAACACGGATGGGAGTGAGTGGGTGGACACAGTCTGAACCATCAATCGGTAGGTTAATTATGTAATTATCAGTCTGTGATATCTCTGTGTATAAGTAATATGTTTTACCTTTATATGTTAAATTGGGTCTTGTCACTTGACAACATGATATACATGATACGTCAGTTATTAGGGATATTGTAACAGCCAGGTAACATAGAAGTCATGAATGTATAATTATATGTACGTTACATAAATTGTATCATTTACAATGTCATATATTTAGTGTGCTTCACGTTGTGTATTTTCAGGGCTCGTTATATCCGTTATATCCACGGTTAGTTGTCATCCACTTATAGTGCTATATATAAAGACTGCGTGTCTAACTGGATGTGAAAATAAAGGGCCTTCATAGAAATTATCCATGGACTTACGTTTTATTGTATAATTGGTAAATACGCCATGGGTAACAAATGGCGCCCAACGAGTGACGGTACCTGTATTCATGTTCATGTTCATC
>CM026388.1:6371515-6393385 GCA_014843695.1 Archivesica marissinica | reverse complement strand
AAGTGCCTTATTATGCTATTGAAAGTGCATTATTATGTTATTGAAAGTGCCTTATTATGCGCCTTATTATGCTATTGAAATGCCTTATTATGTTATTGAAAGTGCCTTATTATGCTATTGAATGTGCCTTATTATGCTATTGAAAGTGCCTTATTATGCAATTGATAGTGCCTTATTATGTTATTGAAAGTGCCTTATTATGCGCCTTATTATGCTATTGAAAGTGCCTTATTATGTTATTGAAAGTGCCTTATTATGCTATTGAATGTGTCTTATTATGCTATTGAAAGTGCCTTATTATGCAATTGATAGTGCCTTATTATGTTATTGATAATGCCTTATTATGCGCCTTATTATGCTATTGAAAGTGCCTTATTATGTTATTGAAAGTGCCTTATTATGCTATTGAATGTGCCTTATTATGCTATTGAAAGGGCCTTATTATGCGCCTTATTATGCTATTGAAAGTGCCTTATTATGCTATTGAAAGTGCCTTATTATGTTATTGAAAGTGCCTTATTATGCTATTGAAAGCGCCTTATTATGCGCCTTATTATGCTATAGAAAGTGCCTTATTACGCTATTGAAAGTGCCTTATTATGTTATTGAAAGTGCCTTATTATGCGCCTTATTATGCTATTGAAAGTGCCTTATTATGCTATGAAAGTGCCTTATTATGTTATTGAAAGTGCCTTATTATGCGCCTTATTATGCTATTGAAAGTGCCTTATTATGCTATTGAAAGTGCCTTATTATGTTATTGAAAGTGCCTTATTATGCGCCTTATTATGCTATTGAAAGTGCCTTATTATGTTATTGAAAGTGCCTTATTATGCTATTGAATGTGCCTTATTATGCTATTGAAAGTGCCTTATTATGCAATTGATAGTGCCTTATTATGTTATTGAAAGTGCCTTATTATGCGCCTTATTATGCTATTGAAAGTGCCTTATTATGTTATTGAAAGTGCCTTATTATGCTATTGAAAGTGCCTTATTATGCTATTGAAAGTGCCTTATTATGCGCCTTATTATGCTATTGAAAGTGCCTTATTATGCTATTGAAAGTGCCTTATTATGTTATTGAAAGTGCCTTATTATGCTATTGAAAGTGCCTTATTATGCTATTGAAAGCGCCTTATTATGCGCCTTATTATGCTATTGAAAGTGCCTTATTATGCTATTGAAAGTGCCTTATTATGCTATTGAAAGTGCCTTATTATGCTATTGAAAGCGCCTTATTATGCTATTGAAAGTGCCTTATTATGTTATTGAAAGTGCCTTATTATGCTATTGAAAGCGCCTTATTATGCGCCTTATTATGCTATTGAAAGTGCCTTATTACGCTATTGAAAGTGCCTTATTATGTTATTGAAAGTGCCTTATTATGCGCCTTATTATGCTATTGAAAGTGCCTTATTATGCTATTGAAAGTGCCTTATTATGTTATTGAAAGTGCCTTATTATGCGCCTTATTATGCTATTGAAAGTGCCTTATTACGCTATTGAAAGTGCCTTATTATGCTATTGAAAGTGCCTTATTATGCGCCTTATTATGCTATTGAAAGTGCCTTATTATGCTATTGAAAGTGCCTTATTATGCTATTGAAAGCGCCTTATTATGCGCCTTATTATGCTATTGAAAGTGCCTTATTATGCTATTGAAAGTGCCTTATTATGCTATTGAAAGTGCCTTATTATGCTATTGAAAGTGCCTTATTATGCTATTGAAAGGGCCTTATTATGCGCCTTATTATGCTATTGAAAGTGCCTTATTATGCTATTGAAAGTGCCTTATTATGCTATTGAAAGTGCCTTATTATGCTATTGAAAGTGCCTTATTATGCTATTGAAAGTGCCTTATTATGCGCCTTATTATGCTATTGAAAGTGCCTTATTATGCTATTGAAAGTGCCTTATTATGTTATTGAAAGTGCCTTATTATGCGCCTTATTATGCTATTGAAAGTGCCTTATTATGCTATTGAAAGTGCCTTATTATGTTATTGAAAGTGCCTTATTATGCGCCTTATTATGCTATTGAAAGTGCCTTATTATGCTATTGAAAGTGCCTTATTATGTTATTGAAAGTGCCTTATTATGCGCCTTATTATGCTATTGAAAGTGCCTTATTATGTTATTGAAAGTGCCTTATTATGCTATTGAATGTGCCTTATTATGCTATTGAAAGTGCCTTATTATGCAATTGATAGTGCCTTATTATGTTATTGAAAGTGCCTTATTATGCGCCTTATTATGCTATTGAAAGTGCCTTATTATGTTATTGAAAGTGCCTTATTATGCTATTGAATGTGCCTTATTATGCTATTGAAAGGGCCTTATTATGCGCCTTATTATGCTATTGAAAGTGCCTTATTATGCTATTGAAAGTGCCTTATTATGTTATTGAAAGTTCCTTATTATGCTATTGAAAGTGCCTTATTATGCTATTGAAAGCGCCTTATTATGCGCCTTATTATGCTATTGAAAGTGCCTTATTACGCTATTGAAAGTGCCTTATTATGCTATTGAAAGGGCCTTATTATGCTATTGAAAGCGCCTTATTATGCTATTGAAAGTGCCTTATTATGTTTTTGAAAGTGCCTTATTATGCTATTGAAAGCGCCTTATTATGCTATTGAAAGCGCCTTATTATGCTATTGAAAGTGTCTTATTATGCTATTGAAAGTGCCTTATTATGCTATTGAAAGTGCCTTATTATGCTATTGAAAGGGCCTTATTATGCTATTGAAAGGGCCTTATTATGCTATTGAAAGGGCCTTATTATGCTATTGAAAGGGCCTTATTAGCGCCTTATTATGCTATTGAAAGTGCCTTATTATGCTATTGAAAGTGCCTTATTATGCTATTGAAAGTGCCTTATTATGCTATTGAAAGTGCCTTATTATGCTATTGAAAGTGCCTTATTATGCTATTGAAAGTGCCTTATTATGCTATTGAAAGCGCCTTATTATGCTATTGAAAGTGCCTTATTATGTTATTGAAAGTGTCTTATTATGCTATTGAAAGTGCCTTATTATGCTATTGAAAGTGCCTTATTATGCTATTGAAAGGGCCTTATTATGCTATTGAAAGTGCCTTATTATGCTATTGAAAGGGCCTTATTATGCTATTGAAAGTGCCTTATTATGCTATTGAAAGTGCCTTATTATGCTATTGAAAGTGCCTTATTATGCTATTGAAAGGGCCTTATTATGCTATTGAAAGTGCCTTATTATGCTATTGAAAGGGCCTTATTATGCTATTGCAAGTGCCAGTCATTTCTGACTTATCGGACACATGTTTTATGAACATCAGTACTACCCGAATACTATGCTTGTAGGCCAGGCGCCAGGCTGGTAAGCCATCGATAACTATTATTTAACTAGCTGGCAGCTCACTAACCGGCCATATCAGAACGAACCCCTGACGATATTCGAACCTTCGACCTCCCGCAGGTTAAATAATGGTTACCAACAGCCAGGCGCCTGCTAATCAAGGATTGGATTCGGGAAGTACTGATGTTCATAAGATGTGTCTCTAAGTCAGAAATGGCTGGCCCTTTCAATAGGAGTGAACAATCAAATATTACACTATATATATATATGATTTGAAAACAAGAGTTATACAAATTCGTCTCCTACAATCATTGTAAACACATATAGGACTTTAACCAATTGAAGGACTTTAACCAGCTGAAGGACGTTAACAATATGTATTACTTTAACCAGCTGAAGGACTTTAACAAGATGTATTACTTTAACCAGCTGAAGGACTTTAACAAGATGTATTACTTTAACCAGCTGAAGGACTTTAACAAGATGTATTACTTTAACCAGCTGAAGGACTTTAACAAGATGTATTACTTTAACCAGCTGAAGGACTTTAACAAGATGTATTACTTTAACCAGCTGAATAACGTTAACAAGATGTATTACTTTAACCAGCTGAATGACTTTAACAAGCTGTATTACTTTAACCAGCTGATGGACTTTAACAAGATGTATTACTTTAACCAGTTGAAGGACATTAACAAGATGTATTACTTTAACCAGCTGATGGATTTTAACAAGATGTATGACTTTAACCAGTTGAAGGACTTTAACCAGCTGAACACGCATCAGAATACGAAATTCACAACAAGATTGTATGCAATGCTTACGGATAGAATACTTTAATCAACAGAGAGATAACACATATATCTGATGGTAGTTTTATTTTGGCAAGCAGGTAAATGAAATCTCTTCTATCTGTAGAAATGTAAAGTATGTACAACAACAATATATCACGTGAACGGACAATATAAATAAGCTGAAACGTGGGTGTATTGGTCATTAACATACAGACATGTGCCCCGTACTGTACATTGTGTATTTGGCTGTCATTAATTCTATTGGAGCAGAGAATTCCGATCATATCATAAATATCCAGTGCGGAAATGGGGCTGGAAGAGGGACCAACAAAAGTAGACTTGATTTGGAGTTTCTAGAAGATTATGATAGAACTATGACGGCATTGTTTGATAAATATGAACAGAGATTAGAGACAATGTTGCAGACATTTATAAACGAAGGCACCACTCGAACAACTGAATGTGTTCCAAAACCAATTGATTGCGAGGCTATTCAAACGCTAGGAAATACAGCAACCGACGTCTATACAATCTACCCGACACCAGGAGGTACTGGCTACCGTGTGAGATGCGATATGGATACAGAATCAGGTGGATGGACTGTACTGCAACGGAGAATTTCTGATAGTGATTTCTACAAAACATGGGATGAATATGAGGATGGGTTTGGAAATCTAACGGAAAACTTCTGGCTCGGAAACAGCCTAATCCACAGGATAACTGTTCAAGGTGAGTACATGCTGCATATTTGACCACATACGGATCTGTAGTCCAGTGGCAACACGCTGGACTGGTAATCCAGGGATCGCATGTTCGATCCCCCGTCTGACACTAATAAAATTAACAGTCTTTCAGATGGGACGTTAACCCGAGCTCTCCTGTCGATGCTTTACACCGTGCACGTAAATGAAATAGAGGATACTTTAGAATGGATCTCTATCATTGCACTATCCTCCAAAATCTAAAATGACTAATCTCTTCAGGAGGCGTCGCTCATATGGGCAACCGGTAGCGACGATCAGTAAACGTAAAACACACACTTTGAACTCCAAGTTCATACAAATCCTATCTTATTGTTTGTTGTGGTGTGTTGGTGGGGGGGGGGTGGTAAAGTCACACCGGCAGCTTGCGTCATATAGCGACACTCCAGCTAGTATTGGTGGAGGAGGACGCCGGATGCAGTATTTTGTGAACCTGGGTACAACCACCTGCCTTCCGCACACCAACTATCTTAACATATTATGTTGCTTATTATTTGACAGCCGTAATCGTTGGTTTATTACATCTTTCATTCAGTAATCTATTTTCATATCAGCACATACTGTGTAACATATGAGCCGCCACATGACAAAACCAACACAGTTCTGATAAAACTCCAAAACTGCTAATAATACAAAGATAAACTTGGTACCAAACTGTAGCTAATATTCTGAAATACCACTAAGTTACAAATGACACGTGCACAATGTTGAACGAAAAGTTCATTGTATATCTAATTGAGAGGATATGCTCTGTGGGTGTGTTTTACGTTTATTTATCGTTGCTACCGGTTGTCCATATGAGCGACGCTTCCTGGAGAGATTAGTCACTTTAGGTTTTTGGAGGATAGTGCAGTGATACAGACAGAGACACATTCCAGAGTCTCCTCTGGTTCTTTTACGTGTACGGTATAAAACACTAACACGAAACCTCGGTTTAAAGACCCAACTGAAAGACAGCTCATTTTATTAGGGTCAGACCGGAGATCGAACCTGCGATGGTTATAACTGTGTAACCCAAGAGACTTACAGATGGATCTGTAGTCCAGTGGTTAACACGTTGGAATGGTAATCCAGGGATCGCAGGTTCAACACCCGTCTAACCCTAATAAAAGTCTCGTGTCAGTGATTTACACCGTGCACGCAAAAGAACCAGATGAGCATATGGGCAACCGGTAGCGAAGGTAAATAAACGTAAAACACACACAAGCTGATTTTGTAGAATATGACAATTTCATCGGCGCATAACATGAACTTTCTCTAACGTAAAGCAGAGAACTTCGACTTTTTGCACCTGAAATTTATGCAAAATAACGTGAACATTTGAAACATTATGGTATTCCAGAATATTAGCAATGGTTTGGTACCACGTTCTATTAATAGTAGTTCTTTACTCTGCAGTATGTTGGTTTTGTTGTGGAACGGCTGGTATAATGATTATACGGGGGTAGGACGAACGAAGACGGTTGTGGCTCTCCGTCCATACTCTAATATTGGGTAATAACCTGTTTAGTATTCGATTAAGTTCAGTAATAATCTGACACATATAATTTCCACTTAAGGGCGACGATACGAACTGCGCGTTGACCTGACAAGCATGGATGATGATACGGCTTATGCCAATTATACGGAGTTCTATGTCGGGGATGTCGAGTCGGACTACACGCTTACTGTGGGCGCTTATAGCGGTAATGCTGGAGATAGTCTCACATATCATAACAACATGAAATTTAGTACGAAGGATAGAGATAACGACGTGTATGCAGACAACTGTGCACAGTTATACACAGGGGGTTGGTGGTATCGAAAATGCCTGACTTCCAATCTGAACGGTTTATACGGCAGCACTAAACACGGTGTGGGCCCACTCTGGCAGACCTGGAAGGGATACAAGGATCCAATGAAGGTAACGGAAATGAAGATTCGTCGAATACATTGAACTATCAACGATGCTAACAACTGCCCATATTCGTGAGGAACCATAGAGTGGTGGAACCTATGCTCGGCATAAATCCCACATATAGAGTGCTGGAACCTATGCTCGGCATAAATCCCACATATAGAGTGCTGGAACCTATGCTCGGCATAAACCCCACATATAATGGCAAGTAAAAAATGTTTATTGCACGTGTCAAATATTACCTTCTTAATTCATGAAAACAACTTTTTGACAGTTTTAGCATCATCACGTGACCTTGCTGTTCAATTCAGCTATCACAACGGCACCCGTTTATATGAGGAACTCAATACTCCAGGGCACCTATGCACGGCGTACGTGTTATTTTTATATTGATGCATCAGAACTTGTTGAATATCTTACTTTGATATAGTTACTACTTTATTGAATAAAAACGTTTTGGTGTTAATCAGAAATGGTAGAGAAACTATGTTTCTGGTTAGTTGTAGATTTTTTAAAATTCGGATAGATACCTGAATTGCTTATACACCGTGTTTCATACACCGTATCCCATACACCGTATCCCATACACAGTATCTAATACACCGTATCCCATACACCGTATCTCATACACCGTATCCCATACACAGTATCTCATACAGCGTATCCCATACACCGTATCCCATACACCGTATCCCATACACCGTATCTCATACACCGTATCTCATACACCGTATCTCATAAACAATATCCCATACACCGAATCCCATACACCGTATCCCATACACCGTATCCCATACACCGTATCTCATACACCGTATCTCATACACCGTATCTCATACACAGTATCTCATACACCGTATCCCATACACCGTATCTCATACACCGTATCTCATACACCGTATCCCATACACCGTATCTCATACACAGTATCCCATTCACCGTATCCCATACACCGTATCCCATACACCGTCTCCCATACACCGTATCTCATACACAGTATATCATACACCGTATCGCATATACCGTATCTCATACACCGTATCCCATACACCGTATCTCATACACAGTATCCCATACACCGTATAAATTTCGTTGGAAATATTCTCCCAATGATTGTTTCGTCTGTATTCGTCTGCTGGACTAGTCACGTGACAGTTGCATCAGGTTACCGATCCACCAACTTAATGCAATTCAACCATGCTTCAGCTTCTTCAGACACATTAGCCTAGAACTATATCAATATTTTAAATACGGATGTAAATGGACAAATACGCCGGGCATAGGTCCCACTAGCCTGGGAACAGGCGTCGATATATTTTGCCTGGTCAGTCAAAATAAATATATTTTAACACCTAGATTATTAATTGGGCCGTATTGAGCTTCTGGTAATAATGTCATTTTGCCAGAAATTAAAAAAGTGAAAAATCGACAGACTGGAACCCAGGCTAAGGTCCCACCACTGTATGTGTATATAGAAAATATCAACATGCCTATATATTTGTCAAAATATGTTGCCTGGAAACCGATTAATGTAAATGATACTGATGGAACACAAATATAGTGTGAGTAGTTTGCTTCCTTGGGTCGACATTTTACAGTAAATATTAAACTAACATGAATCTTTAACTCTTTCACTGCCAATGGAGCATAACAGCAACGTTGCAAATAACAGAATACCCGATCAGACAGAACAGAACGTGCCGTCTGATCAGGCTATATACTGATTGCTCTTTAGACAGTGGGACTGAATCACCTGTCCGAATAGCAAACAACATCGATCATGTTCAGACGCGGCGCTACGCCGCGGCTGATCTGGATCTATGTTGTTTGCACATGCTCTGAATTTATTCGGCGCTGCACGAGTTAATTGATTCGTTTTATAATACTTGTTGGCTGTTCTTATTGTTTGCGAGAGCTTAGGGATAAGTATGCTTATATTTTGCTCATATTCAGAAATTTTACCTGTACAAAGCATGTACCTGTATTGAGTAACGTATGCAGTTTGTGTTGCTTTTTATGTATACGTTAATATGGTTCATTGTTTATTTGTTAATATTTACATCGATATTGCATTTCCTTCGATGGACGTATGTACTCTGATTGTATTCATGTTCGTATGATGGTTTCCAACTAATGATATGCAGCTGACATGCGCACTCGACATTACGGGCATGCGCACTCGACATTACGGGCATGCGCACTCGACATTACGGGCATGCGCACTCGACATTACGGGCATGCGCACTCGACATTACGGGCATGCGCATTCGCAGTGTTAGGCAACGTTCGTCGCGAGAAAAGGCGTGTGTTACATTCTACGCTGTTCCAAGGATGATCTATTTACTTGTTTCGGCACAAGATAAGTTGCAAATTTGGACTAAAAACATTTTAAATGCAGTGTGCTATATATATGTATGGTGTAATTGAAAATAATAATGTAAATATAAGTAATGAATCGCTGGTTAATAGTTGCCATCGGGGATATGAACTACATTGGGCGTGTATAAAGTCAGCGTGGATGCCTTTGGCCTCCACACACTTTAATCACGCCCAATATAGTTCATACCCCGATGGAAACTATTAACCATTAATTCATTCCTTAAATAAACTGTTTTGAACCATACGAATGGTATGTATACAATATTCTAACCTATTGAATCCCATATATCGATTGCTTTATTATACCCCTGCAACTGTAAGAATAACTATTCATTTAAGGATTTTAGGCACAGCCTTGTGCCGCAATACGCTTCTCACCAATGCAACCCGGGTTCGATCATCGGACCGGGAAGTATGTGAGATGGTACGGTGGTCGCCAGATCGGACAGGTGGGGTTTCTCCGGGAGCTCCGGTTTCCTCCCACACGAATGACCACATTTACGCTTTCATCCGCGCCAATGAGAGTGATTAATATAACTTGTTAAAACCGTAATACTTCTAATACCTTAGTTGTGCGGTAAAAGACCCTGCAGCTGGGCGGTAAAAGACCCGGCAGCTGGTTTTGTACCGTACAGTTACGGTTTTGCCCGTGCTACTTATTTATGGTCAGTACCGTAACCTTACGGTGCAAGGCATGGCAACCAACTGCCGGGTCTTTTATCGTAATATTCTACGGGACATATGTACAGTGTTTATATTGAATGCTGTCGCGAGAGTGATTAATTTAAGTTGAAAGAACTTGTAATACAATTTATTTGTATAAACTAAGTGAAGGCTAGTGAGATGAGAAGACTGGATTGTGTCCTGTATATACTGAACACAAAACGGACCTTCTTCAGTTGTACATATAGTATTTGTTGTGTTAAAGCGACATTACATCGCACATGCGTTGTTCACATATACATGCATTGCTACTACAAATTCTTCCGAATACATTAGAACACACATATTGAATCAATAAACAGTGTATTTGTGGTCTACAAACTTTCAATAGTGAATGTAGGATTTCATATACCGGTCATCCATGCTCCTGAATTGACATTTCTTTTGTCTTTGTAGACACTACTAAACGCGTGATACTGTTAGAAATAATAAATTGAACTAAGATTAGTCTTCTACAAATAAATATACATAGGCACACATGTGAGATATAACGTTAAATATTTATCATACATCTCGTTATTCGGGATACACAGGTTGTATTACGCATGTATGTTGACCCTATTTAAATTATTTTGTTATGTCAACAAACCGCGTATACGACGCTTGTTTATTAGTACTCAGTTTTTGAGGAAAATATTTGGAGGGGGGGGGGATTATACCATATAATAAGAAATTACATTCTGTATAAATTTGCGTTTTCATCGATGTAATGTCGCTTTAAAGAATTCATATTGTAATGAAATTAGATAGGTAGAATTATCCATTAGCTGTATTATCCATTTGCTGTATTATCAGGATTACATGCATTTTAGCGATTTATTTTGCACATTTTGCACAATGGTTACGGTGGCTGACTTGTATACCACTGTAACCTATCATCACTGATGGTCTGCCTCCGTGGTCGAGTGGTTAAGGTCGCTGACTTGTATACCACTGTAACCTATCATCACTGATGGTCTGCCTCCGTGGTCGAGTGGTTAAGGTCGCTGACTTGTATACCCTGTAACCTATCATCACTGATGGTCTGCCTCCGTGGTCGAGTGGTTACGGTGGCTGACTTGTATACCACTGTAACCTATCATCACTGATGGTCTGCCTCCGTGGTCGAGTGCTTACGGTGGCTGACTTGTATACCACTGTAACCTATCATCACTGATGGTCTGCCTCCGTGGTCGAGTGGTTAAGGTCGCTGACTTGTATACCACTGTAACCTATCATCACTGATGGTCTGCCTACGTGGTCGAGTGGTTAAGGTCGTTGACTTGTATACCACTGTAACCTATCATCACTGATGGTCTGCCTCCGTGGTCGAGTGGTTACGGTGGCCGACTTGTATACCACTGTAACCTATCATCACTGATGGTATGCCTCCGTTGTCGAGTGGTTACGGTCGCTGACTTGTATACCACTGTAACCTATCATCACTGATGGCCACGGGTTCGAGCCCCGCTCAGGCCGTGTCTCATTTATATGAAAAAGTTGGCAGTTTCTTACGGAGGTTGGTGCACCCATATGGTTAACTGCTGGCGCCTGCCCAGGAAAGGTGTTGTTAAGTAAACTGCTCGCCGGCGATATAGCCCAAAATGGTGCTGATGCAGGCCTAAAAACCCGAAATATAAAATATATAACAATATAATGTAAGATAGGATTTTAGTTCGCGATCATCTCATGGAAATACAAACTTCTGTGATAATTTCGATGAAATAAATTCCAAACTTGCACTAATAAACACAACTATCCTAAACACGTATTTGCGCAATCCATTCCAAACAGCCACAGCTACTTCTGCTGACCTGTGCTTTACAATAACCGAAGTCAGAATAGAACAAACTTATCATTTAAATAAACTCATTATCGTCTTCGTGCAAGCGGTTTACCCGGACAACGTTCTCGTGTATTTTTGTTTTTAAGCCCTACCATATTTGACAACAATTCTCCCAGGTTCTGCTAATTAATTGTAATATTTGCACTTAAAGAGTGTTTACATGATGCATCGTTGCAAATATTATGGTCATATATATATGTAAACACTCTTTAATGGTAATATATATAATATATATGTAAACACTCTTTAATGGTAATATATATAATATATATGTAAACACTCTTTAATGTTAATATATATAATATATATGTAAACACTCTTTAATGTTAATATATATAATATATATGTAAACACTCTTTAATGGTAATATATATAATATATATGTAAACACTCTTTAAACGCAAATATAACGATTTTCTAATTGCGTTGAAGTTATAATGACCATAATATTGGCAACGATACATAATGTAAACACTCTTTAAACGCAAATATAACAATTATCCCCCGGTTTGTTTTCACCATGTCATGTTCAAGCAAAGTTAGCGGAAGTTTCTTAATTTGTTCAGTATATATATCACATGGTTTTCCACCAGGAATAATGTCTCGAGAGCGATTAAACTAATGTTGCACGAGCCAAAGGAAATGTGCATAAACTTTGTAACATAATGTATGGTTGTGTTTTAAAAATAAAATAACAATATATATCAATATATGTGTGTGTGTGTTTTACGTTTATTTATCGTCGCTACCGATTGCCAATATGAACGACGCCTCCTGAATAGATTAGTCATTTTAGATTTTTGGAGGATAGTGCAATGAAATAGAGAGAGAGTCCCATTCCAGAGTCTCCTCTGGTTCGTTTACGTGCACGGTGTAAAGCACCGACACGAGACGTCGGTTTAACGTCCCATCTGAAAGACCGTTAATTTTATTAGGGTCAGACGGGGGATCGAACCTGCGATCCCTGGATTACCAGTCCAGCGTGTTACCATTGGACTACAGATCCGTCTGTGTACTCTCTTGTCTGGGTAATATTTATAACTAAAGTATATACTATCTAAATGGTTATTACAATGCTGTCGATTGGTCTTGCATGCCGTTGTTGGAACTCGCCTTTCTACGCTATCACCACGGCCGCAGGTTCGCTCCATGTCAGAAACAAGTGATACAATGACATGTGAGAAAGTTGTCCAACGCTTGCGGAGATTGGATAATTGAGTACTGGTACCTTCCACTATAACAAACAGACTGTGCTGTGTACGATAATGCTCCACAGTGGGCCATGTAGGCTACACACAAGTTAGAATGAAGACTATTTCTGTAGTGGTATATAGGGAGACCATAGAGCTAGTTTTTATAGCGACGCGGTAGAGTGTTCGCCTCCAGGTAATGTAGGATCTATGTATGTATGTTCCATTAATGTCAAACCCCTTGCGGGGACCTAGACATGTTCTACTGGGCATGCTTAGCCGCCCATAGCGGTTAACCAGTACTAAGCAATGTGTCTTGCTCAATAGACATTACATACTTGGCCTGAATGAGTATCGAACCCGGACCGTTCGATTCCAAATACGACGCTCTATCATTGTACCACGGACGCTACACAAGGATCAGGCAGTCATGGGTTCGAACCCCGACTTGGGCTTGGTTACTTTATTTTGGACATCAACAAATTATTTAAACAAATATCATCGTAAATACAATTTATTAATCAAGATTAGATACTCTATAGAAATAGAATGATGCTACCCTTAACTTTCCAAAATCCTCACATCTTTACCCGTTTATTTGCATTTCTTTACCTTTCCAAAATTTAACAAATGGTGTAGTCAATGAAAGGGAGATTATCTCAATATTTTTCTTGTATTGAAACACTGGAAATTAGTTTTACTACTTGTTGGTGTACCTTTTAGTACAAAGTAATAGGGGACATTATTAATCCTCAAATGCTTGTTGGTCCCCTTGCGTCGTTGTGCTATTCCAGTATATAATAGTATACGTCACTGGTGTCGACTCTCACTGGTGCACACCTTATTTTCTAGTTCAATCTTAAACTGTGGGCTATAACATGCTTAGCACTTGCTATGTAGTCAGGTAGCGCATTCCAATTGTTATTTACTCGGTGTAGGAAGGAGTTTAATTTAACACTCTTGTTAACATAAGGCTTGTGAAGCTTCAGAGAATTTCGCCTACTCTGATTGTTGGAGAATTCAAATAACTGAGCACAGTCTATATCATCAGCTGATGATGTATAATATTGAATAGTTGTATTTCGAGGTTTAGTTCAGCCAGTCTTTCCTCATAGCAAAGCCCGTTCAGTATCTGGCATTTAAATATAGATAAAGTCATGTAAAGCACATGTTTCCTTTGATTGGCCTTGATTTAATTCCGAAGCTTGCGATTTAAATAAAGATTCTAATCCAAATACAATGTGGTAACTTATTAAAAGTTCTATATGAAATCAAGCTATTAAATGCATAATAAAAGAAGATTGAACTGAAGCGCGAACATACATTAATAAAAGCAATTGGCCTACACGATATGGAAAATAAATCAGCAAACAATGAACCTGAATCTGAACAAATAAAAGTTTATTTAAATGAAAAAACAAGAACTATGCAATTTAACTGAGTTCGCATAACATAATATTGACAAAACACTTGACATACCCTTACCCGGCTTCCAAATTAAAAGAAAATATTGACATACACTTGTCATACCCTTACCCGGCCTCAAAATTAAAAGAACATATTGACATACACGTGTTAATAAAGACATACACAAATACAAAATCAGACAATGTCTAAAATAAGTGAAAGAGATTTTAGCACGGTATAAAGTAATGAGCTATGAGTATGCGGATATCTCCCAGGAGTAATACCTGTAACAACACTTCTGACAGAGTAAGCGGATATCTCCCAGGAGTAATACTTGTAACAACACCTCTGACAGAGTGTGCGGATATCTCCCAGGAGTAATACCTGTAACAACACGTCTGACAGAGTAAGCGGATATCTCCCAGGAGTAATACCTGTAACAACACTTCTGACAGAGTGTGCGGATATCTCCCAGGAGTAATACCTGTAACAACACTTCTGACAGAGTGTGCGGATATCTCCCAGGAGTAATACCTGTAACAACACTTCTGACAGAGTGTGCGGATATCTCCCTGGAGTAATACCTGTAACAACACGTCTGACAGTCTACGGATATCTCCCAGGAGTAATACCTGTAACACCACTTCTGACAGAGTAAGCGGATATCTCCCTGGAGTAATACCTGTAACAACACGTCTGACAGAGTCTACGGATATCTCCCAGGAGTAATACCTGTAACAACACTTCTGACAGAGAGTGCGGATATCTCCCAGGTGTAATACCTGTAACAACACTTCTGACAGAGTAGGCGGATATCTCCCTGGAGTAATACCTGTAACAACACTTCTGACAGAGTGTGCGGATATCTCCCAGGAGTAATACCTGTAACAACACTTCTGACAGAGTGTGCGGATATCTCCCAGGTGTAATACCTGTAACAACACTTCTGACAGAGTGTACAATGCGCTGATGCATCCGAGAAATAAATACATGCTCGCATATTTCACTTCGATAATGGTGTGCTCCAGTGTGTGTGTATGAATGTAGTCATGCCCTCGAAAGCGTTCTATCTGAATTAAAAGCTTTCTTGCAAATTCCATATACATCTTGCATGAAACGAAAAGTCTCAGTTTCCCCTGCATACATACATCACATTCAAACGGGCGCTCTCTTGTATGAATGCCCGATGACGCATACGATATCCTTGTTGCATAACTATACGACATTCAAACGGCAGCTATATTGTATGAATGCTCTGATGACGCAGACGATATCATTGTTGCATGACTATACGACATTCAAACGGCAGCTATATTGTATGAATGCCCTGATGACGCAGACGATATCATTGTTGCATAGCTATACGACATTCAAACGGCAGCTATATTGTATGAATGCTCTGATGACGCAGACGATATCCTTGTTGCATGACTATACGACATTCAAACGGCAGCTATATTGTATGAATGCCCTGATGAGCAACGATATCATTTTGCATAGCTATACGACATTCAAACGGCAGCTATATTGTATGAAGCCATGACGCAGCATATCATTGTTGCATAGCAACGACTTCAAACGCAGCATATTGTTGAATGCCTGAGACGCGACGATATCATGTGCCTATACGAATTCAAACGGCAGCTATATGTATGAATGCGCTGATACGCGAGATATCATTGTTGATAGCTAACGACATTCAAACGGCAGCTTATGTATGAATGCCTGATGCGCAGACGATATCTTGTTGCATACTATACGACATTCAAACGGCAGCTATATTGTATGAATGCCCTGATGACGCAGACGATATCATTGTTGCATAGCTATACGACATTCAAACGGCAGCTATATTGTATGAATGCCTGATGACGCGACGAATCATTGTTGCATAGCTATACGACATTCAAACGGCAGCTATATTGATGAATGCGCTGATGACGCAGACGATATCATTGTTGCATAGCTATACGACATTCAAACGGCAGCTATATTGTATGAATGCGCTGATGACGTCGAAGATTTCCAGCTGCACTGAAAGCCTTGTTGCATATTTCACATTCATAAGGACGTTCTCCTGTATGGATGCGCTGGTGATTTCGGAGAACATTAGCCATCCGAAAAGCCCGTTTGCATACAGCACATTCATATGGACGCTCACCAGTATGGATGCGCAGATGATATTGAAGATTTCCAGATACTTTAAACGCCTTGTTGCATATACCACATATATAAGGGCGTTCTCCTGTATGGATCCGTTGGTGTATCCGAAGAGACTCAGCTCTACTAAAAGCATGTGCGCATATTTCACATTCATAAGGGCGTTCACCTGTATGAATGCTCTGATGTTTCCGAAGGTTTCCAGCTACAGTAAAAGTCGTTTTGCAGATGTCGCAGTGATACGGACGCTCTCCTGTATGAATGCGCTGATGTACGCGTAGAGAGGCATTTGACCTGCACGTCTTTCTGCATATTTCACATTCTTGAAGACGTTTGGAGGACATAATTTAGATTGGGTGGTATTGATACTAACAGTATATCACATGAACGGAAAAGAAAGTGTATTGGATGTGGATGTATGGAGACATATCTCAGCTTCAACAGTTCTTTATGTGTAGATGTTATGTATACATAGTCTCGATAGCGGAACAGTGAACCGTGTTTTCTCTGTCACATACAGGTAGCGGAACGTCGACGTCTGACACAACAACACTGCGTCTTTCTATCACTGGAATAAAACATAATAGTATGATCATTATCTGGACACATGGCAGCGTGGTGCCAGCTCCGGAACATTAGGATCAATATCTAGATACACGACAGCGTGGTACCAGTTCTCGAATATACCATAACATTAGGACCAATATCTAGACACACGACAGCGTGGTACCAGCTCTGGAATATACCATAACATTAGGATCAATATCTAGACACACGACAGCGTGGTACCAGCTCTGGAATATACCATAACATTAGGATCAATATCTAGAAACACGACAGCGTGGTACCAGCTCTGGAATATACCATAACATTAGGATCAATATCTAGACACACGACAGCGTGGTACCAGCTCTGAATATACCATAACATTTAGGATCAATATCTAGACACACGACAGCGTGGTACCAGCTCTGGAATATACCATAATATTAGGATCAATATCTAGACACACGACAGCGTGGTACCACCTCTGGAATATACTATAACTTAGGTCAATATCTAGACACACGACAGCGTGGTACTAGCTCTCGAATAAACCATAACATTAGGATCAATATCTAGACACACGACAGCGTGGTACCAGCTCTGGAATAAACAATAACATTAGGATCAATATCTAGACACACGACAGCGTGGTACCAGCTCTGGAATATACCATAACATTAGGATCAATATCTAGACACACGACAGCGTGGTACCAGCTCTGGAATATACCATAACATTAGGATAAATATCTAGACACACGACAGCGTGGTACCAGCTCTGGAATATACCATAACATTAGGATCAATATCTAGACACACGACAGCGTGGTACCAGCTCTGGAATATACCATAACATTAGGATCAATATCTAGACACACGACAGCGTAGTACAAGCTCTCGAATATACCATAACATTAGGATCAATATCTAGACACACCACAGCGTGGTACCAGCTCTGGAATATACCATAACATTAGGATCAATATATAGACACACGACAGCGTGGTACCAGCTCTGGAATAAACCACAACACTTAAGATTATTGTACAAATAAATGGGGCAGTGCTAAAACAGTTTGGTAGTACCAGTTAATATGCGTTTTAAAATGTAAGCTTAGCGACTGATGTGAATGCTATGCCTGTAGATAGTTAGTAGGGAAAAGGAGACGCATTTCTAATAACAAATACATTGTAATTATAAATAATTCTAAATATTACAACTGCCCCCTTTCTTTCGATTGAAACTATACAGAGACCTGGGAAAATATAGCCAAATAAGACCTATTTTGGGATTGCATAGGAGTAAGATATTGCATATTCCATATTAATGAGTAGTTAAGCCTATGACTTGAGTACAGCATTTTTAGTAAAAAATATGTACTCAAGTCATAGCCTTGACTGAAACGTTACGTCTCGCTGTTTTCGTCAATTTAACGGTCGTACTGTGCATTATAACCATATTGTGTTGACATTTATTAAATAACACAATTTTCTCACAAATATTCTGACATAGAATGAACACTGACACTGAGAAGCAAATACTTAGAAGTTATTAAACCGCGGAGGTGGGCCATTTGTGGATATTGGCCTATGCAATAATATTGTATATACTATCGTACATGAGTGGTGATTTCATACCATGTTAAACTTGAAACGCGTTTCATAAACTATGGTAGGAACCATCACGAGTGTAAGATCAGTTGTATCACATTGCCACAGCGTGCTCGTTTTAATAAATAACGCTGCTACTTTCATTCTAGCGCCACATGTCAGCGCAAATTGTCATGACGTCACTAAATGGTCATGACGTCACTACCCACCACAGCGTTACAGTTATGCAAACTGCGTTATAATTGCGTCGATGCTGTAACGCAATATAGGCCTACAATTGGCAGTAATCTTGGAACAATTGGCAGTAATATGGTCATTATGGCTAAATTATCCTCAATTGAAGAGTATTCTACATATCAGACGTAGTTTTCTATCCCCTGTTTTGTGGGATTAATGTCTCTATCCCTAACCCATCAATTTACAGGTTATCGTAGGCTATTATGTCAATGTAACCCCCCACCCCACATCAATTAGACACGAATAAATGATAGACTAAATTTATATAGTGTACCAAATCAAGTAAATATGACAACAGGAACCTAGATAGAAAGATCCTGATGACAATAAAACGTACAATGTTTTTCAATCCGAAATCCTCATATCGTTCTTTACAAGTAATTAATAAGCTTACTATTGGTAAGAAGTATATAGTAGGTTTACAATCATTTGGTTTGCATGGTGTCTGCATTGTTTCATCCGGCAGTCTTCGGCTATTATCAACGTCATACGAGGAAAAGGTCAATCATGTAGTGACCTATAGTCTCGCACAACACCAGACGTCATAGCGGGAAACATTGACCGCGGATGAGTGACCGTTGTGTAAATTTGTTTAATACACATGGATAACTAGTCATTTTTATAAGATTGGTATGCGTCACATGTAACAACACATACTTGTAAGTTTTAATATAGTGTGTATTAAGTAAAGCATTAAATAACAACAACGTGCAAACATATTGAGCTAAATATAAAACAGCGACACAAATAAATTACACTGTACACACCTCACCTTATGCTATACTAAGAAACTATCACCAAAAAAACAACAACATAGCGTGGTTAGCTATACAGACAGTGTATAGTCGTGTACATCATTATGTGCGTTTAAAGTGTCATGATGACTTAATCGGCTCTGTTAATAAGGTCATCCTTCTCTTGACCTGGTTATATCAGTGTCCTTATGTTTGTGACATTTCATGTAATTGACGCATATATATGGTTGCTCCTTGTGGGCATCACTCTTAACCAGCTTGTCTTTTACCATGATCTCCAGAGTAACTGGGATCCATTGCATCACTACACGCCTATTAGTTGCGAACTCGTTGCATTGTGCTTGATAAGAAAAGTAGTATGGAGTTAGATGGTGCTTTCAACTGATATCTGACATTATTTTATACAAATTTATTTTAGTTCGATTGCGAAATAAGTTATTACAACTTATCACTCTCGATACCTCATTCCTGGTGGATTCCATCGCCACGAGGGAGAGACAACGTGGAAATTAAATGCCTTGCCTGATCACCTCTAGAACAATGTTGATCAATACTATATGTGAGACTTGAGTTATGCGGCTATACAAGTGTACCCAAATCTCTACAGTCTTGTCTGTCTCATTACTGGATCGGAATTCCATCCCCCGGCCGTAATGGCATTGGTAGCTGAACCATGTGTACACATGTATCCATGGCCATTGTCAATACATTTCTTTTAATTGTTTCTGAATAATTCGGTTGGTGAGCCACCAGCTAGTTAAATAATACTTACCGATTGCCTGGCGCCTGGCATACAAACATAGGATTCAGGAAGTACTGCTGTTCAAAAAAAATAGGTGTCTCATAAGTCAGAAATGGCTGGCCTTTTAAATAAGGGTGACACTTTTGATTTAACAATATTTTATTGCATATGTAATACTTTCGACAATACAATATTACATACGAGCATGAATCAGATGTGAAACAAATTAACAGATTATAAGGTACATATATACATTTAGGGTGACACTATAATAAACAAACACTTTACTTTTATACAATACCCATACAGTTAGAAAGAACATACATGAAACAAACACACTCATCTGTTCCATGTATTTGCTTATATTTACTATTGTAATGTGTGTTGAATTTACATATTTTTTATATAACGACGACCAAGAAAATAATAAATTAACGTTCATACATTTCTTAGTTGATACAAATTTATTTTAGGTCGATTGTGAAACAAATTCTTTCAACTTATATTAATCACTCTCGAGACCTCAATCATGATGTAATCCATCGCCATGAAGGAGAGAGAAGATGCAACGTGGCATTTCAATGCCTTGCCTAAGGGCACAATCGTAACGGCTCCAGCGGGGCTCGAACTCCGGGCATTTCGCACATGAAGCGAACGCGCATCCACTGCGCTACCACGACTTCCACGAAGTCTTCTTTAAAATCAATGTGTGTAATAAACCCAATTGTGTTTGTTATAATATATGTGCAACTTTTATTGAAATCCAACACTAAATGCCTGCACCCATTGGTGCACGCTTGTGGAACATTGCTCTCAGTATCAAATTGTATTATATAGTCTAGGCCAAATTCCAGAAATGTGTATTGTTGTATATCATGTTTACAGCTGCCAAACAACGATTTTAGACGTAGTTATATGTTCTAAATCGATATAGCTGGTGGTTGTCTGGCTGTATTTTCAACGGTTAACTCTTAAACGTGACAAATCCAAAATGGCCGCCACCGACATATGATAAATTCATTTTGGGTCATATATTTGATACCAAACACGGTAAGAAATCTTCGTATGTTTTCAGGTACAACGAATCCATCTAGATAAGTATTTGCCCGTACTATGCCAATAAACCAACGGTTAACTCTTAAACGTGACAAATCCAAAATGGCCGCCACCGACATATGATAAATTCATTTTGGGTCATATATTTGATACCAAACACGGTAAGAAATCTTCGTATGTTTTCAGGTACAACGAATCCATCTAGATAAGTATTTGCCCGTACTATGCCAATAAACCAACGGTTAACTCTTAAACGTGACAAATCCAAAATGGCCGCCACCGACATATGATAAATTCATTTTGGGTCATATATTTGATACCAAACACGGTAAGAAATCTTCGTATGTTTTCAGGTACAACGAATCCATCTAGATAAGTATTTGCCCGTACTATGCCAATAAACCATTACTGTCGCCATATTAGCGCAAACTTGATCAACGAGTGCGATTCATA
>CM026388.1:6352671-6370515 GCA_014843695.1 Archivesica marissinica | reverse complement strand
ATACCATACAATACCATACAATACCATACCATACCATACAATACCATACCGTACAATACCATACCATACAATACCATACAATACCATACCATACAATACCATACCATACAATACCATACCACACACTACCATACAATACCATACAATACCAAACTATACCATACACAATACCATACAATACCATACAATACCATACAATACCATACCATACAATACCATACCATACAATACCATACAATACCATACCGTACAATACCAAACCGTACAATACCATACAATACATACCATACAATACAATACCATACAATACCATACCACACACTACCATACCATACAATACCATACAATACCAACAATACCGTACACAATACCATACAATACCATACAATACCATACAATACCATACCGTACAATACCATACCGTACAATACCATACCGTACAATACCATACCGTACAATACCGTACAATACCATACCGTACAATACCATACCGTACAATACCATAAATACCATACAATACCATACCATACAATACCATGCCATATTGATGTGCAACGCAGTTATTGAGGTCAAGTGATTACCTTTGCTATGTTTTGTATAGACCGTGTCGTGCAATAATCCAAGACTTCCGCGGTCATGCAAGTTTGTGTGACGCATGAGACAAGTCACCATACGTTAAATATGTATGCCGACCTGGTTATATTTGCAGGCCAGCTTACACATGAAACGCATAATGCTCGCCAGTTCAAATCCGATCTATTCTGTCGCCTTTTGGACCAATTTTCCTTGCGCTTGTGTCCTGTTTATGTATCATGTTTCCGTGATGTCTGTTTATTTGACTATGTTTATGCTTGTACCGTCGAGGAATCGTAATCCGACGATGAATATTGTGATTATATCTGAAATGTAACGCATTGTCTGCATTTATGCCAAGTGGTATTATTTAATTAGCTTGGGAACTCATTGTAAATCGTAAAAGATAATTTCTCTTTGGCAAGTTTTGGAACCATGGATCCCATCTTTAGCATTGCATTCTGGTAGATTTATTGATGCGTCCTAGTTAAACAAGGCACATCGTAGACATTGAACTAGGAAGAGATCGATAACATATCAACCGGTAAATGTATTACCGTATTAGTGTTTTGTAGCTGCCATTTTGTTCCATCGCTAGTGTGGCGTTGCCTAGCGATTTTGGAACGATCGACCACCATTGGGTCACGACCAATTTTCGGTCGCGACTACTTTTGGGTCGCTACCAATTTTCGGTCGGGTCACCACCAATTTTGGGTCGGGTCGACCATATTATGGTAGTCCGACCAGCGTGGGGTATATAAACGACCAATTTTGGGTTGGAGATTCGCCCATTTGGTTCGCCGGAGTCGAGGGTAAATAAGCTCAATCATCATCGGAGATTCACAGACGGATCTGTAGTCCAGTAGTAACATGCTGGACTGGTAATCCAGGGATCGCAGGTTCGATCCCCTGTCTGGCCCTAATAAAATTAACAGTCTTTCCGATGAGACATTAAACCGAGGTATCGTGTCGGTGCTGTACACCGTGCACATAAAAGAACGAGAGGAGACTCTGGAATGGGTCTCTGTCTGTATCATTGCACTATCCTCCAAACATCTACAATGACTAGTATCTTAGTGTCGCTCATATGGGCAACCGGTAGCGACGATAAATAAAGGTAGAACAAACACAGAGTTCAGCTTTCGTTTGGGAGGGACATAAGATTATTATAGCTTCGATAGGGTTAGGATCGAGATTTTCATTATTTCAACAGGAGAGAAACAGCACTTTAACTTTAGCGATTTTAGACTTCTTTCGGATCCCAGTCTGCTGTAATTTATTAAAAGTTATTAAATGCACAGTGGTCCACTGCGATCTATGCACAGTTGTCAACTGGGATCTATGCACAGTGGTCCACTGGGATCTATACACAGTGGTCCACTGGGGTCTATACACAGTGGTCCACTGGGATCTATACACAGTGGTCCACTGGGATCTATACACAGTGGTCCACTGGGATCTATGCACAGTGGTCCACTGGGATCTATGCACAGTGGTCCACTGGGATCTATACAAAGTGGTCCACTGTGATCTATGCACCGTGGTCCACTGGGATCTATGCACAGTGGTCCACTGGGATCTATACACCGTGGTCCACTGGGATCTATGCACAGTGGTCCACTGGGATCTATACACAGTGGTCCACTGGGATATATACACTGTGGTGCACTGAGATCTATACACAGTGGTCCACTGGGATCTATACACATTGATCCACTGGGATCTATACCCAGTGATCTACTGGGATCAATTAATGATACTTAAATTCTCTTTTCTACAGAAACTTGATGTTTGGTTGTACTACTACAGACACTTGATGTTTGGTTGCACTACTACAGAAACTTGATGTATGGTGTACTACTGCAGAAACTTGATGTTTGGTTGCACTACTACAGAAACTTGATGTTTGGTTGTACTACTACAGAAACTTGATGTTTGGTTGTACTACTACAGACACTTGATGTTTGGTTGTACTACTACAGAAACTTGATGTTTGGTTGTACTACTACATACACTTGATGTTTGGTTGTACTACTACATAAACTTGATGTTTGGTTGTACTACTACAGAAACATGATGTTTGGTTGCACTACTACAGAAACTTGATGTTTGGTTGTACTACTACAGAAACTTGATGTTTGGTTGTACTACTACAGAAACTTGATGTTTGGTTGCACTACTACAGAAACTTGATGTTTGGTTGCACTACTACAGAAACTTGATGTTTGGTTGCACTACTACAGAAACTTGATGTTTGGTTGTACTACTACAGAAACTTGATGTTTGGTTGTACTACTACAGAAACTTGATGTTTAGTTGCACTACTACAGAAACTTGATGTTTGGTTGTACTACTACAGAAACTTGATGTTTGGTTGCACTACTACATAAACTTGATGTTTGGTTGCACTACTACAGACACTTGATGTTTGGTTGCACTACTACAGAAACTTGATGTTTGGTTGCACTACTACAAAAACCTGATGTTTGGTTGCACTACTACAGAAACTTGATGTTTGGTTGCCCTACTACAGACACTAGATGTTTGGTTGCACTACTACAGAAACTTGATGTTTGGTTGCACTACTACAGACACTTGATGTTTGGTGGTATTTCTACAGAAACCTGACTAAAGGAATTCATCTTATATGCGTGTGCTATTCGTATTGTGAACTCGATGTGTAAAGGATGTTACGCTATGTAAGAACTGACATCCCTCGTCAATTCATATATATGTACATAGTTCAGAGAACACATTTATTAATTTTATAACTAACGATTCTCAGAATGTCTAGTCAGGAACTTACCACTAATTCCGGAGTACGGTCACACGTGTGTGAAATATGTAAACAAACGTTTAGCTATTCTTGGAATTTGAAACAGCACATGAGCTTGCATACCACAGAACGGCCGCATCACTGTGAACTATGTAATAAGGCATTTATTCGGTCTAATGATGTAAAGCAACACATGCGTACACATACTGGAGAAAAGCCATATGAGTGTGATATATGTAGCAAGGCGTTTAGCAATGCTAGTCATGTAAAGCAGCATATGCTCATACATACTAGAGAACGACCACATGAGTGTGAAATATGTAAGCAAACTTTTAACCATTCTGGGAATTTGAAACAGCACATGAGCCTGCATACCACAGTACGGTCGTATCACTGTGAACTATGTAATAAGGCATTTAGTCGGTCTAGCGATGTAAAGCAACACATGCGTACACATACTGGAGAAAAACCATATCAGTGTGAAATATGTAACAAGGCGTTTAGCAATTCTAGCCAAGTAAAGCGACATATGCTCATACATACTGGAGAACGACCACATGAGTGTGAACTATGTAAGCAAACTTTTAGTCACTCTTGTAATTGGAAACAGCACATGCGCATACATACCACAGAACGTGTGAACTATGTAATACGGCATTTAGTTGGTCTAGCTCTTTAATATATCACATGCGTACACATACCGGAGAAAGACCGTATAAGTGTGAAATATGTAACAAGGCGTTTAGTCAGTCTGGCAATTTAAAGCAGCATATGCTCATACATACTGGAGAACGACCACATGAGTGTGAAATGTGTCAAAAAGCGTTTAACAATTATAGCAGTTTAAAGCAGCATATGCACACACATACTGGAGAACGTCCATATGAGTGTGAAATATGTCAAAAAACGTTTATCCATTCTGGCACTTTAAAGCTGCATATGCTCAAGCATACTGGAGAACGGCCACATGTATGTGGATAATGTAATATGGCTTTTAGTATGGCTGGCAATTTGAAGGTACACATGCGCATACATACAGGAAAACGACCACATGAGTGTGAAATATGTAATAAAGCTTTTAGAGAGATGGGCAATTTGAAGGTACACATGCGCATTCATAACCGGGAACGGCCACATGAATGTGAACTATGCAATAAGACTTTTAGGGAAGCTTTCAACTTAGAACAGCACATGTACAAGCACACCGGAGAACGGCCCCATGAGTGTAAAATATGCAATAAGACTTATTGCCGGTATGACTATTTAAAGCGACATATTATACGCATGCATACCGGAGAACGATCACATGAGTGTGATGTATGTAGCAAAGCATTTACCTATTCTGGCAGTTTGAAGCGACACATGCTCATACATACGGGAGAACGGCCACATGTATGTGAACTATGCAATAATGCATTCAGTCAGTATGGCCAATTGAAGCGGCACATGCTCAAGCATACCGGAGAACGGCCGCATGAGTGTGAATTATGCAATAAGCGTTTTAGTCTTTCTGACAGTTTAAAGGTCCACATGCGCATACATACTGGAGAACGGCCATATGAGTGTCAATATACGTAAAAAGGCGTTTAACCAATCTGGCAATTTGAAGCAACACATGCACACGCATACCGGATAACGGCATATTTGGCGATTTTAACACATTGCATCCTTAGATATTCAATCTTAGTTCAATCTATCGTATAGTGAAAGTAGTACCCCCATTCTGTATACTCAATATTCAAATCAGTATGAGCAATTATAACTGACAAAACTGCCTTCCGGCATTTCCACAGACGGAGTTGTAGTCCAGTGGTAACACGCTGGACTGGTAATCCAGGTTCGACATTAAACCGAGGTCTCGTGTCGGTGCTGTACACCGTGCACGTAAACGAACCAGAGGAGACTCTGGAATGGGTCTCTGTCTGTATCATTGCACTATCCTCCAAAAATCTAAAATGACTAATCTCTTCAGGAGGCGTCGCTCATATGGGCAACAGGTAGCGACGATAAATAAACGTAAAACACACAGACTCCCGCATTTCCAAACTTCAAAAAGTTGAACCTCCCTAGAACAACAATCTCGATTCGTTGTACCTGAAAACATACGAAGATTTCTTACCGTGTTTGGTATCAAATATATGACCCAAAATGAATTGTCGGTGAATGAATGTCGGTGGCGGCCATTTTGGATTTGTCACGTTTAAGAGTTAACCGTTGAAAATACAGCCAGACAACCACAGCTATATCGATATAGAACATATAACTACGTCTAAAATCGTTGTTTGGCAGCTGTAAACATGATATACACATTTCTGGAATTTGGCCTAGACTATATAATACAATTTGATACTGAGAGCAATGTTCCACAAGCGTGCACCAATGGGTGCAGGCATTTAGTGTTGGATTTCAATAAAAGTTGCACATATATTATAACAAACACAATTGGGTTTATTACACACATTGATTTTAAAGAAGACTTCCTGGAAGTCATGGTAGCGCAGTGGACGCGCGTTCGCTTCATGTGCGAAATGCCCGGAGTTCGAGCCCCGCTGGAGCCGTTACGATTGTGCCCTTAGGCAAGGCATTGAAATGCCACGTTGCATCTTCTCTCTCCATCATGGCGATGGATTCCATCAGGAATGAGGTCTCGAGAGTGATTAATATAAGTTGAAAGAATTTGTTTCACAATCAACCTAAAATAAATGTGTATCAACTAAGAAATGTATGAACGTTAATTTATTCATTTTTCTGGTCGTCGTTATATAAAAAACATGTAAATTCAACACACATTACAATAGTAAATATAAGCAAATACATGGAACAGATGAGTGTGTTTGTTTCATGTATGTTCTTTCTAACTGTATGGGTATTGTATAAAAGTAAAGTGTTTGTTTATTATAGTGTCACCCTAAATGTATATATGTACCTTATAATAGGTTAACTTGTTTCACATCTGATTCATGCTCGTATGTAATATTGTATTGTCGAAAGTATTACATATGCAATAAAATATTGTTAAAATCAAAAGTGTCACCCCTATTTAAAAGACCAGCCATTTCTGACTTATTTTTTGAACATGAGTACTTCCTGAATCCTATGCTTGTATGCCAGGCGCCAGGCAATCGGTAAGTATTATTTAACTAGCTGGTGGCTCACCAACTGAATTATTCAGAAACAATTAAAAGAAATGTATTGACAATGGCCATGGATACATGTGTACACATGGTTCATCTACCAATGCCATTACGGCCGAGGGATGGAATTCCGATCCAGTATTGAGACAGACAAGACTGTAGAGATTTGGGTACACATACAAGCCGCATAACTCAAGTCTCACATATTGTATTGATCAACATTGTTCTAGAGGTTATCAGTCATATATCAGGCAAGGCATTTAATTTCCACGTTGCCTCTTCTCTCTCCCTCGTGGCGATGGAATCCACCACCACGAATGAGGTATCGAGAGTGATAAGTTGTAATAACTTGTTTCGCAATCGAACTAAAATAAATTTGTATAAACAAATGTCAGATATTAGTTGATAGCACCATCTAACTCCATACTACTTTTCTTATCACGCACAATGCAACGAGTTCGCAACTAATAGGCGTGTAGTGCTGCAATGGATCCCAATTACTGTGGAGATCATGGTAAAAGACAAACTGGTTAAGAGTGATACCCACAAGGAGCAACCATATATACGCGTCAATTACATGAAATGTCACAAACATAAGGACACTGATAGAACCAGGTCAAGAGAAGGATGACCTTATTAACAGCCGATTACGTCATCATGACTCTTTAAACGCACATAATGATGTACACGACTATACACTGTCTGTATAGCTAACCACGCTATGTTGTTTTTTTTGGTGATAGTTTCTTAGTATAGCATAAAGTGTACAGTGTAATTTATTTGTGTCGCTGTTTTATATTTTGCTCAATATGTTTGCACGTTGTTGTTATTTAATGCTTTACTTAATACACACTATATTAAAACATACAAGTATGTGTTGTTACATGTGACGCATACCAATCTTCTAAAAATGACTAGTTATCCATGTGTATTAAACAAATTTACACAACGGTCACTCATCCGCGGTCAATGTTTCCCGCTATGACGTCTGGTGTTGTGCGAGACTATAGGTCACTACATGATTAACCTTTTCCTCGTATGACGTTGATAATAGCCGAAGACTGCCGGATGAAACAATGCAGACACCATGCAAACCAAATGATTGTAAACCTACTATCTACTTCTTACCAATAGTAAGCTTATTTATTATTGCTATGTTCAATGATAATATTTACTTTTAGTATGTATAGATAATAATACAATAGTCTCCCTTTGATAAACTACACCATTTGTCCCATAAAGACGGTAACAAAGAAATGTTAATAACTTGTAAAGAACGATATGAGGATTTCGGATTGAACAACATTGTCCGTTTTATTGTCATCAGGATCTTTCTATCTAGGTTCCTGTTGTCATATTTACTTGATTTGGTACACTATATAAATTTAGTCTTATCATTTATTCGTGTCTAATTGATGTGGGGTGGGGGGTTATATCTATCTTCCGCTAATGTCGAACCCCTCGCGGGGACGTAGACATGTTGCGCGTCAAAAACCGCAAAGAAGTTAAAAGTATGAGTAGTTAAAAGTATAATTTAAGAAGGTAATGAAAATAAGTTGTGGTAAAAGTTTAAAAGCAGCTACGCAGAACAACTAGGGACTGGCATGTTCAATATGGCAAACTGCCGTATTGAATTGCTCTATGGTAGGGAGATGGACAATGTCAGGAGGGAGGTGGTTCCAATGATAGATTGTTCTTGGAAAGAAGGAAAACTTGTAGTAGTCTGTAATTGCTGTAATTAACCTATAGCTTAAGGAATGGCAATGGCGAGCAGGACGGGAGAGAGGAACTAGGTAATTTTCAATGGGAATAGCAACAATATCATTATGAATTTTATAAATAAGGGATAACCTATTGTCAATACGCCGTTGATCTAGTCTGCGTAGATTTAGGGAATGTAGCATGTCTGTAACACTAGAGGTACGATAGAAGTCAGCCTTTATCCAACGGGCTGCTCTTCGCTGGACACCTTCAATTTGGTCTATCAATGTGTGGGTATGGGGCGACCAGATCTCGGAGCCATATTCCAGTTGGTGTCTCACTAGTGTCTGGTAAGCCATGGTCTTAAGGGGTTCAGATTTGACCTGGAGATTTCTACGTAGAAATCCTAATGTTTGGTTTGCTTTCTTAGTTGACCTTTTTATGTGGGTGTCCCACGACAGGTTATTTGAGATATCCACGCCATGGTATTTGGCTGAGGTGACCGACTCAAGTAGGACTCCATGGAGTTTATATTTGCTGGGAATAGGATGTTTCCTTCTGGTGACGTGGATAACTTGACATTTGGAGGGGTTAAATTCCATGTCCCACTCCAACTCCCACTCTTCTAATCTCTTAAGATCGTTTTGGAGTGTGACCGATTCATTTGCAGATGTCAGTGATAGATAGACTGCAGTATCATCTGCAAAGATGCGGACTTTGGAACTGATGTTTTGTGGGAGGTCGTTTATGTAGGCTAGGAAAAGCAGGGGTCCAAGTACGGATCCCTGTGGGACTCCAGAGGACACCGGAATGGCCTCTGAACTAATACCATTAAGGACAACTGACTGTAGACTATTGTCTAGAAAACTAGAAAACTCTTAATCCACTCTGACTCCATAGTCATTCATTGTTAGTAGTGCTTTCTCGTGATTGACCTTATCGAAAGCCTTACTGAAGTCTAATAGGATGAGATCTACCTGATGCTTATTGTAGACAGAGGTAACCAAGTCATTGACTAGCATTACTAGTTGGGTCACGCATGACCGTTGTTCTCTAAAACCATGCTGCAAATGGTACAGAATACTGTGTTTAGTGAAGTGTTTTACTATCGAGGAGGAAACTATATGTTCTAGTACCTTGCATAGAACACATGTCAGTGAGATAGGCCTATAGTTGGCGGTGTTTGACTTTTTTGTAAATGGGAGCAACATTTGCTGACTTCCACTGGGCAGGCAGTGATCCTTCGTTGAGGGATTTTTGGAATAAGAATTCAAGGATAGGTGAGAGTTCTTTAGACAGGGTTTTAAGTATGATTGGCTTAATTTGGTCAGGACCACTAGCCTTGTGGGGGTTCAGATTATTGAGAAGTTTCTCTATGCCATTTGAGCTTACTGTGATCTCATTCATGTTTGGCGTGGATTGACCATTCAGGTTTCCATTTGTGTCCTGAATTTTCATTTTACAAATGGAGGTAAGTTTTAATGGTGATTTGGAGCTGAAGACAGACTGAAACTGTTTGTTCAGTGCTGTGGCTTTAGCAGCTTCTTCATGATGGAATTTGTTTTCATGCTTTAGGGGTGGCATTGATTTGGAATCTTGCTTGGAATGCTTAAGGATGGAATAACGTGTCTTCGTGTTTGGTCTGTAAGGATGGGAGGCATCAGCACTGTTTAGATTTTGGATGTTTTCTACGTATTGATGATAAGCCTCTTTGACCTTTTTCCGCACTAAATGTTTTAGATCCAGGAATTTCTTGCGATTTGAAGGCGTACTTGACTTCCTAGTATTTTTAAAGGCCCTATTTCGCCTTCTAATCATTCGCTTAACACTCTGATTGACCCAGGGTAGGTGATCTCTTAACGATGACTGTTTGGATGGAATCCATTTATCTGTGAGGGTGTTTAGAGCATGAGAGAAATGTTCCCATACCTCTTCAGTGCGGTATATTTACATTCGTTGGTCATAACCTGGTGATAGTCACATAATGACTGTTTAATGGCCTGCCAGTTTGCTTTCTTATAGAGTGGAATCCTGCGAGGCTTTTGATAACATATCCTTGCGGATGTGTTGACTTTGATTTCGACTACATTATGATCACTGATGCCAGGTAGAATATTGACACAATAGCCTTCGATAACCTGTAAATTGATGGGTTAGGGATAGAGGCATTACTACCACAAAACAGGGGGTAGAAAACTACAGCTGATAAGTAGAATACTCTTCAATTGAGGAGAATTTAGCCATAATGTCCAATATTACTGCTAATTGTTCCAAGATTACTGCCAATTGTAGGCCTATATTGCGTTACAGCATCGACGCAATTATAACGCAGTTTACATAACTGTAACGCTGTAGTGGGTCATGACCATTTAGTGACGTTATGACAATTTGCGCTGACATGTGGCGCTAGAATGAAAGTAGCAGCGTTATTTATTAAAACGAGCACGCTGTGGTAATGTGATACAACTGATCTTACACTCGTGATGGTTCCTACCATAGTTTATGAAACGCGTTTCAAGTTTAACATGGTATGAAATCACCACTCATGTACGATAGTATTATACAATAGTATTTGCTTCTCAATATGTCGTTAGTAGATTAGCCTATATATAGCAGAAATTATGCTTTTATTAGTGATCAGTGTTGTCAGTGTTCATTCTATGTCAGAATATTTGTGAGAAAATTGTGTTATTTAATAAATTTCAACACAGTATGGTTATAATGCACAGTATAACCGTTAAATTGACGAAATCAGCCAGGCGTAACGTTTCAGTCAAGGCTATGACTTGAGACATATTTTTTACTCAAATTCTGTACTCAAGTCATAGCCTTGACTACTCATTAACATGGAATATACAATATCTTACTCCTATGCAATCCCAAAATAGGTCTTGCTTGGCTATATTTTCCCAGGTCTCTGTATAGTTTCAATCGAAAGAAAGGGGGCAGTTGTAATATTAAGAATTATTTATAATTACAATGTATTTGTTACTAGAAATGCTTCTCCTTTTCCCTACTAACTATCTAGAGGCATAGCATTCACATCAGTCGCTACGCTTACATTGTAAAACGCATATTAACTGGTACTACCAAATTGTTTTATCACTGCCCCTTTTATCTGTAGAATAATCTTATGTGTTGTGGTTTATTCCAGAACTGGTACCACGCTGTGGTGTGTCTAGATATTGATCCTAATGTTATGGTATATTCGAGAGCTGGTACCACGCTATCGTGTGTCTAGATATGTATCCTAATGTTATGGTATATTCCAGAACTAGTACAACGCGGTCGTGTGTCTAGATATTGATCCTAATGTTATGGTATATTCCAGAGCTGGTACCAGGCTGTCGTGTGTCTAGATATTGATCGTAATGTTATGGTATATTCCAGAGCTGGTATCACGCTGTCGTGTGTCTAGATATGTATCCTAATGTTATGGTATATTCCAGAGCTGGTTCCACGCTGTCGTGTGTCTAGATATTGATCCTAATGTTATGGTATATTCCAGAGCTGGTACCACGCTGTCGTGTGTCTAGATATTGATCCTAATGTTATGGTATATTCCAGAGCTGGTACCACGCTGTCGTGTGTCTAGATATGTATCCTAATGTTATGGTATATTCCAGAACTAGTACAACGCGGTCGTGTGTCTAGATATTGATCCTAATGTTATGGTATATTCCAGAGCTGGTACCAGGCTGTCGTGTGTCTAGATATTGATCGTAATGTTATGGTATATTCCAGAGCTGGTACCACGCTGTCGTGTGTCTAGATATGTATCCTAATGTTATGGTATATTCCAGAGCTGGTTCCACGCTATCGTGTGTCTAGATATTGATCCTAATGTTATGGTATATTCCAGAGCTGGTACCACGCTGTCGTGTGTCTAGATATTGATCCTAATGTTATATCCAGAGCTGCTACCACGCTGTCGTGTGTCTAGATATGTATCCTAATGTTATGGTATATTCCAGAGCTGGTACCACACTGTCGTGTGTCTAGATATTGATCCTAATGTTATGGTATATTCCAGAGCTGGTACCGAGCTGTCTTGTGTTTAGATATTGATCCTAATGTTATGGTTTATTCGAGAGCTGGTACCACGCTGTCGTGTATCTAGATATTGATCCTAATGTTATGGTATATTCCAGAGCTGGTACCACGCTGTCGTGTGTCTAGATATTGATCCTAATGTTATGGTATATTCGAGAGCTGGTACCACGCTGTCGTGTGTCTACATATTGATCCTAATGTTATGGTATATTCGAGAGCTGGTACCACGCTGTCGTGTGTCTAGATATCGATCCTAATGTTATGGTATATTCGAGAGCTGGTACCACGCTGTCGTGTGTCTAGATATTGATCCTAATGTTATGGTATATTCCAGAGCTGGTACCACGCTGTCGTGTGTCTAGATATTGATCCTAATATTATGGTATATTCCAGAGCTGGTACCACGCTGTCGTGTGTCTAGATATTGATCCTAATGTTATGGTATATTCCAGAGCTGGTACCACGCTGTCGTGTGTCTAGATATTGATCCTAATGTTATGGTATATTCCAGAGCTGGTACCACGCTGTCGTGTGTCTAGATATTGATCGTAATGTTATGGTATATTCCAGAGCTGGTACCACGCTGTCGTGTGTCTAGATATGTATCCTAATGTTATGGTATATTCCAGAGCTGGTTCCACGCTGTCGTGTGTCTAGATATTGATCCTAATGTTATGGTATATTCCAGAGCTGGTACCACGCTGTCGTGTGTCTAGATATTGATCCTAATGTTATGGTATATTCCAGAGCTGGTACCACGCTGTCGTGTGTCTAGATATGTATCCTAATGTTATGGTATATTCCAGAGCTGGTACCACGCTGTCGTGTGTCTAGATATTGATCCTAATGTTATGGTATATTCCAGAGCTGGTACCGCGCTGTCTTGTGTCTAGATATTGATCCTAATGTTATGGTTTATTCGAGAGCTGGTACCACGCTGTCGTGTGTCTAGATATTGATCCTAATGTTATGGTATATTCCAGAGCTGGTACCACGCTGTCGTGTGTCTAGATATTGATCCTAATGTTATGGTATATTCGAGAGCTGTACCACGCTGTCGTGTGTCTACATATTGATCCTAATGTTATGGTATATTCGAGAGCTGGTACCACGCTGTCGTGTGTCTAGATATCGATCCTAATGTGTCGGAGCTGGTACCACGCTGTCGTGTGTCTAGATATTGATCCTAATGTTATGGTATATTCCAGAGCTGGTACCACGCTGTCGTGTGTCTAGATATTGATCCTAATGTTATGGTATATTCCAGAGCTGGTACCACGCTGTCGTGTGTCTAGATATTGATCCTAATGTTATGGTATATTCCAGAGCTGGTACCACGCTGTCGTGTGTCTAGATATTGATCCTAATGTTATGGTATATTCCAGAGCTGGTACCACGCTGTCGTGTGTCTAGATATTGATCCTAATGTTATGGTATATTCCAGAGCTGGTACCACGCTGTCGTGTGTCTAGATATTTATCCTAATGTTATGGTATATTCCAGAGCTGGTACCACGCTGTGTGTGTCTAGATATTGATCCTAATGTTATGGTATATTCCAGAGCTGGTACCACGCTGTCGTGTGTCTAGATATTGATCCTAATGTTATGGTATATTCCAGAGCTGGTACCACGCTGTCGTGTGTCTAGATATGTATCCTAATGTTATGGTATATTCCAGAGCTGGTACCACACTGTCGTGTGTCTAGATATTGATCCTAATGTTATGGTATATTCCAGAGCTGGTACCGCGCTGTCTTGTGTTTAGATATTGATCCTAATGTTATGGTTTATTCGAGAGCTGGTACCACGCTGTCGTGTGTCTAGATATTGATCCTAATGTTATGGTATATTCGAGAGCTGGTACCACGCTGTCGTGTGTCTAGATATTGATCCTAATGTTATGGTATATTCGGGAGCTGGTACCACGCTGTCGTGTGTCTACATATTGATCCTAATGTTATGGAATATTCGAGAGCTGGTACCACGCTGTCGTGTGTCTAGATATTGATCCTAATGTTATGGTATATTCGAGAGCTGGTACCACGCTGTCGTGTGTCTAGATATTGATCCTAATATTCCGAGCTGTACCACGCTGTCGTGTGTCTAGATATTGATCCTAATGTTATGGTATATTCGAGAGCTGGTACCACGCTGTCGTGTGTCTAGATATTGATCCTAATATTCCTGAGCTGGTACCACGCTGTCGTGTGTCTAGATATTGATCCTAATGTTATGGTATATTCCAGAGCTGGTACCACGCTGTCGTGTTTCTAGATATTGATCCTAATGTTATGGTATATTCCAGAGCTGGTACCACGCTGTCGTGTGTCTAGATATTGATCCTAATGTTATGGTTTATTCGAGAGCTGGTACCACGCTGTCGTGTATCTAGATATTGATCCTAATGTTATGGTTTATTCGAGAGCTGGTACCACGCTGTCGTGTGTCTAGATATTGATCCTAATGTTATGGTATATTCCAGAGCTGGTACCACGCTGTCGTGTGTCTAGATATTGATCCTAATGTTATGGTATATTCCAGAGCTGGTACCACGCTGTCGTGTGTCTAGATATTGATCCTAATGTTATGGTATATTCGAGAGCTGGTACCACGCTGTCGTGTGTCTAGATATTGATCCTAATGTTATGGTATATTCCAGAGCTGGTACCACGCTGTCGTGTGTCTAGATATTGATCCTAATGTTATGGTATATTCGAGAGCTGGTACCACGCTGTCGTGTGTCTAGATATTGATCCTAATGTACCGGAGCTGGTACCACGCTGTCGTGTGTCTAGATATTGATCCTAATGTTATGGTATATTCCAGAGCTAGTACCACGCTGTCGTGTGTCTAGATATTGATCCTAATGTTATGGTATATTCGAGAGCTGGTACCACGCTGTCGTGTGTCTAGATATTGATCCTAATGTTATGGTATATTCCAGAGCTGGTACCACGCTGTCGTGTGTCTAGATATTGATCCTATGTTATGGTATATTCGAGAGCTGGTACCACGCTGTCGTGTGTCTAGATATTGATCCTAATGTTATGGTATATTCCAGAGCTGGTACCACGCTGTCGTGTGTCTAGATATTGATCCTAATGTTATGGTATATTCCAGAGCTGGTACCACGCTGTCGTGTGTCTAGATATTGATCCTAATGTTATGGTATATTCCAGAGCTGGTACCACGCTGTCGTGTGTCTAGATATTGATCCTAATGTTATGGTATATTCCAGAGCTGGTACCACGCTGTCGTGTGTCTAGATATGTATCCTAATGTTATGGTATATTCCAGAACTAGTACAACGCGGTCGTGTGTCTAGATATTGATCCTAATGTTATGGTATATTCCAGAGCTGGTACCAGGCTGTCGTGTGTCTAGATATTGATCGTAATGTTATGGTATATTCCAGAGCTGGTACCACGCTGTCGTGTGTCTAGATATGTATCCTAATGTTATGGTATATTCCAGAGCTGGTACCACGCTGTCGTGTGTCTAGATATTGATCCTAATGTTATGGTATATTCCAGAGCTGGTACCACGCTGTCGTGTGTCTAGATATTGATCCTAATGTTATGGTATATTCCAGAGCTGGTACCACGCTGTCGTGTGTCTAGATATTGATCCTAATGTTATGGTATATTCCAGAGCTGGTACCGCGCTGTCTTGTGTTTAGATATTGATCCTAATGTTATGGTTTATTCGAGAGCTGGTACCACGCTGTCGTGTGTCTAGATATTGATCCTAATGTTATGGTATATTCGAGAGCTGGTACCACGCTGTCGTGTGTCTAGATATTGATCCTAATGTTATGGTATATTCGGGAGCTGGTACCACGCTGTCGTGTGTCTACATATTGATCCTAATGTTATGGAATATTCGAGAGCTGGTACCACGCTGTCGTGTGTCTAGATATTGATCCTAATGTTATGGTATATTCCAGAGCTGGTACCACGCTGTCGTGTGTCTAGATATTGATCCTAATGTTTGGTATATTCCAGAGCTGGTACCACGCTGTCGTGTGTCTAGATATTGATCCTAATGTTATGGTATATTCCAGAGCTGGTACCACGCTGTCGTGTGTCTAGATATTGATCCTAATGTTATGGTATATTCCAGAGCTGGTACCACGCTGTCGTGTGTCTAGATATTGATCCTAATGTTATGGTATATTCCAGAGCTGGTACCACGCTGTCGTGTATCTAGATATTGATCCTAATGTTATGGTTTATTCGGGAGCTGGTACCACGCTGTCGTGTGTCTACATATTGATCCCAATGTTATGGTATATTCCAGAGCTGGTACCACGCTGTCGTGTGTCTAGATATTGATCCTAATGTTATGGTATATTCCAGAGCTGGTACCACGCTGTCGTGTGTCTAGATATTGATCCTAATATTATGGTATATTCGAGAGCTGGTACCACGCTGTCGTGTGTCTAGATATTGATCCTAATATTATGGTATATTACAGAGCTGGTACCACGCTGTCATGTGTCTAGATATTGATCCTAATGTTCCGGAGCTGGTACCACGCTGTCGTGTGTCTAGATATTGATCCTAATGTTATGGTATATTCCAGAGCTGGTACCACGCTGTCGTGTGTCTAGATATTGATCCTAATGTTATGGTATATTCCAAAGCTGGTACCACGCTGTCGTGTGTCTAGATATTGATCCTAATGTTATGGTATATTCGAGAGCTGGTACCACGCTGTCGTGTGTCTAGATATCGATCCTAATGTTATGGTATATTCGAGAGCTGGTACCACGCTGTCGTGTGTCTAGATATTGATCCTAATGTTATGGTATATTCCAGAGCTGGTACCACGCTGTCGTGTGTCTAGATATTGATCCTAATGTTATGGTATATTCGAGAGCTGGTACCACGCTGTCGTGTGTCTAGATATTGATCCTAATATTATGGTATATTCCAGAGCTGGTACCACGCTGTCGTGTGTCTAGATATTGATCCTAATGTTCCGGAGCTGGTACCACGCTGTCGTGTGTCTAGATATTGATCCTAATGTTATGGTATATTCCAGAGCTGGTACCACGCTGTCGTGTGTCTAGATATTGATCCTAATGTTATGGTATATTCCAAAGCTGGTACCACGCTGTCGTGTGTCTAGATATTGATCCTAATGTTACGGTATATTCGAGAGCTGGTACCACGCTGTCGTGTGTCTAGATATTGATCCTAATGTTACGGTATATTCGAGAGCTGGTACCAGGCTGTCGTGTGTCTAGATATTGATCGTAATGTTATGGTATATTCCAGAGCTGGTACCACGCTGTCGTGTGTCTAGATATGTATCCTAATGTTATGGTATATTCCAGAGCTGGTTCCATGCTGTCATGTGTCTAGATATTGATTCTAATGTTATGGTATATTCCAGAGCTGGTACCACGCTGTCGTGTGTCTAGATATTAATCCTAATATTATGGTATATTCGAGAGCTGGTACCACGCTGTCGTGTGTCTAGATATTTATCCTAATATTATGGTATATTACAGAACTAGTACCACGCTGTCATGTGTCTAGATATTGATCCTAATGAAAATTCCAGAACTAGTACCACGCTGTCGTGTGTCTAGATATTGA
>CM026388.1:6324647-6351671 GCA_014843695.1 Archivesica marissinica | reverse complement strand
TTATGGTATATTCCAGAGCTGGTACCACGCTGTCGTGTGTCTAGATATTGATCCTAATGTTATGGTATATTCGAGAGCTGGTACCACGCTGTCGTGTGTCTAGATATTGATCCTAATGTTATGGTATATTCCAGAGCTGGTACCACGCTGTCGTGTGTCTAGATATTGATCCTAATGTTATGTATATTCCAGAGCTGGTACCACGCTGTCTTGTGTTTAGATATTGATCCTAATGTTATGGTTTATTCGAGAGCTGGTACCACGCTGTCGTGTGTCTAGATATTGATCCTAATGTTATGGTATATTCGAGAGCTGGTACCACGCTGTCGTGTGTCTAGATATTGATCCTAATATTCCTGAGCTGGTACCACGCTGTCGTGTGTCTAGATATTGATCCTAATGTTATGGTATATTCCAGAGCTGGTACCACGCTGTCGTGTGTCTAGATATTGATCCTAATGTTATGGTATATTCCAGAGCTGGTATCGCTCTGTCTTGTGTTTAGATATTGATCCTAATGTTATGGTTTATTCGAGAGCTGGTACCACGCTGTCGTGTATCTAGATATTGATCCTAATGTTATGGTATATTCGGGAGCTGGTACCACGCTGTCGTGTGTCTACATATTGATCCTAATGTTATGGTTTATTCGGGAGCTGGTACCACGCTGTCGTGTGTCTACATATTGATCCTAATGTTATGGTATATTCCAGAGCTGGTACCACGCTGTCGTGTGTCTAGATATTGATCCTAATGTTATGGTATATTCCAGAGCTGGTACCACGCTGTCGTGTGTCTAGATATTGATCCTAATATTATGGTATATTCGAGAGCTGGTACCACGCTGTCGTGTGTCTAGATATTGATCCTAATATTATGGTATATTACAGAGCTGGTACCACGCTGTCATGTGTCTAGATATTGATCCTAATGTTCCGGAGCTGGTACCACGCTGTCGTGTGTCTAGATATTGATCCTAATGTTATGGTATATTCCAGAGCTGGTACCACGCTGTCGTGTGTCTAGATATTGATCCTAATGTTATGGTATATTCCAAAGCTGGTACCACGCTGTCGTGTGTCTAGATATTGATCCTAATGTTATGGTATATTCGAGAGCTGGTACCACGCTGTCGTGTGTCTAGATATCGATCCTAATGTTATGGTATATTCGAGAGCTGGTACCACGCTGTCGTGTGTCTAGATATTGATCCTAATGTTATGGTATTTTCGAGAGCTGGTACCACGCTGTCGTGTGTCTAGATATTGATCCTAATATTATGGTATATTCCAGAGCTGGTACCACGCTGTCGTGTGTCTAGATATTGATCCTAATGTTCCGGAGCTGGTACCACGCTGTCGTGTGTCTAGATATTGATCCTAATGTTATGGTATATTCCAGAGCTGGTACCACGCTGTCGTGTGTCTAGATATTGATCCTAATGTTATGGTATATTCCAAAGCTGGTACCACGCTGTCGTGTGTCTAGATATTGATCCTAATGTTACGGTATATTCGAGAGCTGGTACCACGCTGTCGTGTGTCTAGATATTGATCCTAATGTTACGGTATATTCGAGAGCTGGTACCAGGCTGTCGTGTGTCTAGATATTGATCGTAATGTTATGGTATATTCCAGAGCTGGTACCACGCTGTCGTGTGTCTAGATATGTATCCTAATGTTATGGTATATTCCAGAGCTGGTTCCACGCTGTCGTGTGTCTAGATATTGATTCTAATGTTATGGTATATTCCAGAGCTGGTACCACGCTGTCGTGTGTCTAGATATTAATCCTAATATTATGGTATATTCGAGAGCTGGTACCACGCTGTCGTGTGTCTAGATATTGATCCTAATATTATGGTATATTACAGAGCTGGTACCACGCTGTCATGTGTCTAGATATTGATCCTAATGTTCCGGAGCTGGTACCACGCTGTCGTGTGTCTAGATATTGATCCTAATGTTATGGTATATTCCAGAGCTGGTACCACGCTGTCGTGTGTCTAGATATTGATCCTAATGTTATGGTATATTCCAGAGCTGGTACCACGCTGTCGTGTGTCTAGATATTGATCCTAATGTTATGGTATATTCCAGAGCTGGTACCACGCTGTCGTGTGTCTAGATATGTATCCTAATGTTATGGTATATTCCAGAGCTGGTTCCACGCTGTCGTGTGTCTAGATATTGATCCTAATGTTATGGTATATTCCAGAGCTGGTACCACGCTGTCGTGTGTCTAGATATTGATCCTAATGTTATGGTATATTCCAGAGCTGGTACCACGCTGTCGTGTGTCTAGATATGTATCCTAATGTTATGGTATATTCCAGAGCTGGTACCACACTGTCGTGTGTCTAGATATTGATCCTAATGTTATGGTATATTCCAGAGCTGGTACCGCGCTGTCTTGTGTTTAGATATTGATCCTAATGTTATGGTTTATTCGAGAGCTGGTACCACGCTGTCGTGTGTCTAGATATTGATCCTAATGTTATGGTATATTCGAGAGCTGGTACCACGCTGTCGTGTGTCTAGATATTGATCCTAATGTTATGGTATATTCGGGAGCTGGTACCACGCTGTCGTGTGTCTACATATTGATCCTAATGTTATGGAATATTCGAGAGCTGGTACCACGCTGTCGTGTGTCTAGATATTGATCCTAATGTTATGGTATATTCGAGAGCTGGTACCACGCTGTCGTGTGTCTAGATATTGATCCTAATATTCCTGAGCTGGTACCACGCTGTCGTGTGTCTAGATATTGATCCTAATGTTATGGTATATTCCAGAGCTGGTACCACGCTGTCGTGTGTCTAGATATTGATCCTAATGTTATGGTATATTCCAGAGCTGGTATCGCTCTGTCTTGTGTTTAGATATTGATCCTAATGTTATGGTTTATTCGAGAGCTGGTACCACGCTGTCGTGTATCTAGATATTGATCCTAATGTTATGGTTTATTCGGGAGCTGGTACCACGCTGTCGTGTGTCTACATATTGATCCCAATGTTATGGTATATTCCAGAGCTGGTACCACGCTGTCGTGTGTCTAGATATTGATCCTAATGTTATGGTATATTCCAGAGCTGGTACCACGCTGTCGTGTGTCTAGATATTGATCCTAATATTATGGTATATTCGAGAGCTGGTACCACGCTGTCGTGTGTCTAGATATTGATCCTAATATTATGGTATATTACAGAGCTGGTACCACGCTGTCATGTGTCTAGATATTGATCCTAATGTTCCGGAGCTGGTACCACGCTGTCGTGTGTCTAGATATTGATCCTAATGTTATGGTATATTCCAGAGCTGGTACCACGCTGTCGTGTGTCTAGATATTGATCCTAATGTTATGGTATATTCCAAAGCTGGTACCACGCTGTCGTGTGTCTAGATATTGATCCTAATGTTATGGTATATTCGAGAGCTGGTACCACGCTGTCGTGTGTCTAGATATCGATCCTAATGTTATGGTATATTCGAGAGCTGGTACCACGCTGTCGTGTGTCTAGATATTGATCCTAATGTTATGGTATATTCGAGAGCTGGTACCACGCTGTCGTGTGTCTAGATATTGATCCTAATGTTATGGTATATTCCAGAGCTGGTACCACGCTGTCGTGTGTCTAGATATTGATCCTAATGTTATGGTATATTCCAGAGCTGGTACCACGCTGTCGTGTGTCTAGATATTGATCCTAATGTTATGGTATATTCCAGAGCTGGTACCACGCTGTCGTGTGTCTAGATATTGATCCTAATGTTATGGTATATTCCAGAGCTGGTACCACGCTGTCGTGTGTCTAGATATTGATCCTAATGTTATGGTATATTCGAGAGCTGGTACCACGCTGTCGTGTGTCTAGATATTGATCCTAATGTTATGGTATATTACAGAGCTGGTACCACGCTGTCATGTGTCTAGATATTGATCCTAATGTTCCGGAGCTGGTACCACGCTGTCGTGTGTCTAGATATTGATCCTAATGTTATGGTATATTCCAGAGCTGGTACCACGCTGTCGTGTGTCTAGATATTGATCCTAATGTTATGGTATATTCCAGAGCTGGTACCACGCTGTCGTGTGTCTAGATATTGATCCTAATGTTATGGTATATTCGAGAGCTGGTACCACGCTGTCGTGTGTCTAGATATTGATCCTAATGTTATGGTATATTCGAGAGCTGGTACCACGCTGTCGTGTGTCTAGATATTGATCCTAATGTTATGGTATATTCGAGAGCTGGTACCACGCTGTCGTGTGTCTAGATATTGATCCTAATGTTATGGTATATTCCAGAGCTGGTACCACGCTGTCGTGTGTCTAGATATTGATCCTAATGTTATGGTATATTCGAGAGCTGGTACCACGCTGTCGTGTGTCTAGATATTGATCCTAATATTCCAGAGCTGGTACCACGCTGTCGTGTGTCTAGATATTGATCCTAATGTTATGGTATATTCCAGAGCTGGTACCACGCTGTCGTGTGTCTAGATATTGATCCTAATGTTATGGTATATTCCAGAGCTGGTACCGCGCTGTCTTGTGTTTAGATATTGATCCTAATGTTATGGTTTATTCGAGAGCTGGTACCACGCTGTCGTGTGTCTAGATATTGATCCTAATGTTATGGTTTATTCGAGAGCTGGTACCACGCTGTCGTGTGTCTAGATATTGATCCTAATGTTATGGTATATTCCAGAGCTGGTACCACGCTGTCGTGTGTCTAGATATTGATCCTAATGTTATGGTATATTCCAGAGCTGGTACCACGCTGTCGTGTGTCTAGATATTGATCCTAATGTTATGGTATATTCCAGAGCTGGTACCACGCTGTCGTGTGTCTAGATATTGATCCTAATGTTATGGTATATTCCAGAGCTGGTACCACGCTGTCGTGTGTCTAGATATTGATCCTAATGTTCGGAGCTGGTACCACGCTGTCGTGTGTCTAGATATTGATCCTAATGTTATGGTATATTCCAGAGCTGGTACCACGCTGTCGTGTGTCTAGATATTGATCCTAATGTTATGGTATATTCCAGAGCTGGTACCACGCTGTCGTGTGTCTAGATATTGATCCTAATGTTATGGTATATTCCAGAGCTGGTACCACGCTGTCGTGTGTCTAGATATTGATCCTAATGTTATGGTATATTCCAGAGCTGGTACCACGCTGTCGTGTGTCTAGATATTGATCCTAATGTTATGGTATATTCCAGAGCTGGTACCACGCTGTCGTGTGTCTAGATATTGATCCTAATGTTATGGTATATTCCAGAGCTGGTACCACGCTGTCGTGTGTCTAGATATTGATCCTAATGTTATGGTATATTCCAGAGCTGGTACCACGCTGTCGTGTGTCTAGATATTGATCCTAATGTTCCGGAGCTGGTACCACGCTGTCGTGTGTCTAGATATTGATCCTAATGTTATGGTATATTCCAGAGCTGGTACCACGCTGTCGTGTGTCTAGATATTGATCCTAATGTTATGGTATATTCGAGAGCTGGTACCACGCTGTCGTGTGTCTAGATATTGATCCTAATGTTATGGTATATTCGAGAGCTGGTACCACGCTGTCGTGTGTCTAGATATTGATCCTAATGTTATGGTATATTCGAGAGCTGGTACCACGCTGTCGTGTGTCTAGATATTGATCCTAATGTTATGGTATATTCGAGAGCTGGTACCACGCTGTCGTGTGTCTAGATATTGATCCTAATGTTATGGTATATTCGAGAGCTGGTACCACGCTGTCGTGTGTCTAGATATTGATCCTAATGTTATGGTATATTCCAGAGCTGGTACCACGCTGTCGTGTGTCTAGATATTGATCCTAATGTTATGGTATATTCCAGAGCTGGTACCACGCTGTCGTGTGTCTAGATATTGATCCTAATGTTATGGTATATTCCAGAGCTGGTACCACGCTGTCGTGTGTCTAGATATTGATCCTAATGTTATGGTTTATTCCAGAGCTGGTACCACGCTGTCGTGTGTCTAGATATTGATCCTAATGTTATGGTATATTCCAGAGCTGGTACCACGCTGTCGTGTGTCTAGATATTGATCCTAATGTTATGGTATATTCCAGAGCTGGTACCACGCTGTCGTGTGTCTAGATATTGATCCTAATGTTATGGTATATTCCAGAGCTGGTACCACGCTGTCGTGTGTCTAGATATTGATCCTAATGTTATGGTATATTCCAGAGCTGGTACCACGCTGTCGTGTGTCTAGATATTGATCATAATGTTCCGGAGCTGGTACCACGCTGTCGTGTGTCTAGATATTGATCCTAATGTTAGGTATATTCCAGAGCTAGTACCACGCTGTCGTGTGTCTAGATATTGATCCTAATGTTATGGTATATTCGAGAGCTTGTACCACGCTGTCGTGTTCTAGATATTGATCCTAATGTTATGGTATATTCAGAGCTGTACCACGCTGTCGTGTGTCTAGATATTGATCCTAATATTCCGGACTGGTACCACGCTGTCGTGTGTCTAGATATTGATCCTAATGTCCGGAGCTGGTGGAGCTGGTACCCCACGCTGGTGTGTGTCTAGATATTGATTCTAATGTTATGGTATATTCCAAAGCTGGTACCACGCTGTCGTGTGTCTAGATATTGATCCTAATGTTATGGTATATTCGAGAGCTGGTACCACGCTGTCGTGTGTCTAGATATTGATCCTAATGTTATGGTATATTCGAGAGCTGGTACCACGCTGTCGTGTGTCTAGATATCGATCCTAATGTTATGGTATATTCGAGAGCTGGTACCACGCTGTCGTGTGTCTAGATATTGATCCTAATGTTATGGTATTTTCGAGAGCTGGTACCACGCTGTCGTGTGTCTAGATATTGATCCTAATATTATGGTATATTCCAGAGCTGGTACCACGCTGTCGTGTTTCTAGATATTGATCCTAATGTTCCGGAGCTGGTACCACGCTGTCGTGTGTCTAGATATTGATCCTAATGTTATGGTATATTCCAGAGCTGGTACCACGCTGTCGTGTGTCTAGATATTGATCCGAATGTTATGGTATATTCCAAAACTGGTACCACGCTGTCGTGTGTCTAGATATTGATCCTAATGTTACGGTATATTCGAGAGCTAGTACCACGCTGTCGTGTGTCTAGATATTGATCCTAATGTTACGGTATATTCGAGAGCTGGTACCACACTGTCGTGTGTCTAGATATTGATCCTAATCTTATGGTATATTCCAGAGCTGGTACCACGCTGTCGTGTGTCTAGATATTGGTCCTAATGTTATGGTATATTCGAGAACTGGTACTAAGCTGTCGTGTATCTAGATATTGATCCTAATGTTCCGGAGCTGGCACCACGCTGCCATGTGTCTAGATAATGACCATACTATTATGTTATATTCCAGTGATAGAACGACGCAGTGTTGTTGTGTCAGACGTCGCCGATCCGCTACCTGTATGTGACAGAGACTATGTATACATAACATCTACACATAAAGAACTGTTGAAGCTGAGATATGTCTCCATACATCCACATCCAATACACTTTCTTTTCCGTTCATGTGATATACTGTTAGTATTAATACCACCCAATCTAAATTATGTCGTCCAAACGTCTTCAAGAATGTGAAATCTGCAGAAAGGCATGCTTGTCAAATGCCTCTCTACGCGTACATCAGCGCATTCATATAGGAGAGCGTCCGTATCAATGCGACATCTACAAAACGACTTTTACTGTAGCTGGAAACCTTCGGAAACATCAGAGCATTCATACAGGAGAATGCGCTTATGAATGCGATATCTGCAATAGAGCTTTTAGCGTGGCTAAATCTCTTCGTAGACATCAGCGCATTCATACAGGAGAGCGCCCGTATCAATGTGAAATCTGCAAGAAGTCGTTTAAACAAGCTGAAGTTCACCAGTTTATTCATACAGGTGAACGCCCTTATGAATGTGAAATATGCGCACATGCTTTTAGTAGAGCTGAGTCTCTTCGGATACACCTACGGATCCATACAGGAGAACGCCCTTATATATGTGGTATATGCAACAAGGCGTTTAAAGTATCTGGAAATCTTCAATATCATCTGCGCATCCATACTGGTGAGCGTCCATATGAATGTGCTGTATGCAAACGGGCTTTTCGGATGGCTAATGTTCTCCGAAATCACCAGCGCATCCATACAGGAGAACGTCCTTATGAATGTGAAATATGCAACAAGGCTTTCAGTGCAGCTGGAAATCTTCGACGTCATCAGCGCATTCATACAATATAGCTGCCGTTTGAATGTCGTATAGCTATGCAGCAATGATATCGTCGGCGTCATCAGCGCATTCATACAATATAGCTGCCGTTTGAATGTCGTATAGCTATGCAACAATGATATCGTCTGCGTCATCAGGGCATTCATACAATATAGCTGCCGTTTGAATGTCGTATAGTCATGCAACAATGATATCGTCTGCGCCATCAGAGCATTCATACAATATAGCTGCCGTTTGAATGTCGTATAGCTATGCAACAATGATATCGTCTGCGTCATCAGCGCATTCATACAATATAGCTGCCGTTTGAATGTCGTATAGCTATGCAACAATGATATCGTCTGCGTCATCAGAGCATTCATACAATATAGCTGCCGTTTGAATGTCGTATAGTTATGCAACAAGAATATCGTCTGCGTCATCAGGGCATTCATACAATATAGCTGCTGTTTGAATGTCGTATAGTTATGCAGCAAGGATATCGTATGCGTCATCAGAGCATTCATACAATATAGCTGCCGTTTGAATGTGATGTATGTATGCAGGGGAAACTGAGACTTTTCGTTTCATGCAAGATGTATATGGAATTTGCAAGAAAGCTTTTAATTCAGATAGAACGCTTTCGAGGGCATGACTACATTCATACTGGAGCACACCATTATCGAAGTGAAATATGCGAGCATGTATTTAATTCTCTGTTGTATCAGCGCATTGTACACTCTGTCAGACGTGTTGTTACAGGTATTACTCCTGGGAGATATCCGCACACTCTATCAAACGTGTTGTTACAGGTATTACTCCAGGGAGATATCCGCACACTCTGTCAGACGTGTTGTTACAGGTATTACTCCAGGGAGATATCCGTACACTCTGTCAGAAGTGTTGTTACAGGTATTACACCTGGGAGATATCCGCATACTCATAGCTCATTACTTTATAGCGTGCTAAAATCTCTTTCACTTATTTTAGACATTGTCTGATTTTGTATTTGTGTAAGTATTCCCGTCTTTATTAACACGTGTATGTCAATATTTTCTTTTAATTTGGAGGCCGGGTAAGGGTATGTCAAGTGTTTTGTCAATATTATGTATGTACAAGATTGTAATCTGGTTGATGTAGTACATCCTATGTATTCCAGTCTGCATTGGCATGTGTACATCCATATTGCATTTACAATGAACTCAGTTAAATTGCATAGTTCTTGTTTTTTCATTTAATTAAACTTTTATTTGTTCAGATTCAGGTTCATTGTTTGCTAATTTATTTTCCATATCGTGTAGGCCAATTGTTTTTATTAATGTATGCTCGCGCTTCAGTTCAATCTTCTTTTATTATGCATTTTAATATCTTGATTTCATATAGAACTTTTAATAAGTTACCACATTGTATTTGGATTAGAATCTATATTTAAATCGCAAGCTTCGGAATTAAATCAAGGCCAATCAAAGGAAACATGTCCTTTACATGACTTTATCTATATTTAAATGCCAGATACTGAACGGGCTATGCTATGAGGAAAGACTGGCTGAACTAAACCTCGAAATACACCTATTCAAGATTATGAATGATCAGCTGATGATATAGACTGTGCTCAGTTATTTGAATTCTCCAACAATCAGGGTAGCGAAATTTTCTGAAGCTTCACAAGCCTTATGCAAACAAAAGTGTTCAATTAACCGCCTTCCTACACCGAGTAAATAACAATTGGAATGCACTACCTGACTACATAGCAAGTGCTAAGCATGTTATATAGCCACAGTTTAAGTCTGAACTAGATAAAAAGTGTTGCACCAGTGAGAGTCGACACCTGTGACGTATACTAGTATATACTGGAATAGCACAACGACGCAAGGGAACCAACAAGCATTTGAGGATTAATAATGTCCCCTATTACTTTGTACTAAAAGGTACACCAAAACATAGTAAAACTATTTTCCAGGGTTTTAATACAAGAAAAATATTGAGATAATCTCCCTTTCATTGACTACACCATTTGTTAAATTTTGAAAAGGTAAAGAAATGCAAATAAACGGGTAAAGATGTGAGGATTTTGGAAAGTTAAGGGTAGCATCATTCTATTTCATCTATTTCTATATAGTATCTAATCTTAATTAATAACTTGTATTTACGATGATATTTTTTTTAATAATTTGTTGATGTCCAAAATAAAGTAACCAAGCCCAAGTCGGGGTTCGAACCCATGACTGCCTGATCCTTGTGTGGCGTCCGTGGTCCAATGATAGAGCGTCGGATTTGGAATCGAACGGTCCGGGTTCGATACTCAGTCAGGCCACGTATATAGTGTCATTGAGCAAGACACATTGCTTAGTACTTGTTAACCGCTATGGTCGGCTAAGCATGCATGCCCAGGAAAACATGTCTAGGTCCCCGCAAGGGGTTTGACATTAATGGAACATACATACATAGATCCTCCATTACCTGGAGGCGAACACTCTACCGCGTCGCTATAAAAACTAGCTCTATGGTCTCCCTATATACCACTACAGAAATATTCTTCATTCTAACTTGTTTGTACATGTCCCACTCTGGAGCATTATCGTACAAAGTCTGTATGTTATAGTGGAAGGTACCAGTACTCAATTATCCAATCTCCGCAAGCGTTGGACAACTTTCTCACATGTCATTGTATCACTTGTTTCTGACATGGAGCGAACCTGCGGCAGCAGCAGGGGGGGTGAGTAACAAAATAAATGGGAGCCTCGGCGCCCCACGTTGAGCCCTCCCTCCATGTTCCGGGTGAACAGACCTCTTAATTTGGGCCGAGGAGGCTCCCAGCCCCATTTCAGACAGCCAAAAAACACCCATATATGAGTCAGGGGACGGATCACAACCCTCGCCGGCCCAGGGCTCTCAGACACTACGTGCCAAAAAAAGAAATGACAAACCACTTACCTGTCGGGGGTGAATCTCAATGATTATTAAGCCTTTTGGTCGTACCCCGGGCGCCAACGCAGCTCTCACCATCCGCTGACGAGCGAATATCAATCAAAATAAAAAAGGGCGAATATCAATCGGACATAAAAGGACGAGCCGTTCGAATCCGTACTACAAAATGGAAAGCCCTAGTCTAGTCAAATGGTCCATTTAAAGGGGGAAGTGAGTTAACGAAAAATCGAGCGCTATAGTCAAATGGTGCGGGAAATAATCGAAATTGGGGGGTTAAAATATCGACCTAAAATTGTTATCGAAGAATATACCCTCAGAAATATATATATTATATATTAAAAAAATAACGTAATCAACGCAATAAAAAAAGATTCTTAAATAATAGTTCTAATATAAGAGATATTATTTAAGAACCCTTTTTTTCCCCTTAAGTCGAAAATGTTTAATATTCTGGAGCACTAGGGATTGCTCGAGGCGTGTAATTGGGAGGACTTTCACGTTCGATAGGACCTCCCCACATACATAAACACACTACGCGCTTAGTTGTTTTAACACTTTTTTTCTCTCGTCCGATCTACCGTCAGCGATTAATTTATCGATGTTGGCCTTCGATAATACATCGGGAGATGCTCTACATTTAGTTCGGATATCCTCTTTTAAGGATTGGTATCGATCCCATTCTTCGCATACTATTTTAAATTCGGGGTCGGATATTACGTTATCCCGAATAGCTTCGCTTATTATGAGATCGATACTGTTTTTCTTAGATTGGGCGGCAATCGCTATACGATCGTGTTTTTTACTTTTATTTTCTAGATGGCGTACGACTTTTCTTCCTACCATGCATAAAAGTCCGCTAGCCGCGGCAGCTACACCCACTCCTATAGCTATCGGAGTTCCTACGATCGTCGTTGTTATAGTAACGCTTCCGACTCCGCTAACTATCGAACCCGTAGCGAATATTGTATTAGCTCCTTCGATGATATTCGCTAATCGTTTATATTTTTTAGATATAGTTACCCGATTATTACGTTCGTTATGTAGTAAGGTTTGAATCTCTACGATTCTCCCCATTCTAAAAATCGAGGGATCTACATTAATCTCTTCCGTTATAGGTATAGTTGGGTATAACGCCATCTTTTTTTTTTACTCTTTCATATTATAAATCTAGTTCAACTATTATAGCTACAACACTAATAGCGTCTAACGGTCTAGCCGAAGTCGTTACAAAGTTTATAACATTACCCGCCATCACTTCAATAGGATTAGCAAACACTATATACGCCGATCGAACGTCCTTAATTTTTGTAATACTTTCTTTTTGTGTAATTCCGTTAATTACGGGATGTACCGTAATCGTATCTAAACCATCACCTCCGCTACCAGTTTTTATGGAAGAAATAGACATGCGTAAAATTCTACCCGCTATAGTCATAGGGTATCCGGAATATTTATTATTAGCGCTATTACCGAATGCCCATCCCAATACATCGCGTAAAGGATCCCTTTCCTCGGCCCATATAGTAATAATATATTTTTTAGGTTTATTTAATATAGTTGACGTTACGGCAATTAATCCGTCTACGTGTTTTTCTAGAGCATTTAATTTACGAGTATCCAAACGGGTTTATTTAATATAGTCGACGTTACGGCAACTAATCCGTTTAATTGTTTTTCTATACTATTTAATTTAGCCGATTCGGATTTATCTAATATATTTGACGACGTTATGGCTATAAATTTATTTAATCGTTTTTCTAGATCATTTAATTTACCGTTATCTTTAATATATTCTTTATGACTACCCAGCCCGTAAATACTCATTTTACTTCGAGTACTACGGAGATCGGAAATTCGTGATTGTCTAACTTTCTTCCGTTATCATCTCTGATAGTAATATCCAATTCGTTAATACAACCGCGTTCCAAATGTTTGAATTCTGGATTAGGATAATCTATAACAACGGGCTCTCCGAAGAAAGCATTTCCCGCATCTATCCTCTTAAGGAGCATACTCGGAGCTCCATCACATACGTTATACGACGTATTTAATTGTTCTAAGTGTACTCGAATAGTTTTAGTTAAGGCAAAACCAACCTTTATTAGCGTTATACGTTTTAAATATACCTAGTATGTCACACATACCAGGTGTCATAGTTATTTTTTCGCGTTTGACATTTAGGGTTGCGATTCCGTTAGATTTACAAATGCTGATACTCGCGAAGTCGGTAAATTCTGTATCTATAAATGTTTGTAAATCCTCGAAATTCCATAAACCCGGTGATAATTTTACCGCGGTTACACTACCCTCTTTTAGATACCCAAATCCTTCGTTTATGATCGTATTATACCAACCGACCGTAAGAGTTATTGATCTGAGGCCAACGCGTAGATCGCCGCCGCGGTTATCAATATATTGTTGGAGGCTTGTGGCCTCACCCCTTTGAACATCGGTGATTGTTTGAAACATAGTTATAATAAAATATGGCTAATACTTTAAATAGAACTTTCGGCTATAATCCTTCGGTTACTTATACAACCGGTGGTGTATATAAATGCCAGCTTGAGGCCGTGAACCTAACCACCCTGATGATCACGGTCGACCCGAACGAGGTTTTCTACACCGAGGTTACGAATATCTGGCGAAAATACAGGCTACCTCCTGTCAAGACGGACACCGTGGCGCAGGCTTGGAACAACACGCCGATGCAGTTTTGGCAGAATCAGCTCAACTTCGCCATGTGGTGTGCCACGACCGGTTGCGGTGTGTCGTTCGAAGACCATCTGAACGGTGTAGGTACCCAAAACGAACCGCTGATGCAATCGGTCTATATCTTCCACGTCTACTATACTATTAGGAGGATTTTAGACGAATTACGAGTCTCGCTACCGCAGGATAATAATTTCGATCCCTTCTCAAATACGTACGACAGACGGGCCTATGAGCGGATATGCGCAGAGTTTGACGTGAGTCCGATGACCGACTGGCGGCAGAAGAGCTACCAGAACAGCAACGGGCTCGGTGATGTCTACACCCTAAGTCACAGCACGAGGGCGCGGACGAGCATGGCAGACCACGCACACATATTATCGGTCAATGTCGGTAATTTAGATCGGTCGTCGGCGACCTTCGGTCCTGAGGTCCCCGGTGAGTTTCATACGCCTTTCCTAGCTAAAGCATATTACGCTCCTCCGGTGAAAGCTCATATTGATCATATTCTGCAGGATCCGGGCGTAGACGGCGCCTGGAGCACATTTGTGCTAGATAAGTCGAACGGGTTCACCCAGGCCGGTGTTTCCCGCCTGAATGATTCAATCCGGACCTATGTCTGGGCTCTCCTGGGAGCCCAATCACAGACGAGGTCCTGCATCGTGGGAGTTGGCACGGCATTTGACGCACAGAAGCAGTTTCTAGCGAATATTGAAGACGCCATAAACGCCCCGGTGGACATCCCGTCGGCAATCAATCGGTACCAAGACGTTCTTCAGTATGCGAAGAGTCAGGTAGATTTCGTCTTCGGCCACAGCCTCTACATGGCCCCGAGTGACATGTTGCTGCGAATCGGTCATCGGGCCGGATACAACAATGAAATCGTGATAGCTAGCTCCAACATGTCCTTAGGTCACAATGACGATGTCAACGAGGTGGCTGTCATACCAATAACTCACGGGGGCTTCTCCGCCGGTCCGCTTCATCAAAAGATTGCCGAGCCGGAACCAAGCCCACCGGCAGCGGTTCCCACGGGAACGACTGATGAAGAACAGCATGAAGATGAGAAAAATGCGCTCATTGTGGTTGGCGTCATCTCAGGGTTGGCAAGTCTTTGGCTATTACCCTAGTAATGTACTAACCTAGGCCGCGCCAGGCTGCAACATACAGTAGCCCGCCGACGGCAACGACCAGTGCCCATATATTTTCTGAGAGCCACCCCCGCCGTCTTGCTCAAGAAGGTGAGGAGCCAGGAGGCAATGCCACCGATAATGCCAGGAAGCGCTGCCGCAGCCTTTCCGGCGAGTTTTGCCAGTGCCCTACCAAAATATTTCAACACCTTTTTAGCCCACTCCTTGATGCCCTCCTTAGCGGGAACCGCTGCAGCGGCCCCCGCAGCACCCCCGCCTGTAAGAGCCAGCACAAGCGTACTCACAATAAACCCGAGTGCAGTCATAATGCTTACTAGTGTGACGCCCTGCTCTCTGAACAACGTGCGAAGACGCTCGCCGAGCGTGGTGTCCTCATGGAGGACCCGTGATATAGTTTCGCGGATCCGAGTGATTTGTGTACGGAGCGCCTCCCGGTTGGCAGAGGCGGCCCCCAAGCGGGCTGCTCTTTCATCCTGCAACCCCTGCAGGCGCTCAGTGATCCGCCGCTTATCGTGTGTTGTGTCGGCCTCGGCTAGTTTTCTTTTATCTAGCGAGACGTGTTCATCGAGTTCCGTCAATTTGGCGAGGTTGTTGGTTAGCTCGCCCCGGACCGTCTGCATGGTTTTATTAAGCCCGCGGAGTTCACGAAGGTTTAACGGCGGATCATCCATTGTGCTGAGTATGTCTTCTATCTGATTATCGGTGAACGTCGTCTCCACTGTGCGAATAACATCGGTGGCGACTTGCGGGATCTCGTTGAGTTCAACTGTTTCTATTTTGTCTGCTGCTCCACCTAGCTCAGTGGTAGCTGCATGGAGGGCCTCTACTGCCCGGGCGGATATAATTGTTTTACCTCGCACCCAATCCGTGAATCCAAGCTCGTCTCTAATGATTTGGCCGCCACCTCGCTTCCCGGCAATGGTATTTAATGAGAGTGGCTCGCCGGTGCGGGCATTGACAATCTCGATGTTAGAGGCGGATTTCAGGTGCAATCTACCGTACCGATTCAATTCAAACTTGGAGTAGTCACGGCCAACCGACGGGACCATGCCTTTTTCTGCCAGTTCGCCGTAGTAGGCATCTACGGCGGATCCTAGCAGTTCCTGACTAAGAGGCCCGATGGCCCCCCCCAGGAGTGACATTTTCGTACGCCTGCGTCCCGCCAGGCAACATACCGGTATCATAGGTGTCTTCTACATCATCTTCTACATCATCGTCGTGTACGACATCATCCATATCAATGTCTGCCATCGTATTGAAGGCTACCACATTTGGGTTCAATATAGTAATGGCTTCAACTCAATACGGACGCAAACTCAATCCATACCGCAGGCTGCGGGAGCCCCTCGGGGCAAAGGGCATAAGACAGAGCGTGGTCATTACGAACAACCCCTCGACCATTGACCAGAACCAGCAGCTCTTGGTCCGCTTCCCCAACCTTGGAGCTAACGACGTGATTGTGCCAGGGACCGTTCGCCTCGCTTTCACCATCTCACTGACGTCGACAGACGTAAATCGAACCGTCGTCCAGAACCTGGGCCGCGCCATAGTCAAGAAAACGACTATCAAAATCAGTGGTAATGAGATTATGTCTATCGATGACTCCGATGTCTACTACTGTTACCAAGCAACAATCGGAACGTAACCAGACTTAGAATCGATGCTGGTAACAAGGCAGATAACGATGCCGCGCACAACGCAATTTCTGCGACATACGGTAACCGCTACCACATCCCACTCGACTTTGAGCTGCTGGAGAGCCACATGCCATTCTATCAAAGCGCACTGGCAGACCGCCTGGAATACGAACTAACGTTCAACGACTATAGCCGTGTTCTCATCGCTACAGACGTGAACTCGACGTATGCGGTGGAAAACATTTCACTGGAGTACGACATGGTCACGCTGCCCGACCTCGCTCGAAGGATTAGAGAGCAGTATACCGGGCGGCTTGCAATCCTTTATGACAGAGTTCTTCGTCATCGCAAAATAACGAAAAACAAAAACGACACCCTGTGGAACATTAATATCAACGTCCCGGCCCGCTCGATGAAGGGAATTCTGATGCTGTTCGAGGAGGCCGGGGCTAGAGAAACCGAAAGCTTCTACAATCCCAAAATTACCAAGGTTGAGGTGACAATTGAGGGTGTCCCCAACCAGCTGTACAGCCAAGGCATGCGCGCCTACCAGCAGTGGGATGAAGCCAAAAAGCAGTTTGCATGCGGCTCTAAGCGCGCCCCAAAGATTGCTGCGGTCGCCAAAGACCTACAGCTCGCGGACGTCTCTCTGGCAGAGTTCCTAACTTCGAAATACGCATTGTGGCTCGATTTGCGGACCAGCGATGATGACCAACTCCATGGCAGTGGGCGCAGAGTGGAGAATGCCAGCGAGGGTGTAACAATCCAGATTGCCAAAGAAGCAGACGCCGATGGCGCATTGAACGTGTATCTGTACATCATTACAGATGCACAGCTCAACATTGAAGATGGTCGATTCGTCAGTGCGCTCTACTGATCTACTACCCCGCGACCCCCACTCGGCCATCATATGCGGTCAGACTGGTTGCGGTAAAACTGTATTCATACTGGACTTGCTCGAGGGCCCCTACCGCGGGATCTTTCGGCACATAGTGATCCTCTGTCCCACGATTGCGCATAACGCAACTTACCAGAGCCGCCCTTGGATCTGGAAGGACCCCGAGGTCTACATACTAGACTCCTGTGAAAAGTTACATACCTGGCTGCGAGTCTTCTACACCATGTTCCAGGGTGAGCCCACCCTGTACGTGATTGACGACTGCTCGGCCAAGACAGCTATGACCAAAAAGAAGGACATGCTGTCAGAGCTGGCCTTCAGCGGACGGCATGCGCTGCAAAGCGTCTGGGTGTTGACCCAGAAATACAACTCAGTTCTGAAGGATCTCCGCGAGCAGACACGCTGGGCCGCGGTCTTTCACTGCAAAGATCGTGACTCCTTCGAAGAGTGCCTTCGAGAGAATGACGTCATTCCTACGTATGAAGAGCGAGCCAAGGTACGGCAAACGCTTGCAGGAACAAAACACAGCACATTGCTGTTAAAGACGGACCAACCAGCTGCTTATAAAGTGCTATTCACAGCTTAACATGTGGGAAGCAATTCTGCTAATCACCCAGATCTTAATTTCCACCACATTGGGTTGGTTCGTGTGGCAGTATGTTAGACTTAAGAGGCGAGTACGGATAGCACTAAGAAAAATGAACTGCGACGAACTTCTTGATCAGTTGATGGATGCCGCGCCCCCGATTGATGGGCCGATGGAAACATCGGTCCCGACTACCGAGACGCCGGGAGACGAGAGCGCCCGTCAAGACAACAAGCGTCAACGACTTGCAGCCCTAGCAGCAGGGGGGCAGACTGAACAATATCTAGGACGACAACTCACAACCGAGCATATTGACAATATGGCAAATAATACTATCGAGAAGCTCTACGCGCGCTATGAAGCGAGACTCGGGGCCGCGATGACAAAAACCTTAGGGGCCGCAGTCATTCAGTTCTACGCAACAGTAGCAAGTATGTTTCTACCCATACAACCAGAAAATCAACCGAGACTAGTTGCAGACCTCGAATCTGATCCGTTTATCAACCACGTGTTAAGCACAGCCACGTGCGAGCTATATCACAGGTATGGCATGTACCTTGCACCGCTCACCGCTGCGTTAACCACTGCGAAGCATTGCCAATTTGGACACGTATGCCCGCTTACCATAGCTAACGATGTCTACACCGGAGAGAGTGACAGATCCTGTAGTTCTGACACCGGAGGAGACGCCTGCTAAGCTGCAAACAACACGACGGAAGGATCCTAAAAAACAAGCGGCAGGACGGGCAGGGGCTGCGGCTCGGAAGGCCAAGGAAGATAAAATACGTGCCGAGCTCAGAGATGCTAAAGCCATGTTGCAAACATCGAAACCCTCAGTTGCTGTCACCCCGGTGGAACAGGGCAACGCTGGAGAACAAACGGTTGTCGCCCCGCAGCATGTTTCAGCGGTGGAAACCGAGACGAAACACTGGTACCAGTGTAGCGAGGTCTGGACCCCATGGATCGTTGGCGGTCTTGCATGTGCCTTATGGGTTGTTGTGAACAGTAGGCGGGAGGCGCATAAACCAATGCCCGCCAGAGCTAACATTGTCGTTCCGACAGCGAGTCATTTAAAGACTTCGCTTGACCCATTCTATATGCAATAGTCGCGCGAAGAAAAACAATGTCTACTGACGGAAAAATGTTGGCCAATGCGGCGTATCATTCGGTTGTGGTATCTGGCCTGGCTGTGGGCTATGCACGCCTGGGTAAGATGACCTTCAAAGCAGCTACCCCCAAGCTGGACTTCAATGGCTATGACGTCGGCATGGTAGTTCTTGATGTGGGCCTGGCCATGGCCACGAAAGATATGCTAATTAAACATGGGATCATACCTGCAAATATCATGAAGTAGACGTATGTATAACAACAATGGCCTCGATCGCAATGCTAGTTGGGGGCGCCCTGGTCAACGCGCTGGCCTTCAGCGGTAGCAACTACCTATTCTCGAAGCTGCGAAGCTCGGGTGTTGACGAGGAGCGCAAACGGCACGACACAGCTGTAGAACAGCTCCAGACCGCGCAGTCAGCATGGTCCAACAAACGGGCTGAACGCCTTGATTGGATTAACGAAGAACTCCGCCGTCAGGGTCATGCCGTGCAAACTTTCCGGGACGTCGACACGGCGATCCGTGAGTACGCGCAGGTATTTCCGCATGTCGCGCCGCTGGTGTCGGAACGACAGCCTCGGCTCTCCGACTTCTATACACCTAGCGATGACCAGAAAGATCGTGAGATTGTCTTCGCCGTCCTGGGGATGACCGCGATAGTCCTCGTGGCATACAAACTCGCCAAGTAATTGTCGCGCTTGAGATTTTGTTTCCTTTCTATATAGATATGGGTTTACAAGAGGAGCTGTACTTTGCAATGCTTGAAGTCGGGTACTGTGCCAAGCGAAACAAACATCCTGGCCCCCTTGGTGATACTATGATAAACACGGCGCGGTGATTCCTGGAGTCCTGGCGTACCGATCACGCTGCTGTGCAGAAATTCGCAAATGCAAATGGAAGGGGCCGCGCCTAAAAACCTCGCCGCGGCTGCTTCTTCAGCCAACCCCGTGTCACATCTTCGGAGACCTTAGCGGCCGCGGCGAGGTTTTTTATGGCTGCGAGCCCCTTCCAGTAACCGCGGGGACTGTAGTATAGCGAGCTAAGATTACTGTCGGTCATGGTATAAGCTAAGCTTGTGACATGACTGTTTCGCTATCCAACGCGCGAATGTATTCTAATAATCCTATGAGTCTCCAACATGCCCTGCGTGTCATCGGATCTAGCAACCCCGTTGTAGCTCTAAGGTCAGTTGGGCCTGATAGGATCCTGGTAGCGAATTTCTGCACAGCAGCGTGATCGGTACGCCACGACTCCAGGAATCGCCGCGCCGTGTTTATCATAGTATGACCAAGGGGGCCAGGATGTTTGTTTCGCTTGGCACAGTACCCGACTTCAAGCATTGCAAAGTACAGCTCCTCTGGTAAACCCATATCTATATAGAAAGGAAACAAAATCTCAAGCGCGACAATTACTTGGCGAGTTTGTATGCCACGATAGTGCCATTATGGTTTTTACCACCAGATCTGTGAAAACATTTGTAACCAAACGAAATTTGGTGTACATATTCACAAACATGTCTAGTATCACAGAAAAAAATGTTCCATCTCAACTCCCAGAGGAAAAAAAATAGCGGCCATTTTTCAAAATGGCTGCCAAAAACCTTGGGCGAAACACATAAAATCTTGAAACTCCGTCTATATACCTGTGTAATACCTCATTTTTTTCGTCTTGGAGAGCCCTAACCATATTTAATCATCAAAATGACATTTAGGGTTGTTTCCACCTTCTTGGACCGTTTTTTCAATATGATTGACAACAGCTTCAGGCGAAACACATAACATCTTAAACATGGGTTTATCTGATTTTTAGTGTATAGGTCTACATGACAAATAGTCTGGCAGCAGTGGTGATTGGATTGGTTTTTTACTGTTTAATATGCCGTTAAAATCAGCTTTGTTGCAATAATTTTACAATAATTCAGTTTAATGGTGCTCCCACTGTGATGATCCCGAAGTGAGCAGCATAAAAAGGTTGGTATTAACACAGTGTAAACACGCGACGCTGGACAGTTGTCTGCTCTCATGAGACATCCCAAAATTGATGATGAATCCCCTCACACCATATATATAGTATAAATAGTTTAATTAATTTGTTATTGTTAACTTTAGGAACATGTTTTATAGATAAATTTGTAATGTGTTGTGAGTTTATAAAAGATAAACTTTAACTTCCATGCATAGGCTAGCAAAACTTGTTATACAGCCAATCTCGGGATGTTTGTATTATTATTATTGCCATACATTTAAAGGGCCTAATATCTTTCAGGTACCACATACACTGTGGCGGGTCGAGAGAATAATATGACTTCAATGAAGTGTATACTTTGTGGAGATGGAGGAGACAAACATTTGTGTAAATCATCAGAACAGATATATCAAACCCTATGCTCTCAATCGATCAAATTAGAGGATACAGAGCTGTGTCATAAATTAGAAGATGCCTGGGCAAAAGGATGCCTCTTTTATCATACCGACTGCTGTACAGATCTGTATAATAAAGTAAAGACAGCATCAAGAGCAGCCAAAAGAGTTGGTGAGTTCAAATTACAGTATTAGGCACCTCATCGATCGTACCCCAGAGTACCGTTATACCCCGGAGTACTGTGGAGTGTGGAGCGCCACCAGAATTTAATGTTGAACAATCAGGGATATATAGGCCTATGAATTTTCAGCATTATGTACATTTTCTGTTTTAGAAGCGGAGTCCAGAGGTCATGATCAAACCAATAAGAAACGACGCACATCTGCTGTTCATCTGCCGTACAAGAATCGATGTATTCTATGTAATGAAGTCGTCAAATTATGGCCTAAACACCCAGGTAAATCTACTCAGTGATAATTCTAATAATAGGCCTACTAGTAGGCTAGATGTGTTAAAATTGTTTTTACTTAATTATTTATGATCAATCCCTGATTCTTAATGTTTTACAGACAGAGCCAGAGCATCATATAGAGTACCAGATAACATCACAGCTGATAGCTTGAAAGAATCGTTCATGAATACTGGCCGAAAAAGAAAGGATCAATGGGGCATAGAAGTGTGTGGTCGGCTTGAAGGCATGAATGACCTTGTAGCTGAAGAAACGTTGTACCATGTCCAGTGCAGAGTGTACTTTGAAGCAGGAGGGGATCCTCTTACATCAAAACATGTAGGCCTACGTTTGTGTTTACGTTAAATTACATTGCCAAGAGCATTATAAATTGAGAGTCACAGAGTGTTGTTATTTTTTATTTGTCAGTTTAATACAATAGTCTCAAGTGAATGATAATATGATTCAAGGTCTATTCCATTTTTTATACCAGGATGGAGGTGCAGGACGCAAGGTGGATGTCGAGCGGGAGGTGTTATTCTGTCGACTCTGCTCGTGGCTAGAATCTGAACTGGAAGAGGGCGTGCTTACCCTGAATGATGTCTACATTAGATACATTGGGCTTGATAAATCACCTGATAAATCTGTGGTGTACTCCAAGCGGTATTTAAAAGAGAAACTTATAGCAAAATACAAAGAATCTTTGTACTTTACGTCACAGGAAAGAAGGACTGATATCTTGTGTGTTAAGGACCAAACAAATAACATCCTTCGTCAGCACCATAAACACCTGCAGCAGACAGATGATGAGAAGACCCTAATCATAAAAACAGCTTTGAAGTTCATATGTAATGATATGAAAGTAGCTAACCTCAATCGAGATGTATATCCCAGCGTTCAGAGTATGGCGGATACACAACACCAACTAAATTCTGTCCCGGATAGCTTAAAATTGTTTCTCAAGCCTATTGTCAAAACTGACAGAAAGGTGGCGGTCTGGGGCCAGAATTTTATCAAAGCTTACCGACCTCGATCAGGTGTTGCACCATTTCAGATGGGACTTGCTTTGCAGGTAGAACACCGATACGGATCAAAATGGCTACTTAACCGTCTGCATGGCTTAGGTTACACAGAATCATATAAAGAGGTCCACAATTACAAATATTGTTATCTGAAAATGAAACAAAATTATAGTACAACACTTGAAACAGTGAATGAAGAGGTAGAGGAAAATGATGAGCTTGACGTAGACACAGAGTTGTTTAACAATGAAGGTAATGATTGCGGGATGCCTGAAACCAGTCAAGAATGCCCTGTCCCCACAGTATCTGAAACAAACACAGTGTCTGAAACAACAACCTCTGATAACAATGTTTCTCAGTATGTAGCTGACAACATGGATATGAATATTGTGTCAATATATGGCAACACAGGTTTTCACGTGATGGGAATGATTGGATTAAATAGCTCCTCCATAGCCCCTCCAGAAAACAAGTCATTTGAACGAACTAGACTTTCAGCACATGAAAAGCAAACTTATTAAACAAAGATAAAGTTGACATACCACACTTCATTGACTGCAAATCAAAGGGAATTGAAACAAAGTCATTCATCCCATTAGATGATTTGAAAGCATCTGTGAGTCATGGTCAGCCTTGCACAATCAGTGGTGATGTCCTCTGGGCTCTTGGATGGGTCATAAAAGGACTTCAACCAGATTTTCAACACTGCAACTGGAATGGGTGGATGAAACAAATACATAAAGACCATGCAAAAAAAGTTACTGATATAACATTTCTCCCTGTCATCGAAGGCTATCCAAATGAAAAAGGCACAGTACTTGCCACACTACAATAATGTCTTCGATTGTCCAACGGGAAGCCCGCCATAATTACATTTGATCTACCCCTTTGGTTAAAAGCTCTCGATGTCTCCATACAAAAGAAGCTACCTGTGTTGCCTAGGTTAGGTGGATTCCATACACTGAAGTCTTTTCTGGGGTCAATCGGATATATTATGGAAGATTCTGGCCTCCATGAATTAATTAGACTAGTTTACGCAGGTTCTACAACCGCAGAACACATCATGCAGGGTGGATGCTATGACAAGGCCATACGCTCACATTTGCTGATAGATGCAGCTCTTGTGGAACATGTCATGCGGGATGAATTCAGTAGTGATGAGTTGCTTGAAATCAAGAATACAATTAAAACAGTATCTGATGAGAAACTCGGATCAGATTATCAGTCGCCATTCTTAACACAGATTATAGCCAGGTTCAACCAAAAGTTTGAGAAACTATCTGATGGAGGAAGAACTCCAGCATTATGGGTCCAGTACCATAAAATGGTTGACACTATTAAAATTTTCATCAGGGCAGAACGTGTGGCTGACTGGAAATCCCATCTTTATTGCATAGCTACTCGTATGCTAGATACATATGCTGCAGCTGGTCACCACCAGTACGCCAAGGGTGCACGCATGTACGTTCAAACAAAGAAGGAGTTTGAAACTGATCCCGATTTCAAAGACACTCTTCAAAACTACTCTGATAATGGAGACCATGTTGTACGATACTCTGACCAGGAATGGTCTGGCACATGGACTGATATGTCTATTGAGCAGAAATTAATGAAACCATCTAAGTCTCTTGGTGGTATGGATAGAGGAAGGATGAAAAACAGTGAATCAGGTCATCGCGTCTGGCTGGAAACACTGAACCACATGACCAGCATCAATTTACTGATGGAAGAACATGCCGATGAAGATTCATCTCAACAAAGTGATATCCACAAAGACTTGGGATCTACTAGGATGCAAAGAGACGCAGAGGCAGTGGCACATATAGGCACATGGTTTGATAGCAGAAAGCCCTTTGATCAAGATAGAGACCGAGCTTTATTAGTCTCCTTCTCAACAGGTTTTACCAGCACGATGTAAATGCCGATCAGGCCATGAAAGTTGGGGAACAAATGAATACAATTCTAAATAACAAGAAGTTTGGCAGCTCAATGGAGCTCAAGGCTAAAGTTCACCCCTTGTCCATACTCAGGAAAGCCCCTTTACTGAATGACGTGAAAGTTCATGTTCAGCCACTTAAGCTCTTCAATAGGCTGATTATTATTGTTCAGCGATTCGACTCTGTTCAAGAATCACTCAAATATGAGCTGACTCTAATTCCACTCTCATTGTTTGACAATAATCACAAAATGAGAAAAGCGAACAAAGCTGAATTTTCTAAAGCATGCCTGAAATCACTGACCACAGCTAGTAGTAGTTGCCCTACTGTCTTCATATGGTTAAGTGGGAGCAAGGGGATACATGGCAGGATATCGCAGACAGGTATTTAAAATTTGTTCTAAATCTTGTCGCCACAGTAAGCCATCGAGAGTGTGTAACTGTTGTGTTTGATGGAACTCTTCATTCTACTAAAGACCATGAGCACGTACGCCGTACAAAACACTTGTGTGGAAATCTTACAATTAAGCTAGACATGATTCACCTCGTTGGACGTGAGAAGTTCCTGGACAATAAACTGAACAAGAGTTGGCTTATCAAGTTTGTCAGTGATAAACTTGACACTCACGCTATCAATGTCATTCAATGTAGGGACGATGCAGACACTGATATTGTAAAAGAGACATTATCTGCATCCAGAAAAGGCCCTGTTGAGGTTCGTGTAGAAGATACAGATGTCCTAGCAATGTTGTTGTATCATGTCACAGAAGATTGTAACAATATATTCATGACGACATCAGGTGGAACCTACAACATTCAACATATTCACGATAGACTCAGTCCATTGAAATTGAAATACCTTCTTGTGTGCCATGCCTTTACTGGTTGTGACACCGTCTCCTCTATAATGGGTCACGGAAAAAGCACTCTAGTTGATAAGTTGTGTGGTGGATCAATGAACAGACATTTAGATGTGTTCCTAAGTTCTGATTCAACCAAGGATGAAATTATAAAGGCAGGGATTCTATTGTTCCAGTTTACATACAATGCCCCTGGTGTTACATTAGCTCAGACCCGTTACCATATGTTCTCGAAAAAGGCAGCCGCTGGAATCATAAGCCCTGAGTATTTACCACCAACTGAAGGCGCTGCAGCTCAGCACTCACTGCGCACATATCTTCAAACGCAAGACTGGCTCAGTCTGAAGAGTATGTCACGAGATGCAGAGGAGTATGGGTTTAAGTTCGGGGATCACGGGTATGAGCCAATCACTACCCTCGATGAATGGGCACCGTCTCAGTTAAGAAACTTAACCAGATGCAACTGTCAAGCACCCTGTGACACAAAACGATGCAGCTGTGTGAAGAATGAAGTCAGCTGTATTTCAGCATGTGGTTATTGCAAGGGAGTGACTTGTAAAAATGCTCTTCAATGATGTATTTTGTGAGACTAATATTGACATGCTGTTCTTTATCGATGTTTTCATGTTTTCTTGTAACTCTAATTCTTACAAATTGTCCATTTGTATGAAACAAAGGTAATATTAATGTTGTTATAAAAGGTTTTAAGGCACCGGTATAACCCTGAACAATCTGAATATTACTCTTTGCATGGCAATATGATTAAACATTAGACCTAATAAGATTTTGTGTATTTCACTTGACACTGTTGGCGGCCATATTGAAAAAACGGTCCAAGACGGTGGAAACAACCCTAAATGTCATTTTTATGATTAAATATGGTTAGGGCTCTCCAAGACGAAAAAAATGAGGTATTACACAGGTATATAGACGGAGTTTCAAGATTTTATGTGTTTCGCCCAAGGTTTTTGGCGGCCATTTTGAAAAACGGCCGCCATTTTTTTTCCTCGGGGAGTTGAGATGGAACATTTTTTTCCGTGATACTAGACATGTTTGTGAATATGTACACCAAATTTCGTTTGGTTACAAATTTTTTCACAGATATTATCAATAGCCCCTGA
>CM026388.1:6285922-6323647 GCA_014843695.1 Archivesica marissinica | reverse complement strand
TTCTACCACGTTCACCATATATAACACCTAGTATGGTTCTACCACGTTCACCATATATAACACCTAGTATGGTTCTACCACGTTCACCATATATAACACCTAGTATGGTTCTACCACGTTCACCATATATAACACCTAGTATGGTTCTGCCACGTTCACCATATATAACACCTAGTATGGTTCTGCCACGTTCACCATATATAACACCTAGTATGGGTCTACCACGTTCACCATATATAACACCTAGTATGGTTCTGCCACGTTCACCATATATAACACCTAGTATGGTTCTGCCACGTTCACCATATATAACACCTAGTATGGGTCTACCACGTTCACCATATATAACTCCTAGTATGGGTCTACCACGTTCACCATATATAACACCTAGTATGGGTCTACCACGTTCACCATATATAACACCTAGTATGGGTCTACCACGTTCACCATATATAACACCTAGTATGGTTCTGCCACGTTCACCATATATAGCACCTAGTATGGTTCTGCCACGTTCACCATATATAACACCTAGTATGGGTCTACCACGTTCACCATATATAAATCCTAGTATGGGTCTACCACGTTCACCATATATAACACCTAGTATGGTTCTACCACGTTCACCATATATAACACCTAGTATGGTTCTGCCACGTTCACCATATATAACACCTAGTATGGTTCTACCACGTTCACCATATATAACACCTAGTATGGTTCTGCCACGTTCACCATATATAACACCTAGTATGGTTCTGCCACGTTCACCATATATAACACCTAGTATGGGTCTGCCACGTTCACCATATATAACACCTAGTATGGGTCTACCACGTTCACCATATATAACACCTAGTATGGTTCTACCACGTTCACCATATATAACACCTAGTATGGGTCTACCACGTTCACCATATATAACACCTAGTATGGTTCTACCACGTTCACCATATATAACACCTAGTATGGGTCTACCACGTTCACCATATATAACACCTAGTATGGTTCTACCACGTTCACCATATATAACACCTAGTATGGTTCTACCACGTTCACCATATATAACACCTAGTATGGTTCTACCACGTTCACCATATATAACACCTAGTATGGTTCTACCACGTTCACCATATATAACACCTAGTATGGTTCTGCCACGTTCACCATATATAACACCTAGTATGGGTCTACCACGTTCACCATATATAACACCTAGTATGGTTCTACCACGTTCACCATATATAACACCTAGTATGGTTCTACCACGTTCACCATATATAACACCTAGTATGGTTCTACCACGTTCACCATATATAACACCTAGTATGGGTCTACCACGTTCACCATATATAACACCTAGTATGGTTCTGCCACGTTCACCATATATAACACCTAGTATGGGTCTACCACGTTCACCATATATAACACCTAGTATGGGTCTACCACGTTCACCATATATAACACCTAGTATGGGTCTACCACGTTCACCATATATAACACCTAGTATGGTTCTGCCACGTTCACCATATATAGCACCTAGTATGGTTCTACCACGTTCACCATATATAACACCTAGTATGGTTCTGCCACGTTCACCATATATAACACCTAGTATGGTTCTGCCACGTTCACCATATATAACACCTAGTATGGTTCTGCCACGTTCACCATATATAGCACCTAGTATGGTTCTGCCACGTTCACCATATATACACCTAGTATGGTTCTGCCACGTTCACCATATATAACACCTAGTATGGTTCTACCACGTTCACCATATATAACACCTAGTATGGTTCTGCCACGTTCACCATATATAACACTAGTATGGGTCTACCACGTTCACCATATAAACACCTAGTATGGGTCTACCACGTTCACCATATATAGCACCTAGTATGGGTCTACCACGTTCACCATATATAACACCTAGTATGGTTCTGCCACGTTCACCATATATAACACCTAGTATGGTTCTGCCACGTTCACCATATATAACACCTAGTATGGGTCTACCACGTTCACCATATATAACACCTAGTATGGTTCTGCCACGTTCACCATATATAACACCTAGTATGGGTCTACCACGTTCACCATATATAACACCTAGTATGGTTCTACCACGTTCACCATATATAACACCTAGTATGGGTCTGCAACGTTCACCATATATAACACCTAGTATGGTTCTGCCACGTTCACCATATATAACACCTAGTATGGGTCTACACGTTCACCATATATAACCTAGTATGGGTCTACCACGTTCACATATATAACACCTAGTATGGTTCTGCCACGTTCACCATATATAACACCTAGTATGGTTCTGCCACGTTCACCATATATAACACCTAGTATGGTTCTGCCACGTTCACCATATATAACACCTAGTATGGGTCTACCACGTTCACCATATATAACACCTAGTATGGGTCTACCACGTTCACCATATATAACACCTAGTATGGTTCTGCCACGTTCACCATATATAACACCTAGTATGGGTCTACCACGTTCACCATATATAACACCTAGTATGGTTCTGCCACGTTCACCATATATAACACCTAGTATGGTTCTGCCACGTTCACCATATATAACACCTAGTATGGTTCTGCCACGTTCACCATATATAACACCTAGTATGGTTCTGCCACGTTCACCATATATAGCACCTAGTATGGTTCTGCCACGTTCACCATATATAACACCTAGTATGGGTCTGCCACGTTCACCATATATAACACCTAGTATGGGTCTACCACGTTCACCATATATAACACCTAGTATGGGTCTACCACGTTCACCATATATAACACCTAGTATGGGTCTACCACGTTCACCATATATAACACCTAGTATGGTTCTGCCACGTTCACCATATATAACACCTAGTATGGTTCTACCACGTTCACCATATATAACACCTAGTATGGTTCTGCCACGTTCACCATATATAACACCTAGTATGGTTCTGCCACGTTCACCATATATAACACCTAGTATGGTTCTGCCACGTTCACCATATATAACACCTAGTATGGTTCTGCCACGTTCACCATATATAACACCTAGTATGGTTCTGCCACGTTCACCATATATAACACCTAGTATGGTTCTGCCACGTTCACCATATATAACACCTAGTATGGTTCTGCCACGTTCACCATATATAACACCTAGTATGGTTCTGCCACGTTCACCATATATAACACCTAGTATGGTTCTGCCACGTTCACCATATATAACACCTAGTATGGTTCTGCCACGTTCACCATATATAACACCTAGTATGGTTCTACCACGTTCACCATATATAACACCTAGTATGGTTCTGCCACGTTCACCATATATAACACCTAGTATGGTTCTGCCACGTTCACCATATATAACACCTAGTATGGTTCTGCCACGTTCACCATATATAACACCTAGTATGGTTCTGCCACGTTCACCATATATAACACCTAGTATGGTTCTGCAACGTTCACCATATATAACACCTAGTATGGTTCTGCCACGTTCACCATATATAACACCTAGTATGGTTCTGCCACGTTCACCATATATAACACCTAGTATGGTTCTGCCACGTTCACCATATATAACACCTAGTATGGTTCTGCCACGTTCACCATATATAACACCTAGTATGGTTCTGCCACGTTCACCATATATAACACCTAGTATGGGTCTTCCACGTTCACCATATATAGCACCTAGTATGGTTCTACCACGTTCACCATATATAACACCTAGTATGGTTCTGCCACGTTCACCATATATAACACCTAGTATGGTTCTGCCACGTTCACCATATATAACACCTAGTATGGTTCTGCCACGTTCACCATATATAACACCTAGTATGGGTCTACCACGTTCACCATATATAACACCTAGTATGGTTCTGCCACGTTCACCATATATAACACCTAGTATGGTTCTACCACGTTCACCATATATAACACCTAGTATGGTTCTGCCACGTTCGCCATATATAACACCTAGTATGGTTCTACCACGTTCACCATATATAACACCTAGTATGGTACTGCCACGTTCACCATATATAACACCTAGTATGGTTCTACCACGTTCACCATATATAACACCTAGTATGGTTCTGCCACGTTCACCATATATAACACCTAGTATGGTTCTACCACGTTCACCATATATAACACCTAGTATGGTTCTGCCACGTTCACCATATATAACACCTAGTATGGTTCTGCCACGTTCACCATATATAACACATAGTATGGTTCTGCCAAGTTCACCATATATAACACCTAGTATGGTTCTGCCACGTTCACCATATATAACACCTAGTATGGTTCTACCACGTTCACCATATATAACACCTAGTATGGGTAAACCACGTTCACCATATATAACACCTAGTATGGTTCTACCACGTTCACCATATATAACACCTAGTATGGTTCTGCCACGTTCACCATATATAACACCTAGTATGGGTCTACCACGTTCACCATATATAGCACCTAGTATGGTTCTACCACGTTCACCATATATAACACCTAGTATGGTTCTGCCACGTTCACCATATATAACACCTAGTATGGTTCTGCCACGTTCACCATATATAACACCTAGTATGGTTCTACCACGTTCACCATATATAACACCTAGTATGGTTCTACCACGTTCACCATATATAACACCTAGTATGGTTCTGCCACGTTCACCATATATAACACCTAGTATGGTTCTACCACGTTCACCATATATAACACCTAGTATGGGTCTACCAGGTTCACCATATATAGCACCTAGTATGGTTCTACCACGTTCACCATATATAACACCTAGTATGGTTCTGCCACGTTCACCATATATAACACCTAGTATGGTTCTACCACGTTCACCATATATAACACCTAGTATGGTTCTGCCACGTTCACCATATTTAACACCTAGTATGGTTCTGCCACGTTCACCATATATAACACCTAGTATGGTTCTGCCACGTTCATCATATATAACACCTAGTATGGTTCTACCACGTTCACCATATATAACACCTAGTATGGTTCTGTGTTTATTGCCAGAAAAGAACGTTAAAGCGACATTATATCAGTGAAACGCAAATTTCTACAGAAAGTGGTTTCCTAGTATATGGTATAATTGTTTTTCAAATATTTGCCTAAATATACTGAGAATATCAACTAATAAACAAACGTCGTATACGCGGTTTGTTGACATAGCAAAATAATGTAAATAGGATCGACAGCCATGTGTAATACAACTCGTGTATCCTGAATAACACGATTTATGGTACATAGTTACCGCTATGTCTCACATTTGTGCCTAATCTTAGTTAAATTATATTTAACAACATTATCTCTAGCTTAGTAATGACTCCGATGATAAACAAACGTCAACTCAGAAGCATGGATAACAGTTATATGAAATGCTACTTTTAATTTTGAAATTGTGTAGATCACAAACACTGTTTATTGATTCACTGTTAGTGTTCGAATGTATTCGGAAGAATGTGTAGTAGCAATGCATTTATACGTGAAAAAATGCGTTTTATTTGATTGTTGTGATGTAATGTCGCTTTAATGTTGTATATACGTAAATAGGCAGAATGCATCCGCATCGAATGTAGTTCGATTGACTAATATAGTTCATTTTTCTTTTGGGTAAAAATGCATTTTCATGACAGGCAGTGTATAGTTTTTGTGTTGTTTCTTTTGAGAAAGTATGTGACTTGAGAAGACTTCAGACTAGTTGATGTGTAGAAAATGTGTGGTATAAGAATTCAGGCCATTTCAAACTGAAGGTTGGTATGCTTTATTATTTGGCGGAGGAATACAATGTGTAAACACATTGACGTTATTCACAGGCGAGCATTGGTTATTTGAAACTTAAAATTTGAAATATTCTTGGTGTGTTTCAGACTTGAAAAACTCTTCACAGTGGATATGGTATCAGAAGAAATGAAAGATTGTAAATATAAATGAACAGACTGCATGTTGTTACTTTTTACTAATAAATAGTATGTATTTAATAGGCAATTTATTAGTTATTTTACAACCTTAAACTAATGAAGCATTTTAATTATGATAGTTATATTGTGTCAGTCTTACAATAAATAGTTTTGCAATTAAAGACAGATTCATGACACGAAATTTGCTTTTTGTTTTCCATATACATACATATAAATAAACATTTTACGACAGCGACTTGGATATTAACAACAATTGACCAATGAGGCAACAGCATTTCCTTCACCGCGGATATATAAAATAAACTTCTCCAGTCGACAGCGAAATGAACACTATATTTCCGGATATTCGTGTGGTCAGAAGAAGGACATATTAGTTTCTAGTTGATGTTTCAACATGATTTCCGCCGTTGATAGCCTTGATCCAATATTACTACTATACGACCATATGTAACACAGCTTGTATTGTGGTTGTATATACGTAAATAGCCAGAAGTGCATCCGTGGTCCACGAATGTAGTCCCAATAACTAATATAGTTCATTTTTCTTTTGGGTAAAAATGCATTTTTCATGACAGGCATTGTATAGTTTTTGTATTGTTTTTGAGAATTTATGTCTTGAGCAGACTTCAGACTAATTGATGTGTAGAAAAGATGTGGTATAAGAATTCAGGCCATTTCAAACTGAAGGTTGGTATACTATATTATTTGGTGAAGGAATACAGTGTGTAAGCACAATGACGTTATTCACAGGTGAGTACTGGCTATGGAAAACATTATAATTTGAAGATGTTGCTCTTTTACAGTTTCATTTGAATACCTCTTCACAGTGGATGTGGTATCAGAAGAAATTAAATATTGGAAATATAGATAAACATACTGTATGTTTTTACTTTTTACTATGCATTTAATAGGCAATTTATTTTTTGTTTCGCTTCTCACCAATGCAACCCGGGTTCAATCCTCGGACCGGGAAGTATGTGAGATGGTACGCTGGTCGCTAGACCGGACAGGTGGGTTTTCTCCGGGTACTCCGGTTTCCTCCCACACGAACGACCACATATATGCTTTCATCCGCACCAACTAGAGTGATTAATATAAGTTGTTAGAACTTGATTCGCATTCGTTGTAAAATAAATACTAGTAAAGTTTATTTGTTGTTTTACAACCTTGTCTGTAGGCAAACCTATTCAAACTTGAAACACACATTCAAAAATATAAATTGGATCTCATTTATTTCATTTGAGTGAAATCATTTGCATAGTGGAAGTCGTGATAGCGCAGTGGATGCGCGTTCGCTTCAGGTGCGAAAGGTCCGGAGTTCGAGCCCCACTGGAGCCGTTATGATTGTGCCCTTAGGTAAGGCATTTAAATTCCACATTGCCTCTTCTCTCTCCTTCATGGCGATGGATTCCATCAGGAATGAGGTCTCGAGAGTGATTAATATAAGTTGAAAGAACTTGTTTCGCAATCGAGCTAAAATAAATTTGTATAACCTAAACTAATTTGCATAGTTATCTCCCTTATCACAGATACACCATGTGCACACATTTAGTACAACGTAAGTGTAATTATTTTATTTCTGATCAGATGTGTATACATGTGGGAACACTTTCGGGATTATTATATAAGTGTGACAAAGTGTCCTATCTGAGGCGGTCATAAGTACTATAATAAAGTGCATTCATGTTTATGGTGTAATATATTTTATGAGGGTTGGATAAAATGTAGGTCATTAGATGGATAGAGTCAGTAATCCCACAAAACAGGTGGCAGTAAACTAAAGCTGAAAAGTAGAATACTCTTCAATTGAAGATCAAATTTAACCCTAACCCTAATGTCCAGATTACTGCCAATTGTCCCAAGAGTACTGCCGATTGTATATTTCGTTACTGCCTCTATCGTTAACGCTACAAAACACAAAAATGATAAAATATATATACATCAAAGCAAGGCAAATAAAAACACATGTACTGATATAGGCAATTATCTAAAAGCAAATAATAATTGCAGCTCAATAAAAAAGAGCCTACAGGAAATCGTGATAGCGCAGTGGATGCGCGTTTGCTTCAGGTGTGGTGCCGTTACGATTGTGCCCATATGCAAGGCATTTAAATTCCATGTTGCTTCTTCTCCCTCGTGGCGATGGAATCCATCAGGAATGAGGTCTCGAGATTGATTAATATAACTTATAAGTTGTAAGAACTTGTTTCGCAATCGAGCTAAAATAATTTTGTACAATGTAGCTGGTGGTAGGCCCCTACTTATTTAATTTAAATGACCAAACGAGAAACGTTACTAATCATTTAAATTAAATGGGAAATGGGATATATAAGACCTCTACAGTACCGTGCCTCAGTGTGACTACTAGGAGATGGGATATATAAGACATCTACAGTACCGTGCCTCAGTGTGGCTACTAGGAGATGGGATATATAAGACATCTACAGTACCGTGCCTCAGTGTGGCTACTAGGAGATGGGATATATAAGACCTCTACAGTACCGTGCCTCAGTGTGGCTACTAGGAGATGGGATATATAAGACCTCTACAGTACCGTGCCTCAGTGTGGCTACTAGGAGATGGGATATATAAGACCTCTACAGTACCGTGCCTCAGTGTGGCTACTAGGAGATGGGATATATAAGACATCTACAGTACCGTGCCTCAGTGTGGCTACTAGGAGATGGGATATATAAGACCTCTACAGTACCGTGCCTCAGTGTGGCTACTAGGAGATGGGATATATAAGACCTCTACAGTACCGTGCCTCAGTGTGGCTACTAGGAGATGGGATATATAAGACCTCTACAGTACCGTGCCTCAGTGTGGCTACTAGGAGATGGGATATATAAGACCTCTACAGTACCGTGCCTCAGTGTGGCTACTAGGAGATGGGATATATAAGACCTCTACAGTACCGTGCCTCAGTGTGGCTACTAGGAGATGGGATATATAAGACCTCTACAGTACCGTGCCTCAGTGTGGCTACTAGGAGATGGGATATATAAGACCTCTACAGTACCGTGCCTCAGTGTGGCTACTAGGAGATGGGATATATAAGACCTCTACAGTACCGTGCCTCAGTGTGGCTACTAGGAGATGGGATATATAAGACCTCTACAGTACCGTGCCTCAGTGTGGCTACTAGGAGATGGGATATATAAGACCTCTACAGTACCGTGCCTCAGTGTGGCTACTAGGAGATGGGATATATAAGACCTCTACAGTACCGTGCCTCAGTGTGGCTACTAGGAGATGGGATATATAAGACCTCTACAGTACCGTGCCTCAGTGTGACTACTAGGAGATGGGATATATAAGACCTCTACAGTACCGTGCCTCAGTGTGGCTACTAGGAGATGGGATATATAAGACCTCTACAGTACCGTGCCTCAGTGTGGCTACTAGGAGATGGGGTATATAATACCTCTACAGTACCGTGCCTCAGTGTGGCTACTAGGAGATGGGATATATAAGACCTCTACAGTACAGTGCCTCAGTGTGGCTACTAGGAGATGGGATATATAAGACCTATACAGTACCGTGCCTCAGTGTGGCTACTAGGAGATGGGGTATATAAGACCTCTACAGTACCGTGCCTCAGTGTGGCTACTAGGAGATGGGGTATATAAGACCTCTACAGTACCGTGCCTCAGTGTGGCTACATACTTTTTTTCCCGATCTGTTATTTAAAGTTCCTATCTCTGAAGGCTGTTTTCGCATAGTACTTTCCGCCCTGATCCGATGGCGGGATTTCTGACAAAGATTTTGAATCTTTCCGGACATGAATGGTTATAAATGTGTGCATTGGTGTTAAGAATAATAATATTATAGATTTAAACAATGTTTAAGATATATTGTCTTACATTTGTGCATACGATTTTGCCATTTGAAATCGACAGGTGTGATTCTCCCACCTTTATTATACAATGGCCTTGCGTCACAAAAGAAATCCGAATGAATTATTTGTTAGTACATTTCATGAATATGAACAATTGGATATTGTACGGATATTTTGTCATACCATACAATACCATACCATACAATACCATACCACACACTACCATAGCATACAATACCATACAATACCAAACTATACCATACACAATACCATACAATACCATACAATACCATACAATACCATACCGTACAATACCGTACAATACCATACCGTACAATACCATACCGTACAATACCATACAATACCATACCGTACAATACCATACAATACCATACAATACCGTACAATACCATACCGTACAATACCATACAATACCATACCATACAATACCATACCATACAATACCATACCACACACTACCATACCATACAATACCAGACTATACCATACACAATACCATACAATACCATACAATACCATACCGTACAATACCATACCGTACAATACCATACCGTACAATACCGTACAATACCATACCGTACAATACCATACCGTACAATACCATAAATACATACCATACAATACCATGCCATACTGATATGCAACGCATATAGGAGGTAGCATTTATATGTTAATGAGGTCAAGTGATTACCTTTGCTATGTTTTGTATAGACCGTGTCGTGCAATAATCCAAGACTTCCGCGGTCATGCAAGTTTGTGTGACGCATGAGACAAGTGACCATACGTTAAATATGTATGCCGACCTGGTTATATTTGCAGGCCAGCTTACACATGAAACGCATAATGCTCGCCAGTTCAAATCCGATCTATTCTGTCGCCTTTTGAATCAATTTTCCTTGCGCTTGTGTCCTGTTTATGTATCATGTTTCCGTGATGTCTATTTATTTGACTATGTTTATGCTTGTACCGTCGAGGAATCGTAATACGACGATGAATATTGTGATTATATCTGAAATGTAACGCATTGTCTGCATTTATGCCAAGTGGTATTGTTTAATTAGCTTGAGAACTCATCGTAAATCGTAAAAGATAATTTCTCTTTGGCAAGTTTTGGAACCATGGATCCCATCTTTAACATTGCATTCTCGTAGATTTATTGATGCGTCATAGTTAAACAAGGCACATCGTAGACATTGAACTAGGAAGAGATCGACATTTCAACCGGTAAATGTATTACCGTATTAGTGTTTTGTAGCTGCCATTTTGTTCCATCGCTAGTGTGGCGTTGCCTAGCGATTTTGGAACGATCGACCACATTTGGGTCACGACCAATTTTCGGTCGCGACTACTTTTGGGTCGCTACCAATTTTCGGTCGGGTCACCACCAATTTTGGGTCGGGTCGACCATATTCTGGTAGTCCGACCAGCGTGGGGTATATAAACGACCAATTTTGGGTTGGAGATTCGCCCATTTGGTTCGCCGGAGTCGAGGGTAAATAAGCTCAATCATCATCGGAGATTCACAGACGGATCTGTAGTCCAGTAGTAACATGCTGGACTGGTAATCCAGGGATCGCAGGTTCGATCCCCTGTCTGGCCCTAATAAAATTAACAGTCTTTCCGATGGGACTTTAAACCGAGGTATCGTGTCGGTGCTGTACACCGTGCACGTAAAAGAACCAGAGGAGACTCTGGAATGGGTCTCTGTCTGTATCATTGCACTATCCTCCAAACATCTATAATGACTATTCTCTTAGTGTCGCTCATATGGGCAACCGGTAGCGACGATACATAAAGGTAGAACAAACACAGAGTTCAGCTTTCGTTTGGGAGGGACATAAGATTATTATAGCTTCGATAGGGTTAGGATCGAGATTTTCATTATTTCAACAGGAGAGAAACAGCACTTTAACTTTAGCGATTTTAGACTTCTTTCGGATCCCAGTCTGCTGTAATTTATTAAAAGTTAGTAAATGCACAGTGGTCCACTGCGATCTATACACAGTTGTCAACTGGGATCTATGCACAGTGGTCCACTGGGATCTATACACAGTGGTCCACTGGGATCTATGCACAGTGGTCCACTGGGATCTATACACAGTGGTCCACTGGGATCTATACACAGTGGTCCACTGGGATCTATACACAGTGGTCCACTGGGATCTATGCACAGTGGTCCACTGGGATCTATACACAGTGGTCCACTGGGATCTATACACAGTGGTCCACTGGGATCTATACACAGTGGTCCACTGGGATCTATACACAGTGGTCCACAGGGATCTATGCACAGTGGTCCACTGGGATCTATGCACAGTGGTCCACTGGGATCTATACAACAGTGATCCACTGGGATCTATACACAGTGATCTACTGGGATCAATTAATGATACTTAAATTCTCTTTTCTACAGAAACTTGATGTTTGGTTGTACTACTACAGAAACTTGATGTTTGGTTGTACTACTACAGAAACTTGATGTTTGGTTGTACTACTACAGAAACTTGATGTTTGGTTGTACTACTACAGACACTTGATGTTTGGTTGTACTACTACAGAAACTTGATGTTTGGTTGTACTACTACAGAAACTTGATGTTTGGTTGTACTACTACAGAAACTTGATGTTTGGTTGTACTACTACAGAAACTTGATGTTTGGTTGTACTACTACAGAAACTTGATGTTTGGTTGCACTACTACAGACACTTGATGTTTGGTTGCACTACTACAGAAACTTGATGTTTGGTTGTACTACTACAGAAACTTGATGTTTGGTTGCACTACTACAGAAACTTGATGTTTGGTTGCACTACTACAGACACTTGATGTTTGGTTGTACTACTACAGAAACTTGATGTTTGGTTGCACTACTACAGACACTTGATGTTTGGTTGTACTACTACAGACACTTGATGTTTGGTTGCACTACTACAGAAACTTGATGTTTGGTTGTACTACTACAGACACTTGATGTTTGGTTGTACTACTACAGAAACGTGTGCTATTCGTATTGTGAACTCGATGTGTAAAGGATGTTACGCTATGTAAGAACTGACATACTTCGTCAATTCACATGCACATAGTTCAGAGAACACATTTATTAATTTTATAACTAACGATTCTCATAATGTCTAGTCAGGAACTTACCATTAATTCCGGAGTACGGTCACACGTGTGTGAAATATGTAAACAAACTTTTAGCTATTCTTGGGATTTGAAGCAGCACATGCGCATTCACAGCACAGAACGGCCGCATCACTGTGAACTATGTAATAAGGCATTTAGTCGGTCTAATGATGTAAAGCAACACATGCGTACACATACTGGAGAAAAACCATATGAGTGTGATATATGTAGCAAGGCGTTTAGCAATGCTAGTCATGTAAAGCAGCATATGCTCATACATACTAGAGAACGACCACATGAGTGTGAAATATGTAAGCAAACTTTTAACCATTCTGGGAATTTGAAACAGCACATGAGCCTGCATACCACAGAACGGTCGTATCAATGTGAACTATGTAATAAGGCATTTAGTCGATCTAGCGATGTAAAGCAACACATGCGTACACATACTGGAGAAAAACCATATCAGTGTGAAATATGTAACAAGGCGTTTAGCAATTCTAGCCAAGTAACGCGACATATGCTCATACATACTGGAGAACGACCACATGAGTGTGAACTATGTAACCAAACTTTTAGTCACTCTTGTAATTTGAAACAGCACATGCGCATACATACCACAGAACGGCCGTATCAGTGTGAACTATGTAATACGGCATTTAGTTGGTCTAGCTCTTTAATATATCACATGCGTACACATACCGGAGAAAAACCGTATAAGTGTGAAATATGTAACAAGGCGTTTAGTCAGTCTGGCAATTTAAAACAGCATATGCTCATACATACTGGAGAACGACCACATGAGTGTGAAATGTGTCAAAAAGCGTTTAACAATTATAGCAGTTTAAAGCAGCATATGCACACACATACTGGAGAACGTCCATATGAGTGTGAAATATGTCAAAAAACGTTTATCCATTCTGGCACTTTAAAGCTGCATATGCTCAAGCATACTGGAGAACGGCCACATTTATGTGGACAATGTAATATGGCTTTTAGTATGGCTGGTAATTTGAAGGTACACATGCGCATACATACAGGAAAACGACCACATGAGTGTGAAATATGTAATAAAGCTTTTAGTGTAGCTGGCAATTTGAAGGTACACATGCGCATTCATAACCGGGAACGGCCCCATGAGTGTGAACTATGTAATAAGACTTTTAGGGAAGCTTTCAACTTAGAGCAGCACATGTACAAGCACACCGGAGAACGGCCCCATGAGTGTAAAATATGCAATAAGACTTATTGCCGGTATGACTATTTAAAGCGACATATTATACGCATGCATACCGGAGAACGATCACATGAGTGTGATGTATGTAGCAAAGCATTTACCTATTCTGGCAGTTTGAAACGACACATGCTCATACATACGGGAGAACGGCCACATGTATGTGAATTATGCAATAATGCATTCAGTCAGTATGGCCAGTTGAAGCGGCACATGCTCAAGCATACCGGAGAACGGCCGCATGAGTGTGAATTATGTAATAAGCGTTTTAGTCTTTCTGACAGTTTAAAGGTCCACATGCGCATACATACTGGAGAACGGCCATATGAGTGTTATATATGTAAAAAGGCGTTTAACCAATCTGGCAATTTGAAGCAACACATGCACACGCATACCGGATAACGGCCATATTTGGCGATTTTAACACATTGCATCCTTAGATATTCAATTTTAGTTCAATCTATCGTATAGTGAAAGTAGTACCCCCATTCTGTATACTCAATATTCAAATCAGTATGAGCAATTATAACTGACAAAACTGCCTTCCGGCATTTCCACAGACGGAGCTGTAGTCCAGTGGTAACACGCTGGACTGGTAATCCAGGTTCGACATTAAACCGAGGTCTCGTGTCGGTGCTGTACACCGTGCACCTAAACGAACCAGAGGAGACTCTGGAATGGGTCTCTGTCTGTATCATTGCACTATCCTCCAAAATTCTAAAATGACTAATCTCTTCAGGAGGCGCCGCTCATATGGGCAACAGGTATCGACGATAAATAAACGTAAAACACACACACTCCCGCATTTCCAAACTTCAAAAAGTTGAACCTCCCTAGAACAACAACCTCTCTACAACAACCAATATTGGGTGTGTCCGGATGGTGTTTGCTCTGGAGAGGTTTGACTGTATTTCATTATGAAGCTAATTTGCATTCCCGTACAAATGTGATCAGTGACAAAATAAACTATAACTGTATTTGTTTGAAAGTTAATAATAACATATCAGAACCATGACGGTATGGTGAAGCTAAATCACTAATATATATTGTATGAATCGCACTCGTTGATCAATTTTGCGCTAATATGGCGACAGTAATGGTTTATTGGCATAGTACGGGCAAATACTTATCTAGATGGATTCGTTGTACCTGAAAACATACGAAGATTTCTTACCGTGTTTGGTATCAAATATATGACCCAAAATGAATTTATCATATGTCGGTGGCGGCCATTTTGGATTTGTCACGTTTAAGAGTTAACCGTTGGTTTATTGGCATAGTACGGGCAAATACTTATCTAGATGGATTCGTTGTACCTGAAAACATACGAAGATTTCTTACCGTGTTTGGTATCAAATATATGTCGGTGGCGGCCATTTTGGATTTGTCACGTTTAAGAGTTAACCGTTGAAAATACAGCCAGACAACCACCAGCTATATCGATTTAGAACATATAACTACGTCTAAAATCGTTGTTTGGCAGCTGTAAACATGATATACAACAATACACATTTCTGGAATTTGGCCTAGACTATATAATACAATTTGATACTGAGAGCAATGTTCCACAAGCGTGCACCAATGGGTGCAGGCATTTAGTGTTGGATTTCAATAAAAGTTGCACATATATTATAACAAACACAATTGGGTTTATTACACACATTGATTTTAAAGAAGACTTCGTGGAAGTCGTGGTAGCGCAGTGGACGCGCGTTCGCTTCATGTGCGAAATGCCCGGAGTTCGAGCCCCGCTGGAGCCGTTACGATTGTGCCCTTAGGCAAGGCATTGAAATGCCACGTTGCATCTTCTCTCTCCTTCATGGCGATGGATTCCATCAGGAATGAGGTCTCGAGAGTGATTAATATAAGTTGAAAGAACTTGTTTCACAATCGACCTAAAATAAATTTGTATCAACTAAGAAATGTATGAACGCTAACTTATTCATGTTTCTACGGTCGTCGTTATATAAAAAATATGTAAATTCAACACACATTACAATAGTAAATATAAGCAAATAAATGGAACAGATGAGTGTGTTTGTTTCATGTATGTTCTTTCTAACTGTATGGGTATTGTATAAAAGTAAAGTGTTTGTTTATTATAGTGTCACCCTAAATGTATATATGTACCTTATAATCTGTTAACTTGTTTCACATCTGATTCATGCTCGTATGTAATATTGTATTGTCGAAAGTATTACATATGCAATAAAATATTGTTAAATCAAAAGTGTCACCCTTATTTAAAAGGCCAGCCATTTCTGACTTATGAGACACCTATTTTTTTTGAACAGCAGTACTTCCTGAATCCTATGCTTGTATGCCAGGCGCCAGGCAATCGGTAAGTATTATTTAACTAGCTGGTGGCTCACCAACCGAATTATTTAGAAACAATTAAAAGAAAAGTATTGACAATGGCCATGGATACATGTGTACACATGGTTCAGCTACCAATGCCATTACGGCCGGGGGATGGAATTCCGATCCAGTATTGAGACAGACAAGACTGTAGAGATTTGGGTACACATACAAGCCGCATAACTCAAGTCTCACATATAGTATTGATCAACATTGTTCTAGAGGTTATCAGGCAAGGCATTTAATTTCCACGTTGTCTCTCCCTCGTGGCGATGGAATCCACCAGGAATGAGGTATCGAGAGTGATAAGTTGTAATAACTTGTTTCGCAATCGAACTAAAATAAATTTGTATAAAATAATGTCAGATATCAGTTGAAAGCACCATCTAACTCCATACTACTTTTCTTATCACGCACAATGCAACGAGTTCGCAACTAATAGGCGTGTAGTGCTGCAATGGATCCCAGTTACTGTGGAGATCATGGTAAAAGACAAGCTGGTTAAGAGTGATGCCCACAAGGAGCAACCATATATACGCGTCAATTACATGAAATGTCACAAACATAAGGACACTGATATAACCAGGTCAAGAGAAGGATGACCTTATTAACAGAGCCGATTAAGTCATCATGACACTTCAAACGCACATAATGATTTACACGACTATACACTGTCTGTATAGCTAACCACGCTATGTTGTTGTTTTTTGGTGATAGTTTCTTAGTATAGCATAAGGTGAGGTGTGTACAGTGTAATTTATTTGTGTGCTGTTTTATATTTAGCTCAATATGTTTGCACGTTGTTGTTATTTAATGCTTTACTTAATACACACTATATTAAAACTTACAAGTATGTGTTGTTACATGTGACGCATACCAATCTTCTAAAAATGACTAGTTATCCATGTGTATTAAACACATTTACACAACGGTCACTCATCCGCGGTCAATGTTTCCCGCTATGACGTCTGGTGTTGTGCGAGACTATAGGTCACTACATGATTGACCTTTTCCTCGTATGACGTTGATAATAGCCGAAGACTGCCGGATGAAACAATGCAGACACCATGCAAACCAAATGATTGTAAACCTACTATCTACTTCTTACCAATAGTAAGCTTATGTATTATTGCTATGTTCAATGATAATATTTACTTTTAGTATGTATAGATAAAAATACAATAGTCTCCCTTTGATAAACTACACCATTTGTTCCATAAAGACGGTAACAAAGAAATGTTAATAACTTGTAAAGAACGATATGAGGATTTCGGATTAAACAACATTGTGCGTTTTATTGTCATCAGGATCTTTCTATCTAGGTTCCTGTTGTCATATTTACTTGATTTGGTACACTATATAAATTTAGTCTATCATTTATTCGTGTCTAATTGATGTGGGGGTGGGGGGTTACATCTATATATCTATCTTCCGCTAATGTCGAACCCCTCGCGGGGACGTAGACATGTTGCGCGTCAAAAACCGCAAAGAAGTTAAAAGTATAATTTAAGAAGGTAATGAAAATAAGTTGTGGTAAAAGTTTAAAAGCAGCTACGCAGAACAACTAGGGACTGGCATGTTCAATATGGCAAACTGCCGTATTGAATTGCTCTATGGTAGGGAGATGGACAATGTCAGGAGGGAGGTGGTTCCAATGATAGATTGTTCTTGGAAAGAAGGAAAACTTGTAGTAGTCTGTAGTTGCTGTAATTAACCTATAGCTTAAGGAATGGCAATGGCGAGCAGGACGGGAGAGAGGAACTAGGTAATTTTCAATGGGAATAGCAACAAGATCATTATGAATTTTATACATAAGGGATAACCTATTGTCAATACGCCGTTGATCTAGTCTGCGTAGATTTAGGGAATGTAGCATGTCTGTAACACTAGAGGTACGATAGAAGTCAGCCTTTATCCAACGGGCTGCTCTTCGCTGGACACCTTCAATTTGGTCTATCAATGTTTGGGTATGGGGCGACCAGATCTCGGAGCCATATTCAAGCTGGGGTCTCACTAGTGTCTGGTAAGCCATGGTCTTAAGGGGTTCAGATTTGACCTGGAGGTTTCTACGTAGAAATCCTAATGTTTGGTTTGCTTTCTTTGTTGACCTTTTTATGTGGGTGTCCCACGACAGGTTATTTGAGATATCCACGCTATGGTATTTGGCTGAGGTGACCGACTCAAGTAGGACTCCATGGAGTTTATATTTGCTGGGAATAGGATGTTTCCTTCTGGTGACGTGGATAACTTGACATTTGGAGGGGTTAAATTCCATGTCCCACTCCAACTCCCACTCTTCTAATCTCTTAAGATCGTTTTGGAGTGTGACCGATTCATTTGCAGATGTCAGTGATAGATAGACTGCAGTATCATCTGCAAAGATGCGGACTTTGGAACTGATGTTTTGTGGGAGGTCGTTTTGTAACCAGGTTGATTTTGTTCAATTATTTTGTTGCAGTTGTTTCCCTTTGACCATTAGTTTATTTGGTTCCACTTGCCTGATTGTTCAATCTAGCGTGACCAAATGCATCTTGGGAATATCTCGTAGTTTGCTGCCAGCTTTGAATTGACGAGGGCAGACATCTTTACTTGATTATTCTGGGCTTCTTTTTAGTTTATGCGTTTCTCAAGGTGAGCTTTTGTTTGAGTTGTGGTGCAATGTTTTAGCTAGCATATTGTATTAGTTGAAAGCGTACTGATAATGTTTTCCTTTATAAATGGAGTACACTTTACATATTTACATGGTTTCAGTAAATGGCAGCATATTAACTTTACTGTTACAGAAATATTTAAGTCACCTTTCATTCTATTGCACATTCTAATATCTTATCTGCAGAGTCTAACCAGCATGTCACAGTGAGAAAACACGGATGGGAGTGAGTGGGTGGACACAGTCTGAACCATCAATCGGTAGGTTAATTATGTAATTATCAGTCTGTGATATCTCTGTGTATAAGTAATATGTTTTACCTTTATATGTTAAATTGGGTCTTTATATACATGATACGTCAGTTATTAGGGATATTGTAACAGCCAGGTAACATAGAAGTCATGAATGTATAATTATATGTACGTACATAAATTGTATCATTTACAATGTCATATATTTAGTGTGCTTCACGTTGTGTATTTTCAGGGCTCGTTATATCCGTTATATCCACGGTTAGTTGTCATCCACTTATAATGCTATATATAAAGACTGCGTGTCTAACTGGATGTGAAAATAAAGGACCTTCATAGAACTTATCCATGGACTTACGTTTTATTGTATAATTGGTAAATACGCCATGGGTAACAAATGGCGCCCAAACGAGGTTTAACAATATAGCATTGATTAGAAGTGATTGAGATGTATAACGTTACATTGTGTTGGAACCAATTTAGTAACTGTGTTGGAAATTATCTTTGAAAATGGAAATATCCAGTGATGTCGTGCAAGGACATTATCTTTTAACATGTTATACGTTTAAAAGGAAGTTAGTAACGTCGAAGTTTTACTACATCAAGCTACGTGATATCAGTTTGTAACTATAGAAATGTACACAGTTCAAGTTAAGAAGCAGTTCATAAACAGTTTGAACTACGTAAGTTCATACTAACTAGTGAAGTAAAATATGGATTTACTGGTTGAATAATAGATGTTCAAAGTCTACAAATTATCTGGAACCGGAAGCCAGCGTTTTATCGTTTATATGTCTACACGGGAAGTACCCTGAAGTTATCTGCAACGTATCTACAAGACCAATCAGCAGCAAGAAATCTCGAGAACTGACGACGATGATTAACAGAACTATTATACATTATTCATAGTAACGTGCCTATCATGAAGATCCAGTTTAGTGAAGTGACACTTACTGTAACTGTGATGTTACAGCCAGCCTTGTGATACAGACACTTGTTTGTGATATAGATGTTACAGCCAGCCTTGTGATACAGACACTTGTTTGTGATATAGATGTTACTAGATCTGTATAGTTCAGGTGAATCTAGGAACCAGTGCAGCTGTCAGTGAGTACTATGTTTAAAATATACAGAAATTTTGGTTACTACCAGTTTACAAATTAATTTTACATAGCTGTTTCCAGCATTAGAGTTTGTTTATAATATCAAACCGGTAGTGAAATAACCACAGTTTCTAATCTATTTTGTGTGATAAGTGTACTGTCTGAAAGAAAATTGCACCATTGCATGCATTTTAATTAATTTCCCAAATGCCTCTAGTTGGTTGGTGAAGGTTCTTTAACTAACAATCTCAAATCACTAATTAGCAACTATCTCTCAATCATTATATATATGCAGCCATTCTGAATTTTAGATTGCTAAATTTCAATCCAAACAAGTAAATTGTTTTCATATTCTAGTGTAAACATTAAGAGCACAACTTGACCTAGATTTGCTCAGGCCCAGTGGTTCTATATTCAGATAATGAATTGGTTGTTGTGTCCAAGATTGTGATACTTGTCCATGTACAAGAGTAGAGTAGAGTGGTTCATTGATCTGGACAAATTGATGCATTTCTTTCCAACTCCCAGCACGAGTGTACAGTTTTGATACTGAGGGGCAGAGTGTGTATACTATTTACGGGGAAACTCTTTAAGTCAGCTGTTGTTTGACCCGTGACCTCCAGATGACTCAGATACGTAATAGCAGGTGCTCGTTATTGGAAGATTTCATTGGTCGACCTTGTGACCGTACCACTTGACGGCTATATTTAGTATGGATACGTGTAGCTTGATTGTATATTTAGTAAATTAGGTTTCCCAGTACGACATACGTGTACGGAGACACTTTAGTTTATTTATAGAACTGACAGAAATAGCTGACAATTGATAGTATATGCCGTTAAATTAAACGATTGAACAGGTAGAGATTATTGACAGCAGTAATAGATATTGGTGGGTACCTCGAGTTATTCGATGGATTTCTTTTTATTAAAGAGACAGTGTGACTAAAGGAACATTGAGTGTTGAGAACTTTTATTTTTTTACGTTTTTGGGTGCTTGAATCGAGAGAGATTTTATTTCAGCTGCACAGTGAACTATGATTGCAGAAATGTATACATAATTTGTTTGCAGGCAGACCAAACAAGAGTAATAGGCTTGTCAACGTTGTCCACATTAGCTATTTAAATGTGGATACAACAACTTGGCAGTTGGATACAACATACATAGTTCATATCAATTAGTTACCTATATATTAAACCATTGCGAGTTGTGATGTGTATGATACAACATATGGTAGTTACATTGAAACAGAGATACAACATACATCAGTTACAGAGATACAACACACATCAGTTACAGAGATACAACATACATCAGTTACAGAGATACAACATACATCAGTTACAGAGTTACAACATACATCAGTTACAGAGATACAACATACATCAGTTACAGAGATACAACATACATCGGTTACAGAGATACAACACACATCAGTTACATTGAAACACAGATACAACACACATCAGTTACATTGAAACACAGATACAACACACATCAGTTACATTGAAGCACAGATACAACATACATTAATTACATTGAAGCACAGATACAACATACATTAATTACATTGAAGCATAGATACAACATACATTAATTACATTGAAGCATAGATACAACATACATTAATTACAGTGACACACAGATACACCATCCGTCACGGTACATTGCAACTTGGAGACAGCATACAGTAATTACGTTGACACACTCGTACAACTACAGTAATATATGGTTACTTTTGTGTTTCAGGTTTTATAAGTAATTTTCATTTAATTATTGATATTATGCTATAATATTATACTAACTGGAAGTCGGTGGATTGCTACATTAATTAGTTGGTCCAATCGAGCGTGTATAACAGACATACATGTACCAGTGGAGATGATATATGCCTAAAGCATTGTAAATGTTTATTTTGTGTGGAAGCTGTTGACACTTTTGTACAGTTTGGAACTTGTGATACACTGAATTTAGCAGTGAACATGTGAGCGTGAATGTTGCATTAGCATCACATAGTACATAATGAGGACTATGCACTTTGTTAGTTGGATTTAGCAACAGATGAGTGGATTACAGTGATCAGATGAGACAATATCGCAATAGCGGAGTATATATGTGAAATAATTGTATGCAATACACTCTAAAACTATAATTTATAGTGTTAATGCTATTATGAACTATCAGAGATAGCCAATCTAATAGACACATGTGAGTCAGTACAACAGAGGATTATACAGGATCTGGTGTTACACATCTTTGACTCAGTGCTACATTGAACTATATACTTTTTTATTGTGAAGACTGTCAAGACAGTGTGATATTGGAACTATCTACATTAGAAACCTAATATGCGTACATCAGTGCAAAGTGAACTATATATGTGAAACATTACACAGAGACACTTGTGATTTAGTGCCGCATGGAAACATTGATCTTTTGATTTGGTCGTATATGGAACTACGTGTAAGTTATATGGAATGAAACAATATATAATAGTAGACATCAGTGAATTAACGTTTGTGGATTACACGACCATACGATTCTTAGCATCAGTGGATTGATACTTGGAATTAATTTTGCGTCACTATGTGAATGACTGATTTGAGAATCAGAGCAATACTGAACTGTTAATATAAGTCTTAGTGAACAGTGTATTGCTAGGGATTTTATAAAGAGATTCTTTCGGGACTACGTGTTAGAAAGTGTGCATAAACAGTTACATCTAAACATAGTGCCAGGAAGAATATATTATTGTGCATAGGCTAGAGACACATAAGATTGGAATAATACTGTGCATAGAAACAGATTATTGGAGGAATATAGTGCCTAGTAACAGATAGTGTTTTAGAGTTTTGTCTGAGCTGAAGCATAGTGCTCAAGGAGATATCATAGTGCCTAGACATTTATAGAATTAACACCTGAGATTGATGGAGCGGCAGATTTATTAAAGTTCATACAGAGATATAATAAGAGAGAGGAGGAGAAAGCTGCAGAGAAAGAATTAGTGGATTTGAAACCTAGAGTATTACCTGATATTGAGACTACACAAGTAAGAATGGGAGGAACATACCATTTCCCAAAGCTATCCAACTTTTATGGAGATGAAAAAGGAGATGTGACGTACGAGTCATTTAAGTACGAGGTGGAGTCCTTGTTGACCGATAAAGTATTTAGAGAGGAACAGGTGTTGTTAGGGGTGAGAAGAGCACTCAGAGGAACAGCAAGTGATAATTATTATAAGGAGATTGGGTACTGGAGTAACTGTTAAAGAGATTATAAAGAAACTTGACAGTACATATGGCAGTATAGAGAGCCAAGAAACAGTGATGAAGAAGTTATATTCATGCACACAAGGGAGTGATAATATCAATACCTATGCTGCGAAATTAGAGGAATTGTATTCTCAAGCTATTGAGCTTGGAGCAATAAGAAGAGGGAATGAAACGTTATTAAAACAATTATTATATCAAGGACTTCGCATAGAATTGAAGCATATTTCTCAGTACAAGTTCGAAACAGTAACGGACTATGACAGATTTAAAGTAGAACTCAGGAAATTAGAAGCAGAGATGAAAACAGCAGAGCCGAAAGGAAAGATGTGTCACACAGCCCAGAAAGTTGGGAAGAAAAGTGAAATGGAAGAAATGAGAACTATGTTGAAACAATTGAATGAGAAAGTAGACCAGTTGCAGAAAGAAAAAGACAACAGAGATATACAACAGCCTTTCTACCAGTATGGAAACAGAGCCTTTAGAAGAGGTACATATCAAAGAGGAGCATTTCGAGGAAGATTTAGCGGAAGAGGCAGGAATGACTATACACCATCAAGACCACTAGCAGGAACTACTTTTCAAGGCGCCTGTTGGAAGTGTAATCAGAGAGGACATATGGCACGTGATTGCAACGTAAGACAGGAAGGAAGTAACATTCACCGGACATTCAAGAAAGATTTAAACTGGTAAGTGCTCTGGTTGAAGGATCAAACAGGGGCACTGATAAAAAGAATGGAGATCCTAACTTATTTGGTGAAGCCAATGAGGCCATCATTTATATCAGTGGTCAGAAAACGCGTTCACTGTTAGATACAGGAAGTGGATGTAGTTTAATTTCTGAATCGTTTTATAATGAGAACCTGAAGGATATAGAACATCAACAATTATCGGAAATACTTCTTATAGAATGTGCTGATGGATCCAAGCTATCGTACTTAGGATATATTCAAGCTGACATTAGCATACCAGAGGGACTTCCAAAATCAGATACAATACCATGTTTATTTTTGATAGTTCCGGATACTAATTATTCATCTAGAACAACTGTAATACTTGGAACACACATTTTGGAACAACTCATAGACAACTGCAAGAACAACTTTGGAGAACAATTTCTACAAGAAGCTAGACTACACGTTCCATGGTACCTATGCTTCAGAACTTTATTACTTATAGTTAGAATTAGAAGTGCAGTACCACACAAGATTTTCATAAAACCAAACGAAAGTGTGACGGTACATGTATTCATCGACAAGGGGATATTTCATCCGATAACCAATGCGATTTTTCAAGAAACGGAGGATGCCACAGTACCCGGATACATTGATGTAACTCCAGGATTAGTAAAATATGAGTATAGAAACAACAAGGCCATGACAGTAACCCTTTCTAATGTAACTACTAATACTGCAACAGTGTCACCTAAGGAGTTTATATGTGAACTACAGCCTGTGGAGGTCACTGAAGAAGTGATGAATAGATTAGAAGAAGAGGATATAGATATGAAGAGACGAGAGATAGTGGAGAATTTACACATATACGAAAATAACAGCTTAACGGAACAACAGAAATCAACACTAAAAGAACTACTGATGAAACATAAAGATATATTTTCTACATCAGACATAGATATTGGACAATGTAACACCATAAAACACCGTATAAATCTTATAGACCCTACTCCATTCAAACAACGACATAGAAGAATTCCCCCTGCAATGATAGAAGAAGTACGTCAACATCTGGAACAATTATTAGCTTGTGAAAATATCAGACCTTCACAATCACCTTTTGCTTCAAACATAGTGCTAGTTAGAAAAAAGAATGGAAAATTGAGACTCTGTGTGGATTACCGAATGTTAAATGAACGAACTGTAAAAGACTCATATGCACTACCGAGGATTGAAGAAGTCTTTGACTGTCTTCATGGCGCCATACACTTCACAACGATTGACATGAAATCAGGGTACCACCAGATTGAAGTTGAAGAAGCACACACAGAAAGAACTGGTTTTACAGTAGGTGCACTTGGTTTTTGGGAGTATAACAAAATGCCCTTTGGACTTACTAACAGTCCAGCTAAATACCAACGGCTTATGGAGGAATGTTTAGGGGAGCTGAATATGAACATTTGTGTGATTTACCTAGATGACCTCATCATATTCAGTGACAGCTATGAGGAACATCTTGAAAGAATCGATCTAGTGTTCAACCGACTAAAAGCATGTAATTTAAAACTTGCTCCTGAAAAATGCACATTCTTCAAACAACGGGTGCAATTTCTAGGACATGTTGTGAGTGACCAAGGAATAGAGACCGATCCAGAGAAAATTGACAAGGTTCGCAATTGGCCAACTCCAAGAACACCCGAAGAATTACATTCATTTATTGCCTTTGCTGGATATTACCGACGTTTCATCAAGGATTTTAGTAAAATCACACGCCCATTAGCAGATCTAATACCTCATGCAAAACCAAAGAAGAAAACAAAAGATTGGAGATGGACTACCATAGAACAAGAACTATTTGAAGACTTAAAGATCGTGTTATCCACACCACCTGTATTAGCTTATCCCGACTATGAGAGCCATTTTGAACTGCACACAGATGCATCTGGCATAGGATTAGGGGCAGTTCTTTACCAAGAGCAGGATGGACTCAAGCGAGTGATTGCTTATGCGAGTAGATCATTGTCCAAATCCGAGAAACATTATTCGGCCTACAAATTAGAATGTTTGGCATTGAAGTGGGCAATCACCGAGAAATTCAAAGACTACCTCTCACCAAACCTGAACAACAAGTCAAACCAATTCACTATCTACACGGATAACAACCCGTTAACTCACGTATTGACGAGTGCTAAACTCGATGCGATTGGACAAAGATGGGCCTCAGCACTCGGCCTATTCAATTTTGACATATTCTATAGAGCCAGAAATAAGAACACAGACGCGGACATCATGAGTAGATATCCTCACGAGAGAATGGATGAAGGCGACAAGAATCTTGTTAAGATAGACGACGAAACTGTGAAAGCGATATGCAGCACGATAACGACACCCTATATCCAGACAATACCGGCTATTAGTATCAACATCGTGGAAGCGACAGAAGAACCAAGCATACCGATGGCGCAGTTAGAAATGAGGGAAATTAGGAGAAGACAAAGAGAAGACAACTTAATTGAGAGATGGAGACGTGCCGTTATCGATCAGGCCGTCATTACAAAAACGTACATCAAAGAGGATTTGATCATGAGAAGGAACTTTCAACATTTGAAGATAAAAAGAGGTATCCTGTTTAGGGATATACAAGAGCATGACAGACACATAGAGCAGTTGGTAATACCTGAAGTATACAAAGAAGATATCCTCAAAGGATTACACAACGATGTTGGCCACCCGGGAAAGGACAGAACACCGAGACTAATCAGGGAACGCTTCTTTTGGCCAGGCATGGCAACGGATGTAGAGAAATGGGTTAGGCGATGTAACAGATGTCTAAGGCGCAAGTCTAGTATTAACGCCAGAGCTCCGCTAGTGAACATTCATACAACGTACACGCTGCAACTAGTCTGTTTCGACTTTCTAACATTGGAGCAATGCAAAGGAGGTTTTGGAAATATATTAGTTGTAATGGACCACTATACAAAGTTCGCTTTAGCCATCCCCACGCGGAATAAGACAGCTCACACCACCGCAGAGGCGTTTTACAACCACGTTATCGTCCACTACGGGATCCCAACGCGCCAACCCTCTGATCAAGGGGCACATTTTGAGTCAGAACTCATTAAGGAGCTCTGTATCCTCACCAATATGAAAAAGACTCACACTACCATCTACCATCCCTAGGGAAATGCAGGACCAGAGCGGTTTAATAGAACGTTATTAGACATGCTAGGGACATTGGAAAACACCCAGAAGAATGACTGGAAGAAATATATCAATTCACTGGTCTATGCATACAACTGCACACCTCATGAAGCAACTAGGATATCACCTTATGAGTTGATGTTTGGTAGGAGACCGAAACTACCCATCGTCAGTATGTTTGGCCAAGCTAGAGAGGAAGATATTACCAACAGAACGGCCAGAGAATACATTGAAGATCTGAAAGATAGGATGAATAGAGCTAATGAAATAGTAGAGAAACATCTGGTTAAAGCCAAAGAGAAGCAAACGGCACACTATGACAAGAAAGTGAAAGGATCAAAGATTGAAGTAGGAGACAGAGTATTAGTTAAAACTTTGGCACATAGAGAAGGAAAACACAAACTAGCAGACAGGTTTGAAGAAGACATATATACAGTGACAGAACAGCCTCGACAAGAACTACCGGTTTATAAAGTGAAATCAGCTAGTGGAAGAGAGAAGCTCTGCACAGGAATCATATGTACCCGATGAATTATCAGGAACGAACAGAAGATACAGTGACAGGAGTAGCAGATACAAATGAGAAAGAGCAACCTGAGAAAAAGTATTCACCGAAGAAATATAGCGATGCATCGCATGAGATAGAAAGACACCGTGACGTCACACGTGATGATTCTGATGAGGAAGATGACTTTATCTTCGTTGATAAGCCGAAGATACATGGGGACACCTATGAAGTCAAAGATATTCATCGAGAAGTAGAGGTAAAGGACAATGGTGAAGGACACACAGTAGATACTGCAAAGGAAGAAACAGTAATAGTAGATTCTGAGCCCAACTCAGAATATACACGTGATATTGAGGATCATAAACCAGTTGAGGTTTTAGTAGAAATAGCTGGACCAGAGGTCGAGCAGTGGAGGTTGACAGAGTATCGGAAGAAAGAGAACCGGAAGTACAGAGAGTAGCTGACGTACCATCAGATGCAATAGCTGATGTACCAGCAGATGCAGTAGCTGACGTACCAGCCGATGCAATAGCTGATGTACCAGCAGATGCAGTAGCTGACGTACCAGCAGATGCAATAGCTGATGTACCAGCAGGTGCAGTAGCTGACGTACCAGCAGAAGCAATAGCGGATATATCGGCAGATACAGAAGGTGTAGATATATCGGCAGATACAGGAGGTGCAGAATATACAGAAGACAACGGCCAACGGATTACAGGAACTAAGGCAAAGAGGAAACTGCCTGCCAATCCTCAGAGACGTTCAGATAGAACCAAGAAAGCACCAGAGAGGTATAATGATTACCAAATGTATAGCATGGTAACCAGGCCATACAATTCCAGATTCCAGGCATTGGAAGCGATGATGGCCTCTGGAGTACTGGACTGCATGGATGAGGAATTGGCACGCAAAGTTGTCAATGCACTTATGAAGTGATTAAAATCTTGTGTGTAATAAACATTAGTTGTTATTGTTTGTATTTTCATTGTATGCATTTTTAATTGTCAATGATTACTGTGTGTGAGGACACGCTTATTTTATGAGGGGAGAGCAAGAGGTGAATTGAAACAACTCAAATTTTGGAATGTTTCGTAATCATTCTTTTAACGATGTACACACATTTTTTTGCAAATATCTTGAATGTTCAGGAATAAAGTTTTTGCATTTAAGGCAGATGTAGTGGAAAGTAGAGGGCTATGCAAATGTAACATATGCAGTTAGTATATGTATTAAGTGTAGTATTTATTTAAAGAGTGTACATCTTAAGTAGTGTACATGTAAGTGATTATAGTAGTTGTAGTTGTCATAGGTAATATTTTTGACGTGACAATAACGGGACATCATTTCCTCAGAACGGGGAAGTGTGTAACCAGGTTGATTGTGTTGAATTATTTTGTTGCAGTTGTTTCCCTTTGACCATTAGTTTATTTGTTTCCACTTGCCTGATTGTTCAATCTAGCACGACCAAATGCATCTTGGGAATATCTAGTCAGTAGTTGGCTGACAGCTTTGAATTGACCAGGGCAGACATCTTTACTTGATTATTCTGGGCTTCTTTTTAGTTTATGCGTTTCGGTGAGCTTTTGTTTGAGTTGTGGTGCAATGTTTTAGCTAGCATATTGTATTAGTTGAAAGCGTACTGATAATGTTTTCCTTTATAAATGGAGTACACTTTACATATTTACATGGTTTCAGTAAATGGCAGCATATTAACTTTACTGTTACAGAAATATTTAAGTCACCTTTCATTCTATTGCACAATCTAATATCTTATCTGCAGAGTCTAACCAGCATGTCACAGTGAGAAAACACGGATGGGAGTGAGTGGGTGGACACAGCCTGAACCATCAATCGGTAGGTTAATTATGTAATTATCAGTCTGTGATACCTCTGTATATAAGTAATATGTTTTACCTTTATATGTTAAATTGGGTCTTGTCACTTGACAACATGATATACATGATACGTCAGTTATTAGGGATATTGTAACAGCCAGGTAACGTAGAAGTCATGAATGTATAATTATATGTACGTTACATAAATTGTATCATTTACAATGTCATATATTTAGTGTGCTTCACGTTGTGTATTTTCAGGGCTCGTTATATCCGTTATATCCACGGTTAGTTGTCATCCACTTATAATGCTATATATAAAGACTGCGTGTCTAACTGGATGTGAAAATAAAGAACCTTCATAGAACTTATCCATGGACTTACGTTTTATTGTATAATTGGTAAATACGCCATGGGTAACAGATGTATGTTCGACCCACACTGAAATTGGCTTGCGGAAGGTAGCTGGTTCTACCCTGTTTCCAGTCCGAGCCTAAAATATTGCTCCGAGGCGCTGGGTGGACGCCATATGATCTAAGTCGTTGGTGTGAGCTTAAACCCAAACAAAAAAGATTATCTATGTAATATTTTGATAGTATTGAGACAAAGCTGAACTCATACCATGTGTTGCCTTCGTGGCTACTTTTGTTTCATTACGAGTACTTCTCGTAGTTTAGTTTATTGCCGTTACTTACGAATGTTTACGCACGCGACATCCTGCATGTCCACGAGACAAACAAAATGAAAGTCTAGTCTTTTTAGCCCCGCACAGTCTAAGTTACATATATATTGTTTGACATAAGATACTTATAGATGTATATGGGAAATGTAAGTAAAATGCAAAGTTTCTGTTCGAGGTAGACGATGATTCCTATATGTGGTTTGACGGTTCGTACTCAATTGTGTACGTAATTTGCAATATTAGCACAACCGTACACGCACTTAATAATGAAGAATATTAATTGTTATTAGTATATAATTAGATACAAGTCTATGTGTAACCTGGTCAGGTGAGGTAGACCTACCAGATGTAGCTCAACACAGTCGAGGCACAGCCTACACGGCTTATAGGCAACCATGGGTTGATGTATATGATTTACTTATATGTAACACCCATCTGTCTTTTGGCAACTGCCTATCACGGGTTCGATTCCAGTCTTTCCGGAAGCCAGTCAGTTACCACTAGTCTGGCTAGTAGGAATTTGATTCAATAGATGCTCATTACATTTATGTTCTTATATGGTCACCGTGTCGAGCAGTCACCTGTCTTTAGCGATCCTCCTATATTGTTTACTTAGGTGGATGGTTGACACAGGTGATCTGTACAATAATATAGCATCTCGGTTACGTTGGAAATTGACTGGAATAGCAGTATTTTAATGGATAGAGAATCTAAACACATGTTTGTATATTTGATTTATTTTGTATTTTCAGTTTCTTACCACACGTCATGAACGTAATAAATGGTTAACTAGCTGCCTTTGTGGTTGTTTGATTGTGGCAGCATAGTAAGAAAACTATTGTCTGGTAGTATACAGTAAGAAAACTACGGTTGGTAAAAGATGACTAGTGGTATCAACCTGTCCAGCTACAAGATGTTACCAGTCTACCCAGTTAACGATCCATTCTGCTCTGGTGCGCACAACTACAGGCTACAAGATGTTACCAGTCTACCCAGTTAACGATCCATTCCGCTCTGGTGCGCACAACTACAGGCTACAAGATGTTACCAGTCTACCCAGTTAACGATCCATTCTGCTCTGGTGCGCACAACTACAGACTACAAGATGTTACCAGTCTACCCAGTTAACGATCCATTCCGCTCTGGTGCGCACAATTACAGGCTACAAGATGTTACCAGTCTACCCAATTAACGATCCATTCTGCTCTGGCTCACACAACTACGGGTTCTGAACAACGTCAAGTTCTCAGTATAGAAGATACTCATTGATACAGCAACTCAGTTTCTTCCAGCTATATATCGATGAAAAATAATATGTAACAAAACTTCATTTGTTACTGTTGTCTTCCTAAATTTACTAAATAACTATAATGTATACTATCTTACTGTATACTACCAAACAATAGTTTTCGAAAGAACCAACTTTATGCATCGCATATACTATTATATTGTGGACAGTATCATGAAAATAAGCCAAATAAGTACGATGAGACCACATAAATCGGTCATACAACTATAATAGTATATACATATATATCAAGATTGTGTGAACATATACATTTGAATGTCTGAAAAACGCATTAGAACTTTAACATTTAAAGGGATAGCCATGTTTGAAGAAAAAATCAAAGACTTAAATAAACAGCTTAAGAAGGTGTGGGATTCTGTATGCCATATCACTGAGAAACAGTTGTCTGATCTACAAGCAACCAGATTGGCCTGTGTAGAAAATGAGCTAACTATTGAACTGGATAAATATGAGACTGTATTAAATACATATTGTGGATATTTAAGTTCCATCAACACTACCGAGTCTAAGGCTATACTAGAGGATGTAGTAAAAGTGAAAGAGTTGCGAGTAATTAAAGTTCAGCAATTTAGAGACGCGTTAATTGAGTGCAACCTAGAATGTCCATATTTTCGTCTGCAAGATCTTGCACTAGGTCACATGATAGGTCCAGTAATTCAATATCGAGCTCAGTTGCAGTTAGAGCTAAGGCAGAAGCAGCTCGTACCCGTGCTGTGTATGCAGAAAGGGAAGCTGCATTACGGAAAAACAAACCTTACTCGACGAACAAGATTATGTGCAAAAGGCTCAAGTTGTGAGACAAACAAAAGACATAGATATAGACTTAGAATTATTTCAAGAACAGAAAGAAGCGGCCGCCCTAGAAGCGGAAGTAACTGTGTTGGAATTGGCCAATAGCGAACATGGCTCTTTGCCTGTCTTTGAGAATTCTATTGCTAAAGTGGAAGCTTTTACTGCTTCCAACGAACATGCGCGCACTCATAGAAACACATTAAATGTACTCGCACCTCCCTTTCAGCCTCATCCACCGGATAAATTAATCACTCGGGAGTTGGTTAGTAAAGACATGGTGAAGTTTCTTGTAAAAAAAAAATTATTGTTAACTAGGTTGACTATTTTCAGTGACAAACCTGAATTATATTTGGCCTGGAAAATGAGTTTTTGTAGTGTAATGGAAGAAATTGAAGTAACACCGGCTGAAGAAGTTGATCTAATGATAAAATGGTTAGGCACCGAGTCAAAACGACACGCCTTAAGCATTCGTGCTGCAAATATACAGGACATGAACAAGTGCCGAATGCGAATTTGGGAAATGCTTGAAGAACGATTTGGTACCGTTGAACTTATTGAGCACTCACTCAAAACGAGATTGGAGAAATTTAGAAGAATCCTGCCCAGTGAAATGGAAAATTTGTATGAATTAACTGATATTTTGTCTGAAATCGAAGCGCTAAAAGAAAATGAGAAATATAGTGCAATCTTGGCTTATTACGATACATCGTGTGGTGTGATACCAATAGTACAGAAGTTGCCTCATCAGATTCCAGAAAAATGGACTACACGTGCAGCAAGCTATAAACTGTCTAGAGGCGTACCATTTCCGCCATTTTCATACTTCTGTTCATTCATGCGTGAAATCAGTACAGTAAAGAATGACCCTTGCTTCAAATACAATGCAGATGTTACTAGCAAATCAACGTATATGAATCAGAGAAATCCAATGAAATCTACAGAAAGATCGGTTACTGTAAGAAAGACGGAGGTAAATACACCCTCTTGCGTCTTGCACAGCATTAGCAAACATAATACGTTGAATTGTAGAATATTTAAAGCAATGCCATATGAACAAAGGAGAAATATTGTAAAAGAGAACTTTGTTTTCGGTGCTTATCGGCCCAACATAAGATTGGAGACTGTAAAGAAAAAGTGTTATGCAGAGACTGTGGTGGAAAGCACATGACAGTAATGCACAATGGTTCCTTTAGAAACACTGGGAGGAATCATAGTGGGGAGATGTCAAACAGACAATCAACAGATACTGATGCACGAGGCCAACATAATGTAAATTCCAAGTGTACTCAAGTTTGTGGTAGTTTAACTTATAAAGGGAAGTCCTGTGCGAAGTTTGCATATGTGAATGCATATAGAAATGACAATCCTAGATACAAGATGAAGATATATGCCTTGATTGATGACCAAAGTAATAGAACATTAGCTAGTACAGAGTTGTTTGACACACTCGGGCTCTACGGAAACATCAATGAATACATGATATCTTCATGTAATGACACTCGAGTATCTTCAGGACGTTCAGCTTCCGGGCTAGTAATCGAAAGTATACTAAACTTAGAAACGATTGAAATGAACAATGTCCTTGAATGTAATGACATCCCAAATAACCGTGATGAGATTCCTACACCTGCTGTAGCAGAAAACCACACACATCTTTGGGACATTAGAGATCAAATTGCACCGCTTGATAAAGACGCGCACATTCATTTACTAATAGGTCGCGGTGTCTTAGAGGTTCATCATGTTTTTGACCAACGTGTTGGAAGGCGAAATTCTCCATACGCGCAGCATTTGAAATTAGGATGGGTGATTATCGGAGAAGCATGCATTGGCGAAGTACATAAAACTTACATTGTGAATGTAAATAAGAGTACTACTTTAGTTAGTGGTAGACCATCGGTCTTGGAGCCCTGTCCTAATTGTCTTAAGGTAGAAGAAACCTATGAAAGTATTAGGGTGCTAGACCCTGATCGAGACAAACTATTCAGGAAAACCAAGGATGATGACAAGCCAGGTCCTTCTAAAGAAGACCTAGAATTTATTGAAATCATGAACAATAAAATGGTAAAAAGTGAATCTGGGCAATGGACCGCATCATTGCCGTTCAAGTCTCCGACATGCAAACTCCCAAACAATCGTCAAGTAGCTATGCGACGTGCCAAAGTCCTAAACAGAAATCTACAAAATGATTCGTTCAAGAGAGAACATTTTGTGCAGTATATGGGTAACATCTTGGAAAAAGGACATGCTGAAATTGCACCCAAGTTACAAGAAGGTGAACCATATTGGTATTTGCCAATATTTGGGGTGTACCACCCAAAGAATCCTGGAGAAATACGAGGCGTTTTTGATGCCTCTGCAAAGTTTCAAGACATCTCACTGAACGACGCGTTATTGACAGGTCCAGATCTGGGAAATAGTCTATTGGGAGTGTTACTAAGATTTCGCAGAAATGCTGTTGCCATTGTAGCCGACATCCAGCAAATGTTTTACAATGTCCTTGTAACAGAAGAGCATCGCAATTTTCTGAGATTCATGTGGTACCGTGACAATGACCCAAATCAAGAACTAATTGAATATAGAATGACAGTTCACGTATTTGGAAATAGTCCTTCACCTGCAGTAGCTACGTATGGATTGCGCAAAACTGCGGAAATGAGTGAAAAGGAATTTGGTCCGGATGTGAAGGAATTCGTCAATAACGACTTTTATGTTGATGATGGGCTCATATCCACTGCTACTACATATGGAGCCATAGACTTAATGAAAAGGACACAACAAGCTCTCTATGCAAATGGCAAGTTGAAGCTTCATAAGATTGCTTCTAACCGCTTAGAAGTTATGAATGCCTTTCCTCAAGAAGATTTAGCAAAGGACCTCAGTAACCTAGATCTGTGTCATGAAAATCTACCGCTACAACGCACACTTGGTCTTCTATGGGACCTGAACTCGGATACATACTCGGAGTCTTGGAGCAAGTCTCTCAAAGCATTGGATCAAGTCAGAATTTCACGACAGTACATCTCTACGTCTATCAGTGAAGCATCAGATCTAGAACTACATGTGTATTCTGACGCATCAGAAGTAGCCATTGCAGCTGCCGCGTACATTGTATCACCCAGTGAACAGTCGACAGCTTTCGTATTTGGAAAAGCAAAAGTAGCTCCTAACACTTGTCATACAATTCCTAGGCTTGAATTATGTGCTGCAGTTTTAGCAGTGCAAGCTTCTGAAGTAGTGTGTGATCAGTTAGGTCAGAAATTTAGCTCAGTGATATTCTACACAGACAGTAAAGTTGTATTGGGTTACGTTTATAATAAATCCAGACGGTTTTATACATATGTTACAAACAGAGTAGCTACTATTTGCAATTCAAGCAAGCCTGAACAATGGTCGTACATACCAACCCATCTAAACCCAGCAGATTGTGCAACTCGTGGTGTATCTTCGTTTGACTTACAAAATTGTGATTGGTTAACTGGACCAAACAGACTTGTACAAACTATTAATCTGAATACCTATCCAGTTATTAATTCGGATGATGATTGCGATATAAGGTCTGCAGCCACCATACTGGCAACCACGGTTAAACCAGTGATTTTAAGTACGCAACGGTTTGAACGGTTTTCCTCGTGGAAAAGCTTGGTGAGAGCAATTGACTATTTGAAGCGTGTTATAAGCCAGACAGAAAAGTCTGTGAACAGCATCAAAGACTCGGAGATAATTATCATAAAATCTGTACAGAAAGAGTGCTACCTGTCTGAATACGAATGTTTGTCTGCTGGGAAGCCTATCCCATGTACTAGTTCAATCCTAGCATTGAATCCATATCTTGATCAAGCAGGAATTCTAAGGGTTGGTGGTCGTCTAGATAGATCAACCTTAGCAAATGAGGAAAAGCACCCGCTTATTGTACCAAATAAGCATCACATAAGCTTACTACTCACAAGACATTACCACGAAATAGTAAAACATCAAGGAAGACAGTTAACAGAAGGCGCCTTAAGGTCACATGGAGTCTGGATAGTCGGTGCCAAACGTCTCGTTTCTTCTGTAATACACGTTTGTGTTAAGTGTCGCAGGTTAAGGGGTACACAAGAACAACAGATAAAGCCAGACCTTCCTGCTGATCGTGTAGAACCAGCTCCTCCGTTTACCTACGTAGGGGTAGACGTTTTTGGACCTTGGAATATCGTTACCCGTAAAACACGTGGCGGGCAAGCCAATTCGAAACGTTGGGCTGTGCTTTTTACATGTTTGACTATTCGTTCCATACACATTGAGGTAATCGAGAATATGAGCTCGTCTGCTTTCATTAACGCATTACGTCGTTTTGTCTCTATAAGAGGCAATGTGAAACATTTCCGATCAGATAGGGGAACAAACTTCGTAGGAGCAACTAGCGACATGGGTGTAGATGCCATAAATGTAGAAGACAATAAAATTGGTACATTCCTACAAGAAAATACTGTTAAGTGGCTGTTCAATCCTCCACACGCATCTCATATGGGTGGTGTGTGGGAGAGGATGATAGGTGTTGCGAGGCGCATTCTTGACTCGATGTTAACAGATGTTTCTTCGAAAACTCTAACCCATGACATATTGGTAACATTCATGGCAGAAGTGTGTGCAATTGTAAATGCGAGACCTATTGTTCAAGTTGGGGTGAATAGCGATAATCCTGAAATATTAAGTCCTACAACATTGCTCACACAAAAGTTTGACAATTCAACACCAATCTTCAATCAATTAGACATCAAAGATATTTACAAGGCAGAATGGAAGTCTGTCCAAGTTCTCGCTGACAGATTCTGGATCCGATGGAAAGCAGAGTACTTGCCTTACTGCAATCCAGACCAAAATGGAAGACCGAAAGAC
>CM026388.1:6257866-6284922 GCA_014843695.1 Archivesica marissinica | reverse complement strand
TCTAGATACACGACAGCGTGGTACCAGCTCTCGAATATACCATAACATTAGGATCAATATCTAGACACAAGACAGAGTGGTACCAGCTCTGGAATATACCATAACATTAGGATCAATATCTAGACACACGACAGCGTGGTACCAGCTCTAGAATATACCATAACATTAGGATCGATATCTAGACACACGACAGCGTGGTACCAGCTCTCGAATATTCCATAACATTAGGATCAATATGTAGACACACGACAGCGTGGTACCAGCTTTGGAATATACCATAACATTAGGATCAATATCTAGACACACGACAGCGTGGTACCAGCTCTGGAATATACCATAACATTAGGATCAATATCTAGACACACGACAGCGTGGTACCAGCTCTGGAACATTAGGATCAATATCTAGACACATGACAGCGTGGTACCAGCTCTGTAATATACCATAATATTAGGATCAATATCTAGACACACGACAGTGTGGTACCAGCTCTGGAATATACCATAATATTAGGATAAATATCTAGACACACGACAGCGTGGTACCAGCTCTGGAATATACCATAACATTAGGATCAATATCTAGACACACGACAGCGTGGTACCAGCTATGGAATATACCTAACATTGGGATCAATATGTAGACACACGACAGCGTTGTACCAGCTCCGAATAAACCATAAATTAGGATCAATATCTAGATACACGACAGCGTGGTACAGCTCTCGAATAAACCATAACATTAGGATCAATATCTAAACACAAGACAGAGCGATACCAGCTCTGGAATATACCATAACATTAGGATCAATATCTAGACACACGACAGCGTGGTACCAGCTCTGGAATATACCATAACATTAGGATCAATATCTAGACACACGACAGCGTGGTACCAGCTCAGGAATATTAGGATCAATATCTAGACACACGACAGCGTGGTACCAGCTCTCGAATATACCATAACATTAGGATCAATATCTGACACACGCAGCGTGGTATCAGCTCTGTTTTTTGGTTTGTATACACACGACAGCGTGGTACCAGCTCCGAATATACCATGACATTAGGATCATATCTATACACACGACAGCGTGGTACCAGCTCTCGAATATACCATAACATTAGGATCATTCTAGACACACGACAGCGTGGTACCAGCTCTCGAATAAACCATATCATTAGGATCAATATCTAAACACAAGACAGCGCGGTACCAGCTCTGGAAATACCATAACATTAGGATCAATATCTAGACACACGACAGCGTGGTACAGCTCTGGAATATACCATAACATTAGGATCAATATCTAGACACACGACAGCGTGGTACCAGCTCTGGAATATACCATAACATTAGGATCATATCTAGACACACGACAGCGTGAACCAGCTCTGGAATATACCATAACATTAGGATACATATCTAGACACACGACAGCGTGGTACCAGCTCTGGAATATACCATAACATTACGATCAATATCTAGACACACGACAGCCTGGTACCAGCTCTGGAATATACCATAACATTAGGATCAATATCTAGACACACGACCGCGTTGTACTAGTTCTGGAATATACCATAACATTAGGATACATATCTAGACACACGACAGCATGGTACCAGCTCTGGAATATACCATAACATTAGGATCAATATCTAGACACACGACAGCGTGGTACCAGCTCTGGAATATACCATAACATTAGGATCAATATCTAGACACACGACAGCGTGGATCCAGCTCTGGAATATACCATAATATTAGGATCAATATCTAGACACACGACAGCGTGGTACCAGCTCTGGAATATACCATAACATTAGGATCAATATCTAGACACACGACAGCGTGGTACCAGCTCTCGAATATACCATAACATAGGATCGATATCTAGACACACGACAGCGTGGTACCAGCTCTGGAATATACCATAACATTAGGATCAATATCTAGACACACGACAGCGTGGTACTAGCTCTGGAATATACCATAACATTAGGATCAATATCTAGACACACGACAGCGTGGTACCAGCTCTGGAATATACCATAACATTAGGATCAATATCTAGACACACGACAGCGTGGTACCAGCTCCGGAACATTAGGATCAATATCTAGACACATGACAGCGTGGTACCAGCTCTGTAATATACCATAATATTAGGATCAATATCTAGACACACGACAGCGTGGTACCAGCTCTCGAATATACCATAACATTAGGATCAATATCTAGACACACGACAGCGTGGTACCAGCTCTGGAATATACCATAACATTAGGATCAATATCTAGACACACGACAGCGTGGTACCAGCTCTGGAATATACCATAACATTAGGATCAATATCTAGACACACGACAGCGTGGTACCAGCTCTGGAATATACCATAACATTGGGATCAATATGTAGACACACGACGCGTGGTACCAGCTCCCGAATAAACCATAACATTAGGATCAATATCTAGTCACACGACAGCGTGGTACCAGCTCTGGAATATACCATAACATTAGGATCAATATCTAGACACACGACAGCGTGGTACCAGCTCTGGAATATACCATAACATTAGGATCAATATCTAGACACACGACAGCGTGGTACCAGCTCTGGAATATACCATAACATTAGGATCAATATCTAGACACACGACAGCGTGGTACCAGCTCTCGAATATATCATAACATTAGGATCAATATCTAGACACACGACAGCGTGGTACTAGCTCTGGAATATACCATAACATTAGGATCAATATCTAGACACACGACAGCGTGGTACCAGCTCCGGTTGGTTTTGGGGTGTTGTTTTGGTTTTGGGTTCAGCTCTGGAATATACCATAACATTAGGATCAATATCTAGACACACGACAGCGTGGTACCAGCTCTCGAATATACCATAACATTAGGATCAATATCTAGACACACGACAGCGTGGTACCAGCTCTCGAATATTCCATAACATTAGGATCAATATCTAGACACACGACAGCGTGGTACCAGCTCTCGAATATACCATAACATTAGGATCAATATCTAGACACACGACAGCGTGGTACCAGCTCTCGAATATACCATAACATTAGGATCAATATCTAGACACACGACAGCGTGGTACCAGCTCTCGAATATACCATAACATTAGGATCAATATCTAGACACAGACAGCGCGGTACCAGCTCTGGAATATACCATACATTAGGATCAATATCTAGACACACGACAGCGTGGTACCAGCTCTGGAATATACCATAACATTAGGATCAATATCTAGACACACGACAGCGTGGTACCAGCTCTGGAATATACCATAACATTAGGATCAATATCTAGACACACGACAGCGTGGTACCAGCTCTGGAATATACCATAACATTAGGATCAATATCTAGACACACGACAGCGTGGTACCAGCTCTGGAATATACCATAACATTAGGATCAATATCTAGACACACGACAGCGTGGTACCAGCTCTGGAATATACCATAACATTAGGATCAATATCTAGACACACGACAGCGTGGTACCAGCTCTGGAATATACCATAACATTAGGATCAATATCTAGACACACGACAGCGTGGTACCAGCTCTGGAATATACCATAACATTAGGATCAATATCTAGACACACGACAGCGTGGTACCAGCTCTGGAATATACCATAACATTAGGATCAATATGTAGACACACGACAGCGTGGTACCAGCTCTCGAATATACCATAACATTAGGATCAATATCTAGACACACGACAGCGTGGTACCAGCTCTGGAATATACCATAACATTAGGATCAATATCTAGACACACGACAGCGTGGTACCAGCTCTCGAATAAATCATAACATTAGGATCAATATCTAGACACACGACAGCGTGGTACCAGCTCTGGAATATACCATAACATTAGGATCAATATCTAGACACACGACAGCGTGGTACCAGCTCTGGAATTACCATAACATTAGGATCAATATCTAGACACACGACAGCGTGGTACCAGCTCTGGATATATTAGGATCAATATCTAGACACACGACAGCGTGGTACCAGCTCTGGAATATACCATAACTTAGGATCAATATCTAGAAACGACAGCGTGGTACCAGCTCTGGAATATATTTGGATAATATCTAGACACACGACAGCGTGGTACCAGCTCTCGAATATACCATAACATTAGGATCAATATCTAGACACACGACAGCGTGGTACCAGCTCTGGAATATACCATAACATTAGGATCAATATTAGAACACGACAGCGTGGTAGGATCAATATCTAGACACATTAGGATCATATCTAGACACACGACAGCGTGGTACCAGCTCTGAATATCCATAAATTAGGATCAATATGTAGACACACGACAGCGTGGTACCAGCTCCCGAATATACCATAACATTAGGATCAATATCTAGACACACGACAGCGTGGTACCAGCTCTCGAATATACCATAACATTAGGATCAATATCTAGACACACGACAGCGTGGTACCAGCTCTCGAATAAACCATAACATTAGAATCAATATCTAGACACACGACAGCATGGTACCAGCTCTGGAATATACCATAACATTAGGATCAATATCTAGATACACGACAGCGTGGTACCAGCTCTCGAATAAACCATAACATTAGGATCAATATCTAAACACAAGACAGCTCGGTACCAGCTCTGGAATATACCATAACATTAGGATCAATATCTAGACACACGACAGTGTGGTACCAGCTCTGGAATATACCATAACATTAGGATACATATCTAGACACACGACAGCGTGGTACCAGCTCTGGATATAACATTAGGATCAATATCTAGACACACGACAGCGTGGTACCAGCTCTGGAATATACCATAACATTAGGATCAATATCTAGACACACGACAGCGTGGAACCAGCTCTGGAATATACCATAACATTAGGATACATATCTAGACACACGACAGCGTGGTACCAGCTCTGGAATATACCATAACATTACGATCAATATCTAGACACACGACAGCCTGGTACCAGCTCTGGAATATACCATAACATTAGGATCAATATCTAGACACACGACCGCGTTGTACTAGTTCTGGAATATACCATAACATTAGGATACATATCTAGACACACGACAGCGTGGTACCAGCTCTGGAATATACCATAACATTAGGATCAATATCTAGACACACGACAGCGTGGTACCAGCTCTGGAATATACCATAACATTAGGATCAATATCTAGACACACGACAGCGTGGAACCAGCTCTGGAATATACCATAACATTAGGATACATATCTAGACACACGACAGCGTGATACCAGCTCTGGAATATACCATAACATTACGATCAATATCTAGACACACGACAGCCTGGTACCAGCTCTGGAATATACCATAACATTAGGATCAATATCTAGACACACGACCGCGTTGTACTAGTTCTGGAATATACCATAACATTAGGATACATATCTAGACACACGATAGCGTGGTACCAGCTCTCGAATATACCATAACATTAGGATCAATATCTAGACACACCACAGCGTGGTACCAGTTCTGGAATAAACCACAACACATAAGATTATTCTACAGATAAAAGGGGCAGTGCTAAAACAGTTTGGTAGTACCAGTTAATATGCGTTTTACAATGTAAGCGTAGCGACTGATGTGAATGCTATGCCTCTAGATAGTTAGTAGGGAAAAGGAGAAGCATTTCTAATAACAAATACATTGTAATTATAAATAATTCTTAATATTACAACTGCCCCCTTTCTTTCGATTGAAACTATACAGAGACCTGGGAAAATATAGCCAAGCAAGACCTATTTTGGGATTGCATAGGAGTAAGATATTGTATATTCCATGTTAATGAGTAGTCAAGGCTATGACTTGAGTACAGAATTTTGAGTAAAAAATATGTACTCAAGTCATAGCCTTGACTGAAACGTTACGCCTGGCTGATTTCGTCAATTTAACGGTCATACTGTGCATTATAACCATATTGTGTTGAAATTTATTAAATAACACAATTTTCTCACAAATATTCTGACATAGAATGAACACTGACAACACTGATCACTAATAAAAGCATAACTTCTGCTATATATAGGCTAATCTACTAACGACATATTGAGAAGCAAATACTATTGTATAATACTATCGTACATGAGTGGTGATTTCATACCATGTTAAACTTGAAACGCGTTTCATAAACTATGGTAGGAACCATCACGAGTGTAAGATCAGTTGTATCACATTACCACCGCGTGCTCGTTTTAATAAATAACGCTGCTACTTTCATTCTAGCGCCACATGTCAGCGCAAATTGTCATGACGTCACTAAATGGTCATGACCCACCACAGCGTTACAGTTATGTAAACTGTGTTATAATTGCGTCGATGCTGTAACGCAATATAGGCCTACAATTGGCAGTAATCTTGGAACAATTGGCAGTAATATTGGACATTATGGCTAAATTCTCCTCAATTGAAGAGTATTCTACTTATCAGCTGTAGTTTTCTACCCCCTGTTTTGTGGGATTAATGCCTCTATCCCTAACCCATCAATTTACAGGTTATCCTAGGCTATTGTGTCAATATTCTACCTGGCATCAGTGATCATAATGTAGTCGAAATAAAAGTCAACACATCCGCAAGGATATGTTATCAAAAGCCTCGCAGGATTCCACTCTATAAGAAAGCAAACTGACAGGCCATTAAACAGTCAGTATGTGACTATCACCAGGTTATGACCAACGAATGTAAATATACCGCACTAAACACTGAAGAGCTATGGGAACATTTCTCTCATGCTCTAAACACCCTCACAGATAAATGGATTCCATCCAAACAGTCATCGTTAAGAGATCACCTACCCTGGGTCAATCAGAGTGTTAAGCAAATGATTAGAAGGCGAAATAGGGCCTTTAAAAATACTAGGAAGTCAAGTACGCCTTCAAATCGCAAGAAATTCCTGGATCTAAAACATTTAGTACGGAAAAAGGTCAAAGAGGCTTATCATATTATACCTAGAAAACATCCTAAATCTAAACAGTGCTGATGCCTCCCATCCTTACAGACCAAACACCAAGACACTTTATTCCACGTAGAAACCTCCAGGTTAAATCTGAACCCCTTAAGACCATGGCTTACCAGACACTAGTGAGAACCCAGCTTGAATATGGCTCCGAGATCTGGTCGCCCCATACCCAAACATTGATAGACCAAATTGAAGGTGTCCAGCGAAGAGCAGCCCGTTGGATAAAGGCTGACTTCTATCGTACCTCTAGTGTTACAGACATGCTACATTCCCTAAATCTACGCAGACTAGATCAACGGCGTATTGACAATAGGTTATCCCTTATGTATAAAATTCATAATGATCTTGTTGCTATTCCCATTGAAAATTACATAGTTCCTCTCTCCCGTCCTGCTCGCCATTGCCATTCCTTAAGGTTAATTACAGCAACTACAGACTACTACAAGTTTTCCTTCTTTCCAAGAACAATCTATCATTGGAACCACCTCCCTCCTGACATTGTCCATCTCCCTACCATAGAGCAATTCAATACGGCAGTTTGCCATATTGAACATGCCAGTCCCTAGTTGTTCTGCGTAGCTGCTTTTAATCTTTTACCACAACTTATTTTCATTACCTTCTTAAATTATACTTTTAACTTCTCTGCGGTTTTTGACGCGCAACATGTCTACGTCCCCGCGAGGGGTTCGACATTAGCGGAAGATAGATAGATAGATGTAACCCCCCACCCCCACATCAATTAGACACGAATAAATGATAGACTAAATTTATATAGTGTACCAAATCAAGTAAATATGACAACAGGAACCTAGATAGAAAGATCCTGATGACAATAAAACGCACAATGTTGTTTAATCCGAAATCCTCATATCGTTCTTTACAAGTTATTAACATTTCTTTGTTACCGTCTTTATGGGACAAATGGTATAGTTTATCAAAGGGAGACTATTGTATTTTTATCTATACATACTAAAAGTAAATATTATCATTGAACATAGCAATAATAAATAAGCTTACTATTGGTAAGAAGTAGATAGTAGGTTTACAATCATTTGGTTTGCATGGTGTCTGCATTGTTTCATCCGGCAGTCTTCGGCTATTATCAACGTCATACGAGGAAAAGGTCAATCATGTAGTGACCTATAGTCTCGCACAACACCAGACGTCATAGCGGGAAACATTGACCGCGGATGAATGACCGTTGTGTAAATGTGTTTAATACACATGGATAACTAGTCATTTTTAGAAGATTGGTATGCGTCACATGTAACAACACATACTTGTAAGTTTTAATATAGTGTGTATTAAGTAAAGCATTAAATAACAACAACGTGCAAACATATTGAGCTAAATATAAAACAGCGACACCAATAAATTACACTGTACACACCTCACCTTATGCTATACTAAGAAACTATCACCAAAAAAAAACAAACAACATAGCGTGGTTAGCTATACAGACAGTGTATAGTCGTGTACATCATTATGTGCGTTTAAAGTGCCATGATGACTTAATCGGCTCTGTTAATAAGGTCATCCTTCTCTTGACCTGGTTATATCAGTGTCCTTATGTTTGTGACATTTCATGTAATTGACGCGTGTATATGGTTGCTCCTTGTGGGCATCACTCTTAACCAGCTTGTCTTTTACCATGATCTCCACAGTAACTGGGATCCATTGCAGCACTACACGCCTATTAGTTGCGAACTCGTTGCATTGTGCGTGATAAGAAAAGTAGTATGGAGTTAGATGGTGCTTTCAACTGATATCTGACATTATTTTATACAAATTTATTTTAGTTCGATTGCGAAATAAGTTATTACAACCTATCACTCTCGATACCTCATTCCTGGTGGATTCCATCGCCACGAGGGAGAGACAACGTGGAAATTAAATGCCTTGCCTGATAACCTCTAGAACAATGTTGATCAATACTATATGTGAGACTTGAGTTATGCGGCTTGTATGTGTACACAAATCTCTACAGTCTTGTCTGTCTCAATAATGGATAGGAATTGTATCCATGGCCATTGTCAATACTTTTCTTTCTGAATAATTCGGTTGGTGAGCCACCAGCCAGTTAAATAATACGTACCGATTGCCTGGCATACAAGCATAGGATTCAGGAAGTACTGCTGTTCAAAAAAAATAGGTGTCTCATAAGTCAGAAATGGCTGGCCTTTTAAATAAGGGTGACACTTTTGATTTTAACAATATTTTATTTACTTTCGACAATACAATATTACATACGAGCATGAATCAGATGTGAAACAAGTTAACAGATTATAAGGTACATATATACATTTAGGGTGACACTATAATAAACAAACACTTTACTTTTATACAATACCCATACAGTTAGAAAGAACATACATGAAACAAACACACTCATCTGTTCCATGTATTTGCTTATATTTACTATTGTAATGTGTGTTGAATTTACATATTTTTTATATAACGACGACCGTAGAAACATGAATAAATTAACGTTCATACATTTCTTAGTTGATACACATTTATTTTAGGTCGATTGTGAAACAAGTTCTTTCAACTTATATTAATTACTCTCGAGACCTCAATCATGATGTAATCCATCGCCATGAAGATGAAACGTGGCATTTCAATGCCTTGCCTAAGGGCACAATCGTAACGGCTCCAGCGGGGCTCGAACTCCGGGCAGTTCGCACATGAAGCGAACGCGCATCCACTGCGCTACCACGACTTCCACGAAGTCTTCTTTAAAATAAATGTGTGTAATAAACCCAATTGTGTTTGTTATAATATATGTGCAACTTTTATTGAAATCCAACACTAAATGCCTGCACCCATTGGTGCACGCTTGTGGAACATTGCTCTCAGTATCAAATTGTATTATATAGTCTAGGCCAAATTCCAGAAATGTGTATTGTTGTATATCATGTTTACAGCTGCCAAACAACGATTTTAGACGTAGTTATATGCTCTAAATCGATATAGCTGGTGGTTGTCTGGCTGTATTTTCAACGGTTAACTCTTAAACGTGACAAATCCAAAATGGCCGCCACCGACATATGATAAATTCATTTTGGGTCATATATTTGATACCAAACAGGGTAAGAAATCTTCGTATGTTTTCAGGTACAACGAATCCATCTAGATAAGTATTTGCCCGTATTATGCCAATAAACCAACGGTTAACTCTTAAACGTGACAAATCCAAATTGGCCGCCACCGACATATGATAAATTCATTTTGGGTCATATATTTGATACCACACACGGTAAGAAATCTTCGTATGTTTTCAGGTACAACGAATCCATCTAGATAAGTATTTGCCCGTACTATGCCAATAAACCAACGGTTAACTCTTAAACGTGATAAATCCAAAATGGCCGCCACCGACATATGATAAATTCATTTTGGGTCATATATTTGATACCAAACACGGTAAGAAATCTTCGTATGTTTTCAGGTACAACGAATCCATCTAGATAAGTATTTGCCCGTACTATGCCAATAAACCATTACTGTCGCCATATTAGCGCAAACTTGATCAACGAGTGCGATTCATACAATATATATTAGCGATTTAGCTTCACCATACCGTCATGGTTCTGATATGTTATTATTAACTTTCAAACAAATACAGTTATAGTTTATTTTGTCACTGATCACATTTGTACGGGAATGCAAATTAGCTTCATAATGAAATACAGTCAAACCTCTCCAGAGCAAACACCATCCGGACACACCCAATATTGGTTGTTGTAGAGAGGTTGTTGTTCTAGGGAGGTTCAACTTTTTGAAGTTTGGAAATGCGGGAGTGTGTGTGTTTTACGTTTATTTATCGTCGCTACCTGTTGCCCATATGAGCGACGCCTCCTGAAGAGATTAGTCATTTTCGATTTTTGGAGGATAGTGCAATGATACAGACAGATACCCATTCCAGAGTCTCCTCTGGTTCGTTTACGTGCACGATGTACGGCACCGATACGAGACTTCGGTTTAATGAAGATTAACCGTTGAAAATACAGCCAGACGGTCTGAAAGACTTAATTTTATTATGGTCAGACGGGGGATCGAACCTGCGATCCCTGGATTACCAGTCCAGCGTATTACCACTGGACTACAGCTCCGTCTGTGGAAATGCGGGAAGGCAGTTTTGTCAGTTATAATTGCTCATACTGATTTCAATATTGAGTATACAGAATTGGGGTACTACTTTCATTATACGATAGATTGAACTAAGATTGAATATCTAAGGATGCAATGTGTAAGATTCGCCAAATTATGCAAATTGATGACATTGTTTACATTAATTAAAATGTTTTCCATACACCAAAGTCAAATTCTGATAAATTACGCATTTCAATTATATAAAATTAAAGTTGGCAACGACTAGCAATTTTGAATGAGTGAATGTATTAATAGTTGGCCATGTATAGTAATAACGTTTTAAATAGTTCTGTCAAAGATCTCTAAATTTCATATAAGTCATAAGGAAACGACACACGAAGCAATTTAACGACAAAAATCCCATACTTACAAGGAAACTGTTTGCTGGATATGTACATTGTATGACTTTTTATGTTGTTTTATAAATAAAGTATCAGTTCCCATGCCTGTGGGAGCTCCTAGTGATGTATGAGAGACAGCTATAGTTAATGCACACTCATTTAGAAATGTATGACAATTTTGATCATGAAATAACTAGCCATACTATTCGTGTGTTTACACATTTCACACTCACGTGAACTGTACTGTTTGAAACTACCAAACCAACTGACAGTAGAAGTGACGAAAAGTAATAAATGTCCCTTTTCAAATGAGACTTGCCAAACATATGGCATACAGTCATGTATTCGTCCTTTGGATATGTGCAAGTATGTGCTGTTTTCAGTCTTGTTATATATTTCACACTCATCCGTCTTGAATGAGCACGTGGTAGTATGACGGAAATGATTCGTAGATACACATTCCACAGTCACGTGGTCATTCTCCTGAATGAGTGTGCATGTGTTTTTTATGTATCATAAATCGTGTTATTCAGGATACACGAGTTGTATTACGCATGAATGGCGACCATATTTACATTATTTTGTTATGTCAACAAACCGCGTATACGACGTTTTCCTATTAGTTGAAATACTTAGTATTTGAAGCAAATATTTGGGGAAATATGTATACCATATAATAGGAAAATACATTCTGTAGAAATTGTCGTTTTCACCAATGTAGTTTCGCTTTAAATATCCAGGCTGACAATGTCTGCATACATATTTAACACTCCAGTCACCGTTCTTGTACACATGCTACTTCATACTGCCAGAACAGTTTTATTACGTATTATACACTCTTGTGGTCGTTCTCCATGAGCATGTATAAAAGTGTGTGTGTTTGTTTATTATAGTGTCACCCCTATTTTAAGGGCCAGCCATTTCTGACTTATGAGACAGGTCATTTTCGAACACTAGTACTTCCCGAATCATATGCTCTTATGCCAGGCTGGTAGGCAATCAGTAATCATTATTTAACTAGCTGGCGGCTGGTGTATATCTTCAAACTGTACGCCTCGCTAAAAGCTGTATTAAATAATCCACAATCATATGGCCGTTATCCGGTATGCATGTGCCTGTGTTGCTTCAAATTAACAGATCTGTTAAATGCCGTATTACATAATTCACACTGATACGACCGTACTGCGGTATGTAGGCGCATATGCTGTTTCAAATTACAAGAGTGACTAAAAGTGTGCTTACATATTTCGCACTCATGTGGTCGTTCTCTAGTATGTATTAGCATATTTCGCGTTACTTGGCTAGAATTGCTAAACGCCTTGTTACATATTTCACACTGATATGGTTTTTCTCCAGTATGTGTACGCATGTGTTGCTTTACATCGCTAGACCGACTAAATGCCTTATTACATAGTTCACACTGATACGACCGTTCTGTGGTATACATGCGCATGTGCTGTTTCAAATTCACAGAATGGTTAAAAGTTTGCTTACATATTTCACACTCATATGGTTTATCTCCAGTATGTGTACGCATGTGTTGCTTAACATCATTAGACCGAATAAATGCATTATTACATAGTTCACAGTGATGCGGCCGTTCTGTGGTATGCAAGCGCATGTGCTGCTTCAAACTCCAAGATTAGCTAAATGTTTGTTTACATAATTCACACACGAATAGCATAAGCATATAATATGAATAGTACAACCAAACATCTAGTTTCTGTAGTAGTGCAACCAAACATCAAGTTTCTGTAGTAGTACAACCAAACATCAAGTTTCTGTAGTAGTACAACCAAACATCAAGTTTCTGTAGTAGTACAACCAAACATCTAGTTTCTGTAGTAGTACAACCAAACATCAAGTTTCTGTAGTAGTGCAACCAAACATCAAGTTTCTGTAGTAGTGCAACCAAACATCAAGTTTCTGTAGTAGTACAACCAAACATCAAGTGTCTGTAGTAGTACAACCAAACATCTAGTTTCTGTAGTAGTGCAACCAAACATCAAGTTTCTGTAGAAGTGCAACCAAACATCAAGCTTCTGTAGTAGTGCAACCAAACATCAGGTTTCTGTAGTAGTGCAACCAAACATCAAGTTTCTGTAGTAGTGCAACCAAACATCTAGTTTCTGTAGTAGTGCAACCAAACATCAAGTTTCTGTAGTAGTGCAACCAAACATCTAGTTTCTGTAGTAGTGCAACCAAACATCAAGTTTCTGTAGTAGTGCAACCAAACATCAAGTTTCTGTAGTAGTACAACCAAACATCAAGTTTATGTAGTAGTACAACCAAACATCTAGTTTCTGTAGTAGTACAACCAAACATCAAGTTTCTGTAGTAGTGCAACCAAACATCTAGTTTCTGTAGTAGTACAACCAAACATCAAGTTTCTGTAGTAGTACAACCAAACATCTAGTTTCTGTAGTAGTACAACCAAACATCAAGTTTCTGTAGTAGTGCAACCAAACATCAAGTTTCTGTAGTAGTACAACCAAACATCAAGTTTCTGTAGTAGTACAACCAAACATCTAGTTTCTGTAGTAGTGCAACCAAACATCAAGTTTCTGTAGAAGTGCAACCAAACATCAAGCTTCTGTAGTAGTGCAACCAAACATCAAGTTTCTGTAGTAGTGCAACCAAACATCTAGTTTCTGTAGTAGTGCAACCAAACATCTAGTTTCTGTAGTAGTGCAACCCAACATCTAGTCTCTGTAGTAGTGCAACCCAACATCTAGTTTCTGTAGTAGTGCAACCAAACATCTAGTTTCTGTGGTAGTGCAACCAAACATCAAGTATCTGTAGTAGTACAACCAAACATCAAGTTTCTGTATTAGTGCAACCAAACATCAAGTGTCTGTAGTAGTGCAACCAAACATCAAGTTTCTGTAGTAGTGCAACCAAACATCAAGTGTCTGTAGTAGTGCAACCAAACATCCAGTTTCTGTAGTAGTGCAACCAAGCATCTAGTTTCTGTAGTAGTGCAACCAAACATCAAGTTTCTGTAGTAGTGCAACCAAGCATCTAGTTTCTGTAGTAGTGCAACCAAGCATCTAGTTTCTGTGGTAGTGCAACCAAACATCAAGTGTCTGTAGTAGTGCAACCAAACATCCAGTTTCTGTAGTAGTGCAACCAAGCATCTAGTTTCTGTAGTAGTGCAACCAAACATCAAGTTTCTGTAGTAGTGCAACCAAGCATCTAGTTTCTGTAGTAGTGCAACCAAACATCAGGTTTCTGTAGTAGTGCAACCAAACATCAAGTTTCTGTAGTAGTACAACCAAACATCAAGTTTCTGTAGTAGTACAACCAAACATCAAGTTTCTGTAGTAGTACAACCAAACATCAAGTTTCTGTAGTAGTGCAACCAAACATCAAGTGTCTGTAGTAGTGCAACCAAACATCCAGTTTCTGTAGTAGTGCAACCAAGCATCTAGTTTCTGTAGTAGTGCAACCAAACATCAAGTTTCTGTAGTAGTGCAACCAAGCATCTAGTTTCTGTAGTAGTGCAACCAAACATCAGGTTTCTGTAGTAGTGCAACCAAACATCAAGTTTCTGTAGTAGTACAACCAAACATCAAGTTTCTGTAGTAGTACAACCAAACATCAAGTTTCTGTAGTAGTACAACCAAACATCAAGTTTCTGTGTAGTACAACCAAACATCAAGTTTCTGTAGTAGTGCAACCAAACATCAAGTTTCTGTAGTAGTGCAACCAAACATCAAGTTTCTGTAGTAGTGCAACCAAACATCAAGTTTCTGTAGTAGTGCAACCAAACATCAAGTTTCTGTAGTAGTACAACCAAACATCAAGTTTCTATAGTAATGCAACCAAGCATCAAGTGTCTGTAGTAGTGCAACCAAACATCAAGTTTCTGTAGTAGTGCAACCAAACATCAAGTTTCTGTAGTAGTGCAACCAAACATCAAGTTTCTGTAGTAGTGCAACCAAACATCAAGTTTCTGTAGTAGTGCAACCAAACATCAAGTTTCTGTAGTAGTGCAACCAAACATCAAGTTTCTGTAGTAGTGCAACCAAACATCAAGTTTCTGTAGTAGTGCAACCAAACATCAGGTTTCTGTAGTAGTGCAACCAAATATCAAGTTTCTGTGGTAGTACAACCAAACATCAAGTTTCTGTAGTAGTGCAACCAAACATCAAGTTTCTGTAGTAGTGCAACCAAACATCAAGTTTCTGTAGTAGTGCAACCAAACATCAAGTTTCTGTAGTAGTGCAACCAAACATCAAGTTTCTGTAGTAGTGCAACCAAACATCAAGTTTCTGTAGTAGTGCAACCAAACATCTAGTTTCTGTAGTAGTACAACCAAACATCAAGTTTCTGTAGTAGTGTAACCAAACATCAAGTTTCTGTGGTAGTACAACCAAACATCAAGTTTCTGTAGTAATACAACCAAACATCAAGTTTCTGTAGTAGTACAACAAAACATCAAGTTTCTGTAGAAAAGAGAATTTAAGTATCATTAAATTGATCCCACTGTGTATTGATCACTATACAGGTACTGCGTGCATAAATACAAAAATGTAGACCAATTATGTAATAATGTACATGTATGTAATTACATGTATAGATTATTGCGTTCCAGTGAGTAAAGGCCTACCCTACGGTCGTTATGCATTTCATGTGTAAGCTGGCCTGCAAATATAACCAGGTCGGCATACATATTTAACGTATGGTGACTTGTCTCATGCGTCACACAAAATCGCAAAAAAGTCTTGGATTATTGCACGACACGGTCTATACAAAACTTAGCAAAGGTAATCACTTGACCTCAATAACATATAAATGCAACCTCCTATATGCGGTGCATATCAGTATGGCATGGTATTGTACGGTATGGTATCATATGGTATTGTACGGTATGGTATTGTATGGTATAGTATGGTATTGTATGGTAATCTAACGGTATTGTACGGTATTGTACGGTATGGTATTGTACGGTATGGTATTGTATGGTATTGTACGGTATTGTACGGTATGGTATTGTACGGTATTGTACGGTATGGTATTGTACGGTATTGTACGGTATTGTACGGTATAGTATTGTATGGTATTGTACGGTATGGTATTGTATGGTATTGTATGGTATTGTACGGTATGTTATTGTATGGTATTGTACGGTATGGTATCCTATGGTATTGTACGGTATTGTATGGTATTGTATGGTATTGTATGGTATTGTATGGTATTGTGTATGGTATGGTAGTGTACGGTATGGTATTGTATGGTATTGTACGGTATTGTACGGTATTGTATGGTATTGTATGGTATTGTGTATGGTATGGTAGTGTATGGTATGGTATTGTATAGTATTGTACGGTATTGTATGGTATTGTATGGTATTGTGTATGGTATGGTAGTGTATGGTATGGTAGTGTATAGTATTGTATGGTATGGTATTGTATGGTATTATATGGTATTGTATAGTATTGTACGGTATTGTATGGTATTGTATGGTATTGTGTATGGTATGGTAGTGTATGGTATGGTAGTGTATGGTATTGTATGGTATGGTATTGTATGGTATTATATGGTATTGTACGGTATTGTACGGTATTGTACGGTATTGTAGGTATTGTATGGTATTGAATGGTATTGTGTATGGTATGGTATTGTATGGTATGGTATTGTGTATGGTATTGTATGGTATTGTATGGTATTGTACGGTATGGTATTGTATGGTATTGTACGGTATGGTACTGTATGGTATTGTACGGTATGGTATTGTATGGTATTGTATGGTATTGTACGGTATGGTATTGTATGGTATTGTACGGTACGGTATTGTATGGTATTGTATGGTATTGTACGGTATGGTATCATATGGTATTGTACGGTATGGTACTGTACGGTATTGTACGTTATGGTATTGTATGGTATTGTATTGTATGGTATTGTATGGTATGGTATTGTATGGTATGGTATTGTATGGTATTGTACTGTATGGTATTGTACGGTATTGTACGGTATGGTATTGTATGGTATTGTATGGTATTGTACGGTATGGTATTGTACGGTATGGTATTGTACGGTATTGTACGGTATGGTATTGTATGGTATTGTATGGTATTGTACGGTATGGTATTGTATGGTATTGTATGGTATTGTATGGTAATGTAACGGTATTGTACGGTATTGTATGGTATTGTACGGTATGGTATTGTATGGTATTGTACGGTATGGTATTGTATGGTATTGTACGGTATGGTATTGTATGGTATTGTACGGTATGGTATTGTATGGTATTGTATGGTATTGTATGGTATTGTACGGTATGGTATTGTATGGTATTGTATGGTAATGTAATGGTATTGTACGTTATTGTATGGTGTTGTATGGTATTGTGTACGGTATGGTAGTGTATGGTATGGTATGGTAGTGTATGTTATTGTATGGTATGGTATGGTAGTGTATGGTATGGTATGGTATGGTAGTGTATGGTATGGTATGTTATTGTATGGTATGGTAGTGTATGGTATTGTTTGGGGTGGTAGTGTATGGTATGGTATTGTATGGGGTGGTAGTGTATGGTATGGAATTGTATGGGGTGTGTGTGTATGGTAGTGTATGGTATGGTATTGGTATGTGTATGGTATGGTATGTTATTGTATGGTGGTATGGTAGTTGTATGGTATGGTATTATGGTATGGTATTGGTATGGTATTGTTTGGGGTGGTAGTGTATGGTATGGTATTGTTTGGGGTGGTAGTGTATGGTATTGTATGGGGTTGTAGTGTACAGTATGGTATTGTATGGTATGCTAATAAAATTCCGTTCAATACTCAATTGCTAATATGCATGAAATGTACTAACAAATAATTCATTCGGATTTCTTTTGTGACGTAAGGCCATTGCATAGAAAAGGTGGGAGAATTACACCTGTCGATTTCAAATGGCAAAATCGTATGCACAAAGGTAAGACAATAATCTTAAACGGTGTTTATATCTATGATTATTATTTTTCTTAACACCAATGCATACATTTATAACCGTTCATTTCCGGAAAACTTCAAAATCTTTGTCAGAAATCACGCCATCGGATCAGGGCGGAAAGTGCTATGCGAAAATAGCCTTCAAAGATAAGAACTTGAAATAACAGATCGGGAAAAAAATTGTGTAGCCACACTGCGGCACGGCACGGTACTGTAGATGTCTTATATATCCCATCTCCCATTTAATTTAAATGATTAGTAACGTTTCTCGTTTGGTTATTTAAATTAAATAAGTATCATCAGCTACATTGTACACATTTATTTTAGCTCGAATGCGAAACAAGTTCTTACAACTTATATTAATCACTCTCGAGACCTCATTCCTGATGGAATCCATCGTCATGAGGGAGAAGAAGCAACGTGGAATTTAAATGCCTTGCCTATGGGCACAATCGTAACGGCACCAGCGAGGCTTGAACTCCGGATTTTTCACACCTGAAGCAATCAGCTATCGCTATCACGATTTACTGTAGGCTCTTTTTTATTGAGTTGCAATGATTATTTGCTTTTAGATAATTGCCCATATCAGTACATGTGTTTTTATTTGCTTTGATGTATATATTTTATCATTTATGTGTTTTGTAGCGTTAATGATAGAGGCAGTAACGAAATATACAATCAGCAGTAATCTTGGGAGAATTGGCAGTAATCTGGACATTAGGGTTACGGTTAAATTTGATCTTCAATTGAAGAGTATTCTACTTTTCAGCTTTAGTTTACTGCCACCTGTTTTGTGGGATTACTGATCTCTATCCATCTAATGACCTACATGTTATCCAACCCTCATAAAATATATTACACCATAAACATGAATGCACTTTATTATAGTACTTATGACCGCCTCAGATAGGACACTTTGTCACACTTATATAATAATCCCGAAAGTGTTTCCACATGTATACACATCTGATCAGAAATAAAATAATTACACTTACTTTGTACTAAATGTGTGCACATGGTGTATCTGTGATAAGGGAGATAACTATGCAAATTAGTTTAGGTTATACAAATTTATTTTAGCTCGATTGCGAAACAAGTTCTTTCAACTTATATTAATCACTCTCGAGACCTCATTCCTGATGGAATTCATCGCCATGAAGGAGAGAGAAGAGGCAATGTGGAATTTAAATGCCTTACCTAAGGGCACAATCATAACGGCTCCTGTGGGGCTCGAACTCCGGACCTTTCGCACCTGAAGCGAACGCGCATCCACTGCGCTATCACGACTTCCACTATGCAAATGATTTCACTCAAATGAAATAAATGAGATCCAATTTATATTTTTGAATGTGTGTTTCAACTTTGAATAGGTTTGCCTACAGACAAGGTTGTAAATCAACAAATAAACTTTACTAGTATTTATTTTACAACGAATGCGAATCAAGTTCTAACAACTTATATTAATCACTCTAGTTGGTGCGGATGAAAGCATATATGTAGTCGTTCGTGCGGGAGGAAGCCGGAGTACCCGGAGAAAACCCACCTGTCCGATCTAGCGACCAGCGTACCATCTCACATACTTCCCGGTCCGAGGATTGAACCCGGGTTGCATTGGTGAGAAGCGAAACAAAAAATAAATTGCCTATTAAATGCATAGTAAAAAGTAAAAACATACAGTATGTTTATCTATATTTCCAATATTTAATTTCTTCGGATACCACATCCACTGTGAAGAGGTATTCAAATGAAACTGTAAAAGAGCAACACTCTTCAAATTATAATGTTTTCCATAGCCAGTACTCACCTGTGAATAACGTCATTGTGCTTACACACTGTATTCCTTCACCAAATAATATAGTATACCAACCTTCAGTTTGAAATGGCCTGAATTCTTATACCACATCTTTTCTACACATCAATTAGTCTGAAGTCTGCTCAAGTCACATAAATTCTCAAAAACAATACAAAAACTATACAATGCCTGTCATGAAAAATGCATTTTTACCCAAAAGAAAAATGAACTATATTAGTTATTGGGACTACATTCGTGGACCACGGATGCACTTCTGGCTATTTACGTATATACAACCACAATACAAGTGTGTTACATATGGTCGTATAGTAGTAATATTGGATCAAGGCTAACAACGGACATCATGTTGAAACATCAACTAGAAACTAATATGTCCTTGTTCTGACCACATGAATATCCGGAAATATATTGTTCATTTCGCTGTCGACTGGAGAAGATCCGCGGTGAATGAAATGCTGTTGCCTCATTGGTCAATTGTTGTTAATATCCAAGTCGCTGTCGTAAAATGTTTATTTATATGTATGTATATGGAAAACAAAAAGCAAATTTCGTGTCATGAATCTGTCTTTAATTGCAAAACTATTTATTGTAAGACTGACACAATATAACTATCATAATTAAAATGCTTCATTAGTTTAAGGTTGTAAAATAACTAATAAATTGCCTATTAAATACATACTATTTATTAGTAAAAAGTAACAACATGCAGTCTGTTCATTTATATTTCCAATCTTTCATTTCTTCTGATACCATATCCACTGTGAAGAGTTTTTCAACTCAGTCTGAAACACACCAAGAATATTTCAAATTTTAAGTTTCAAATAACCAATGCTCGCCTGTGAATAACGTCAATGTGTTTACACATTGTATTCCTCCGCCAAATAATAAAGCATACCAACCTTCAGTTTGAAATGGCCTGAATTCTTATACCACACATTTTCTACACATCAACTAGTCTGAAGTCTTCTCAAGTCACATACTTTCTCAAAAGAAACAACACAAAAACTATTCACTGCCTGTCATGAAAATGCATTTTTACCCAAAATAAAAATGAACTATATTAGTCAATCGGACTACATTCGATGCGGATGCATTCTGCCTATTTACGTATATACAACATTAAAGCGACATTACATCACAACAATCAAATAAAATGCATTTTTTCACGTATAAATGCATTGCTACTACACATTCTTCCGAATACATTCGAACACTAACAGTGAATCAATAAACAGTGTTTGTGATCAACACAATTTCAAAATTAAAAGTAGCATTTCATATAACTGTTATCCATGCTTCTGAGTTGACGTTTATTTATCATCGGAGTCATTACTAAGCTAGAGATAATGTTGTTAAATATAATTTAACTAAGATTAGGCACAAATGTGAGACATAGCGGTAACTATGTACCATAAATCGTGTTATTCAGGATACACGAGTTGTATTACACATGGCTGTCGATCCTATTTACATTATTTTGTTATGTCAACAAACTGCGTATACGACGTTTGTTTATTAGTTGATATTCTCAGTATATTTAGGCAAATATTTGAAAAACAATTATACCATATACTAGGAAACCACTTTCTGTAGAAATTTGCGTTTCACTGATGTAATGTCGCTTTAACGTTCTTTTCTGGCAATAAACACAGATACTAGGTGTTATATATGGTGAAAGTGGTAGACCCATACTAGGTGTTATATATGGTAACGTGGCAGAACCATACTATGTGTTATATATGGTGAACGTGGTAGACCCATACTAGGTGTTATATATGGTGAACGTGGTAGACCCATACTAGGTGCTATATATGGTGAACGTGGTAGACCCATACTAGGTGTTATATATGGTGAACGTTGCAGAACAATACTAGGTGTTATATATGGTGCACGTGGCAGAACCATACTATTTGTTATATATGGTGCACGTGGCAGAACCATACTAGGTGTTATATATGGTGAACGTGGTAGACCCATACTCGGTGCTATATATGGTGAACGTGGTAGACCAATACTAGGTGTTATATATGGTGAACGTGGCAGACCCATACAAGGTGCTATATATGGTGAACGTGGCAGAACCATACTAGGTGCTATGTATGGTGAACGTGGCAGAATCATACTAGGTGCTATCTATGGTGAACTTGGCAGAACAAAACTATGTGTTATATATTGTGAACGTGGCAGAACCATACTAGGTGTTATATATGGTGAACGTGGCAGAACCATACTAGTTGTTATATATGGTGAACGTGGTATACCCATACTAGGTGTTATATATGGTGAACGTGGTAGACCCATACTAGGTGCTATATATGGTGAACGTGGTAGACCCATACTAGGTGTTATATATGGTGAACGTGGCAGAACCATACTAGGTGTTATATATGGTGAACGTGGTAGAACCATACTAGGTGTTATATATTGTGAACGTGGCAGAACCATACTAGGTGTTATTTATGGTGAACGTGCTAGACCCATACTAGGTGTTTTATATGGTAACGTGGCAGAACCATACTAGGTGTTATATATGGTGAACGTGGTAGTAGACCCATACTAGGTGTTATATATGGTAACGTGGTAGACCCATACTAGGTGTTATATATGGTGAACATGGTAGAACCATACCAGGTGTTATATATGGTGAACGTGGTAGACCCATACTAGGTGTTATATATGGTAACGTGGCAGAAACATACTAGGTGATATATATGGTGAACATGCTAGACCCATACTAGGTGTTATATATGGTAACGTGGCAGAACCATACTAGGTGTTATATATGGTGAACGTGGTAGACCCATACTAGGTGTTATATATGGTGAGCGTGGCAGAACCATACTAGGTGTTATATATGGTGAACGTCGTAGACCCATACTAGGTGTTATATATGGTGAACGTGGCAGACCCATACAAGGTTCTATATATGGTGAAGGTGGCAGAACCATACTAGGTGTTATATATGGTGAACGTGGTAGACCCATACTCGGTGCTATATATGGTGAACGTGGTAGACCCATACTAGGTGTTATATATGGTGAACGTGGCAGACCCATACAAGGTGCTATATATGGTGAACGTCGCAGAACCATACTAGGTGCTATATATGGTGAACGTGGCAGAATCATACTAGGTGTTATCTATGGTGAACTTGGCAGAACCAAACTATGTGTTATGTATGGTGAACGTGGCAGAACCATAATAGGTGTTATATATGGTGAACGTGGCAGAACCATACTAGGTGTTATATATGGTGAACGTGCTAGACCCATACTAGGTGTTATATATGGTAACGTGGCAGAACCATACTAGGTGTTATATATGGTGAACGTGGTAGACCCATACTAGGTGTTATATATGGTGAACGTGGTAGACCCATACTAGGTGCTATATATGGTGAACGTGGTAGACCCATACTAGGTGTTATATATGGTGAGCGTGGCAGAACCATACTAGGTGTTATATATGGTGCACGTGGCAGAACCATACTATTTGTTATATATGGTGAACGTGGCAGAACCATACTAGGTGTTATATATGGTGAACGTGGCAGAACCAAACTAGGTGTTATATATGGTGAACGTGGCAGAATCATACTAGGTGTTATCTATGGTGAACTTGGCAGAACCAAACTATGTGTTATATATGGTGAACATGGCAGAACCATACTAGGTGTTATATATGGTGAACGTGGCAGAACCATACTAGGTGATATATATGGTGAACGTGCTAAACCCATACTAGGTGTTATATATGGTAACGTGGCAGAACCATACTAGGTGTTATATATGGTGAACGTGGTAGACCCATACTAGGTGTTATATATGGTGAGCGTGGTAGACCCATACTCGGTGCTATATATGGTGAACGTGGTAGACCCATACTAGGTGTTATATATGGTGAACGTGGCAGACCCATACAAGGTGCTATATATGGTGAACGTCGCAGAACCATACTAGGTGCTATATATGGTGAACGTGGCAGAATCATACTAGGTGTTATCTATGGTGAACTTGGCAGAACCAAACTATGTGTTATGTATGGTGAACGTGGCAGAACCATAATAGGTGTTATATATGGTGAACGTGGCAGAACCATACTAGGTGTTATATATGGTGAACGTGCTAGACCCATACTAGGTGTTATATATGGTAACGTGGCAGAACCATACTAGGTGTTATATATGGTGAACGTGGTAGACCCATACTAGGTGTTATATATGGTGAACGTGGTAGACCCATACTAGGTGCTATATATGGTGAACGTGGTAGACCCATACTAGGTGTTATATATGGTGAGCGTGGCAGAACCATACTAGGTGTTATATATGGTGAACGTGGCAGAACCATACTAGGTGCTATATATGGTGAACGTGGTAGAACCATACTAGGTGTTATATATGGTGAACGTGGTAGACCCATACTAGGTGTTATATATGGTAACGTGGTAGACCCATACTAGGTGTTATATATGGTGAACGTGGTAGAACCATACTAGGTGTTATATATGGTGAACGTGGTAGACCCATACTAGGTGTTATATATGGTGAACGTGGCAGAACCATACTAGGTGTTATATATGGTGAACGTGGCAGACCCATACTATGTGCTATATATGGTGAACGTGGCTGAACCATACTAGGTGTTATATATGGTGAACGTGGTAGACCCATACTCGGTGTTATATATGGTGAAGTGGTAGACCATACTAGGTGTTATATATGGTGAACGTGGTAGACCCATACTAGGTGTTATATATGTTGAACGTGGTAGACCCATACTAGATGTTATATATGGTGAACGTGGCAGAACCATACAAGGTGTTATATATGGTGAACATGGCAGAACCATACTAGGTGTTATATATGGTGAACGTGGCAGAACCATACTAGGTGTTATATATGGTGAACGTGGTAGACCCATACTAGGTGTTATATATGGTGAACGTGGTAGACCCATACTAGGTGTTATATATGGTGAACGTGGTAGACCCATACTAGGTTTTATATATGGTGAACGTGGTAGACCCATACTAGGTGTTATATATGGTGAACGTGGTAGAACCATACTAGGTGTTATATATGGTGAACGTGGCAGAACCATACTAGGTGTTATATATGGTGAACGTGGCAGAACCATACTAGGTGTTATATATGGTGAACGTGGTAGAACCATACTAGGTGTTATATATGGTGAACGTGGCAGAACCATACTAGGTGTTATATATGGTGAACGTGGTAGAACCATACTAGGTGTTATATATGGTGAACGTGGCAGAACCATACTAGGTGTTATATATGGTGAACGTGGCAGAACCATACTAGGTGTTATATATGGTGAACGTGGTAGAACCATACTAGGTGTTATATATGGTGAACGTGGCAGAACCATACTAGGTGTTATATATGGTGAACGTGGTAGACCCATACTAGGTGTTATATATGGTGAACGTGGTAGACCCATACTAGGTGTTATATATGGTGAACGTGGTAGACCCATACTAGGTGTTATATATGGTGAACGTGGTAGACCCATACTAGGTGTTATATATGGTGAACGTGGCAGAACCATACTAGGTGTTATATATGGTGAACGTGGTAGAACCATACTAGGTGTTATATATGGTGAACGTGGTAGAACCATACTAGGTGTTATATATGGTGAACGTGGCAGAACCATACTAGGTGTTATATATGGTGAACGTGGTAGAACCATACTAGGTGTTATATATGGTGAACGTGGTAGAACCATACTAGGTGTTATATATGGTGAACGTGGTAGACCCATACTAGGTGTTATATATGGTGAACGTGGCAGAACCATACTAGGTGTTATATATGGTGAACGTGGTAGAACCATACTAGGTGTTATATATGGTGAACGTGGTAGAACCATACTAGGTGTTATATATGGTGAACGTGGCAGAACCATACTAGGTGTTATATATGGTGAACGTGGCAGAACCATACTAGGTGTTATATATGGTGAACGTGGTAGAACCATACTAGGTGTTATATATGGTGAACGTGGCAGAACCATACTAGGTGTTATATATGGTGAACTTGGCAGAACCATACTATGTGTTATATATGGTGAACGTGGCAGAACCATACTAGGTGTTATATATGGTGAACGTGGTAGAACCATACTAGGTGTTATATATGGTGAACGTGCTAGACCCATACTAGGTGTTATATATGGTAACGTGGCAGAACCATACTAGGTGTTATATATGGTGAACGTGGTAGACCCATACTAGGTGTTATATATGGTGAACGTGGTAGACCCATACTAGGTGTTATATATGGTGAACGTGGTAGAACCCATACTAGGTGTTATATATGGTGAACGTGGCAGAACCATACTAGGTGTTATATATGGTGAACGTGGCAGAACCATACTAGGTGTTATATATGGTGAACGTGGCAGAACCATACTAGGTGTTATATATGGTGAACGTGGTAGACCCATACTAGGTGTTATATATGGTGAACGTGGCAGAACCATACTAGGTGTTATATATGGTGAACGTGGCAGAATCAGATTAGGTGTTATATATGGTGAACGTGGTAGAATCATACTAGGTGTTATATATGGTGAACGTGGTAGACCCATACTAGGTGTTATATATGGTGAACGTGGTAGAACCATACTAGGTGTTATATATTGTGAACGTGGTAGAACCATACTAGGTGTTATATATGGTGAACGTGGCAGAACCATACTAGGTGTTATATATGGTGAACGTGG
>CM026388.1:6239006-6256866 GCA_014843695.1 Archivesica marissinica | reverse complement strand
ACCGTGCCTCAGTGTGGCTACTAGGAGATCGGATATATAAGACCTCTACAGTACCCTGCCTCAGTGTGGCTACTAGGAGATGGGATATATAAGACCTCTACAGTACCGTGCCTCAGTGTGGCTACTAGGAGATGGGATATATAAGACCTCTACAGTACTGTGCCTCAGTGTGGCTACTAGGAGATGGGATATATAAGACCTCTACAGTACCGTGCCTCAGTGTTGCTACTAGGAGATGGGATATATAAGACCTCTACTGTACCGTGCCTCAGTGTGGCTACTAGGAAATGGGATATATAAGACCTCTACAGTACCGTGCCTCAGTGTGGCTACTAGGAAATGGGATATATAAGACCTCTACAGTACCGTGCCTCAGTGTGGCTACTAGGAGATCGGATATATAAGACCTCTACAGTACCCTGCCTCAGTGTGGCTACTAGGAGATGGGATATATAAGACATCTACAGTACCGTGCCTCAGTGTGGCTACTAGGAGATGGGATATATAAGACCTCTACAGTACCGTGCCTCAGTGTGGCTACTAGGAGATGGGATATATAAGACCTCTACAGTACCGTGCCTCAGTGTTGCTACTAGGAGATGGGATATATAAGACCTCTACAGTACCGTGCCTCAGTGTGGCTACTAGGAAATGGGATATATAAGACCTCTACAGTACCGTGCCTCAGTGTGGCTACTAGGAGATGGGATATATAAGACCTCTACAGTACCGTGCCTCAGTGTGGCTACTAGGAGATGGATATATAAGACCTCTACGTTGTGTGTGTTGGAGATGGGATATATAAGACCTCTACAGTACCGTGCCTCAGTGTGACTACTAGGAGATGTGATATATAAGACCTCTACAGTACCGTGCCTCAGTGTGACTACTAGGAGATGGGATATATAAGACCTCTACAGTACCGTGCCACAGTGTGACTACTAGGAGATGGGATATATAAGACCTCTACAGTACCGTGCCTCAGTGTGGCTGCTAGGAGATGGGGTATATAAGACCTCTACAGTACCGTGCCTCAGTGTGGCTTCATAATTTTTTCCCGATCTGTTATTTAAAGTTCTTATCTCTGAAGGCTGTTTTCACATAGTACTTTCCGCCCTGATCCGATGGCGGGATTTCTGACAAAGATTTTGAATCTTTCCGGACATGAACGGTTATAAATGTGTGCATTGGTGTTAAGAATAATAATAATTATAGATTTAAGCAACGTTTATGATATATTGTCTTACATTTGTGCATACGATTCTCCCACCTTTACTATACAATGGCCTTGAGTCACAAAAGAAATCCGAATGAATTATTTGTTAGTACATTTCATGAATATGAACAATTGGATATTGTACGGATATTTTTTCATACCGTACAATACCATACCGTACAATACCGTACAATACCATACCGTACAATACCATACAATACCATACCACACACTACAATACAATACCATACCGTACAATACCATACCGTACAATACCATACCGTACAATACCATACCGTACAATACCGTACCGTACAATACCGTACAATACCATACCGTACAATACCATACCGTACAATATCGTACAATACCATACCGTACAATACCATACCGTACAATACCATACCGTACAATACCATACCGTACAATACCGTACAATACCATACCGTACAATACCATAAATACCATACAATACCATGCCGTACTGATATGCAACGCATATAGGAGGTTGCATTTATATGTTATTGAGGTCAAGTGATTACCTTTGCTATGTTTTGTATAGACCGTGTCGTGCAATAATCCAAGACTTCCGCGGTCATGCAAGTTTGTGTGACGCATGAGACAAGTCACCATACGTTAAATATGTATGCCGACCTGATTATATTTGCAGGCCAGCTTACACATGAAACGCATAATGCTCGCCAGTTCAAATCCGATCTATTCCGTCGCCTTTTGAACCAATTTTCCTTGCGCTTGTGTCCTGTTTATGTATCATGTTTCCGTGATATCTGTTTATTTGACTATGTTTATGCTTGTACCGTCGATGAATCGTAATCCGACGATGAATATTGTGATTATATCTGACATGTAACGCATTGTCTGCATTTATGCCAAGTGGTATTGTTTAATTAGCTTGAGAACTCATTGTAAATCGTAAAAGATAATTTCTCTTTGGCAAGTTTTGGAACCATGGATCCCATCTTTAACATTGCATTCTGGTAGATTTATTGATGCGTCCTAGTTAAACAAGGCACATCGTAGACATTGAACTAGGAAGAGATCGATAACATTTCAACCGGTAAATGTATTACCGTATTAGTGTTTTGTAGCTGCCATTTTGTTCCATCGCTAGTGTAGCGTTGCCTAGCGATTTTGGAACGATCGACCACTTTTGGGTCACGACCAATTTTCGGTCGCGACTACTTTTGGGTCGCTACCAATTTTCGGTCCGGTCACCACCAATTTTCGGTCGGGTCGACCATATGCTGGTAGTCCGACCAGCGTGGGGTATATAAACGACCAATTTTGGGTTGGAGATTCGCCCATTTGGTTCGCCGGAGTCGAGGGTAAATAAGCTCAATCATCATCGGAGATTCACAGACGGATCTGTAGTCCAGTAGTAACACGCTGGACTGGTAATCCAGGGATCGCAGGTCCGACCCCCTGTCTGGCCCTAATAAAATTAACAGTCTTTCCGATGGGACTTTAAACCGAGGTATCGTGTCGGTGCTGTACACCGTGTACGTAAAAGAACGAGAGGAGACTCTGGAATGGGTCTCTGTCTGTATCATTGCACTATCCTCCAAACATCTATAATGACTATTCTCTTAGTGTCGCTCATATGGGCAACCGGTAGCGACGATAAATAAAGGTAGAACAAACACAGAGTTCAGCTTTCGTTTGGGAGGGACATAAGATTATTATAGCTTCGATAGGGTTAGGATCGAGATTGTCATTATTTCAACAGGAGAGAAGCAGCACTTTAACTTTAGCGATTTTAAGACTTCTTTCGGATCCCAGTCTGCTGTAATTATTAAAAGTTATTAAATGCACAGTGGTCCACTGCGATCTATACACAGTTGTCAACTGGGATCTATGCACAGTGTTCCACTGGGATCTATGCACAGTGGTCCACTGGGATCTATACACAGTGGTCCACTGGGATCTATACACAGTGGTCCACTGGGATCTATGTACAGTGGTCCACTGGGATCTATGCAAAGTGGTCCACTGGGATCTATACACAGTGGTCCACTGGGATCTATACACAGTGGTCCACTGGGATATATACACAGTGGTCCACTGGGATCTATACACAGTGGTCCACTGGGATCTATACACAGTGGTCCACTGGGATCTATGCACAGTGGTCCACTGGGATCTATACACAGTGATCCACTGGGGTCTATACACAGTGTTCCACTGGGATCTATACCCAGTGATCTACTGGGATCAATTAATGATACTTAAATTCACTTTTCTACAGCCACTTGATGTTTGGTTGTACTACTACAGAAACCTGATGTTTGGTTGTACTACTACAGAAACTTGATGTTTGGTTGTACTACTACAGAAACCTGATGTTTGGTTGCACTACTACAGAAACTTGATGTTTGGTTGCACTACTACAGAAACTTGATGTTTGGTTGCACTACCCCAGAAACTTGATGTTTGGTTGCCCTACTACAGAAACTTGATGTTTGGTTGTATTACTACAGTAACTTGATGTTTGGTTGTACTACTACAGAAACTTGATGTTTGGTTGTACTACTACAGAAACCTGATGTTTGGTTGCACTACTACAGAAACTTGATGTTTGGTTGTACTACTACAGAAACTTGATGTTTGGTTGTACTACTACAGAAACCTGATGTTTGGTTGCACTACTACAGAAACTAGATGTTTGGTTGCACTACTACAGAAACTTGATGTTTGGTTGCCCTACTACAGAAACTTGATGTTTGGTTGTACTACTACAGAAACTTGATGTTTGGTTGTACTACTACAGCAACTTGATGTTTGGTTGTACTACTACAGAAACCTGATGTTTGGTTGCACTACTACAGAAACTAGATGTTTGGTTGTACTACTACAGAAACCTGATGTTTGGTTGTACTACTACATACACTTGATGTTTGGTTGCACTACTACAGAATCTTGATATTTGGTTGCACTACTACAGAAACTTGATGTTTGGTTGCACTACTACAAAAACCTGATGTTTGGTGGTACTACTACAGAAACTTGATGTTTGGTTGCACTACTACAGAAACTTGATGTTTGGTTGTACTACTACAGTAACTTGATGTTTGGTTGTACTACTACAGAAACTTGATGTTTGGTTGTACTACTACAGAAACCTGATGTTTGGTTGCACTACTACAGAAACTAGATGTTTGGTTGTACTACTACAGAAACTTGATGTTTGGTTGTACTACTACAGAAACTTGATGTTTGGTTGTACTACTACAGAAACCTGATGTTTGGTTGCACTACTACAGAAACTAGATGTTTGGTTGCACTACTACAGAAACTTGATGTTTGGTTGCCCTACTACAGAAACTTGATGTTTGGTTGTACTACTACAGAAACTTGATGTTTGGTTGTACTACTACAGAAACTTGATGTTTGGTTGTACTACTACAGAAACCTGATGTTTGGTTGCACTACTACAGAAACTAGATGTTTGGTTGTACTACTACAGAAACCTGATGTTTGGTTGTACTACTACAGACACTTGATGTTTGGTTGCACTACTACAGAATCTTGATATTTGGTTGCACTACTACAGAAACTTGATGTTTGGTTGCACTACTACAGAAACTTGATGTTTGGTGGTACTACTACAGAAACTTGATGTTTGGTTGCACTACTACAGACACTTGATGTTTGGTGGTATTTCTACAGAAACTTGACTGAAGGAATTCATCTTATATGCTTGTGCTATTCGTATTGTGAACTCGATGTGTAAAGGATGTTACGCTATGTAAGAACTGACATACTTCGTCAATTCATATATATGTACATAGTTCAGAGAACACATTTATTAATTTTATAACTAACGATTCTCAGAATGTCTAGTCAGGAACTTACCACTAATTCCGGAGTACGGTCACACGTGTGTGAAATATGTAAACAAACGTTTAGCTATTCTTGGAATTTGAAACAGCACATGGGCCTGCATACCACAGAACGGCCGCATCACTGTGAACTATGTAATAAGGCATTTATTCGGTCTAATGATGTAAAGCAACACATGCGTACACATACTGGAGAAAAGCCATATGAGTGTGATATATGTAGCAAGGCGTTTAGCAATGCTAGTCATGTAAAGCAGCAAATGCTCATACATACTAGAGAACGACCACATGAGTGTGAAATATGTAAGCAAACTTTTAACCATTCTGGGAATTTGAAACAGCACATGAGCCTGCATACCACAGCACGGTCGTATCAATGTGAACTATGTAATAAGGCATTTAGTCGGTCTAGCGATGTTAAGCAACACATGCGTACACATACTGGAGAAAAACCATATCAGTGTGAAATATGTAAAAAGGCGTTTAGCAATTCTAGCCAAGTAACACGACATATGCTCATACATACTGGAGAACGACCACATGAGTGTGAACTATGTAAGCAAACTTTTAGTCACTTGTAATTTGAAACAGCACATGCGCATACATACCACAGAACGGCCGTATCAGTGTGAACTATGTAATACGGCATTTAGTTGGTCTAGCTCTTTAATATATCACATGCGTACACATACCGGAGAAAGACCGTATAAGTGTGAAATATGTAACAAGGCGTTTAGTCAGTCTGGCAATTTAAAGCAGCATATACTCATACATACTGGAGAACGTCCACATGAGTGTGAAATGTGTCAAAAAGCATTTACCAATTATAGCAGTTTAAAGCAGCATATGCACACACATAATGGAGAACGTCCATATGAGTGTGAAACATGTCAAAAAACATTTATCCATTCTGGCACTTTAAAGCTGCATATGCTCAAGCATACTGGAGAACGGCCACATGTATGTGGACAATGTAATATGGCTTTTAGTATGGCTGGCAATTTGAAGGTACACATGCGCATACATACAGGAAAACGACCACATGAGTGTGAAATATGTAATAAAGCTTTTAGTGTAGCTGGCAATTTGAAGGTACACATGCGCATTCATAACCTGGAACGGCCCCATGAGTGTGAACTATGTAATAAGACTTTTAGGGAAGCTTTCAACTTAGAGCAGCACATGTACAAGCACACCGGAGAACGGCCCCATGAGTGTAAAATATGCAATAAGACTTATTGCCGGTATGACTATTTAAAGCGACATATTATACGCATGCATACCGGAGAACGATCACTTGAGTGTGATGTATGTAGCAAAGCATTTACCTATTCTGGCAGTTTGAAACGACACATGCTCATACATACGGGAGAACGGCCACATGTATGTGAATTATGCAATAATGCATTCAGTCAGTATGGCCAGTTGAAGCGGCACATGCTCAAGCATACCGGAGAACGGCCGCATGAGTGTGAATTATGTAATAAGCGTTTTAGTCTTTCTGACAGTTTAAAGGTCCACATGCGCATACATACTGGAGAACGGCCATATGAGTGTTATATATGTAAAAAGGCGTTTAACCAATCTGGCAATTTGAAGCAACACATGCACACGCATACCGGATAACGGCCATATTTGGAGATTTTAACACATTGCATCCTTAGATATTCAATCTTAGTTCAATCTATCGTATAGTGAAAGTAGTACCCCCATTGTGTATACTCAAATCAGTATGAGCAATTATAACTGACAAAACTGCCTTCCGGCATTTCCACAGACGGAGCTGTAGTCCAGTGGTAACACGCTGGACTGGTAATCCAGGTTCGACATTAAACCGAGGTCTCGTGTCGGTGCTGTACACCGTGCACGTAAACGAACCAGAGGATACTCTGGAATGGGTCTCTGTCTGTATCATTGCACTATCCTCCAAAAATCTAAAATGACTATTCTCTTCAGGAGGCGCCGCTCATATGGGCAACAGGTATCGACGATAAATAAACGTAAAACACACACTCCCGCATTTCCAAACTTCAAAAAGTTGAACCTCCCTAGAACAACAACCTCTCTACAACAACCAATCTTGGGGTTGACTGTATTTCATTATGAAGCTAATTTGCATTCCCGTACAAATGTGATCAGTGACAAAATAAACTATAACTGTATTTGTTTGAAAGTTAATAATAACATATCAGAACCATGACGGTATGGTGAAGCTAAATCACTAATATATATTGTATGAATCGCACTCGTTGATCAATTTTGCGCTAATATGGCGACAGTAATGGTTTATTGGCATAGTACGGGCAAATACTTATCTAGATGGATTCGTTGTACCTGAAAACATACGAAGATTTCTTACCGTGTTTGGTATCAAATATATGACCCAAAATGAATTTATCATATGTCGGTGGCGGCCATTTTGGATTTGTCACGTTTAAGAGTTAACCGTTGAAAATACAGCCAGACAACCACCAGCTATATCGATTTAGAACATATAACTACGTCTAAAATCGTTGTTTGGCAGATGTAAACATGATATACAACAATACATATTTCTGGAATTTGGCCTAGACTATATAATACAATTTGATACTGAGAGCAATGTTCCACAAGCTTGCACCAATAGGTGCAGGCATTTAGTGTTGGATTTCAATAAAAGTTGCACATATATTATAACAAGCACAATTGGGTTTATTACACACATTGATTTTAAAGAAGACGTCGTGGTAGTCGTGGTAGCGCAGTGGATGCGCGTTCGCTTCATGTGCGAAATGCCCGGAGTTCGAGCCCCGCTGGAGCCGTTACGATTGTGCCCTTATGCAAGGCATTTAACTTCCACGTTGCATCTTCTCTCTCCTTCATGGCGATGTATTCCATCAGGAATGAGGTCTAGAGAATGATTAATATAAGTTGAAAGCATTTGTTTCACAATCGACCTAAAATAAATTTGTATCAACTAAGAAATGTATGAACGTTAATTTATTCATTTTTCTGGTCGTCGTTATATAAAAAATATGTAAATTCAACACACATTACAATAGTAAATATAAGCAAATACATGGAACAGATGAGTGTGTTTGTTTCATGTATGTTCTTTCTAACTGTATGGGTATTGTATAAAAGTAAAGTGTTTGTTTATTATAGTGTCACCCTAAATGTATATATGTACCTTATAATCTGTTAACTTGTTTCACATCTGATTCATGCTCGTATGTAATATTGTATTGTCGAAAGTATTACATATGCAATAAAATATTGTTAAATCAAAAGTGTCACCCTTATTTAAAAGGCCAGCCATTTCTGACTTATGAGACACCTATTTTTTTTGAACAGCAGTACTTCCTGAATCCTATGCTTGTATGCCAGGCGCCAGGCAATCGGTAAGTATTATTTAACTAGCTGGTGGCTCACCAACCGAATTATTCAGAAACAATTAAAAGAAAAGTATTGACAATGACCATGGATACATGTGTACACATGGTTCAGCTACCGATGCCATTACGGCCGGGGGATGGAATTCCGATCCAGTAATGAGACAGACAAGACTGTAGAGATTTGGGTACACATACAAGCCGCATAACTCAAGTCTCACATATAGTATTGATCAACATTGTTCTAGAGGTTATCAGGCAATGCATTTAATTTCCACGTTGTCTCTCCCTCGTGGCGATGGAATCCACCAGGAATGAGGTATCGAGAGTGATAAGTTGTAATAACTTGTTAAGCAATCGAACTAAAATAAATTTGTATAAATTAATGTCACATATCAGTTGAAAGCACCATCTAATTCCATACTACTTTTCTTATCAAGCACAATGCAACGAGTTCGCAACTAATAGGCGTGTAGTGCTGCAATGGATCCCAGTTACTATGGAGATCATGGTAAAAGACAAGCTGGTTAAGAGTGATGCCCACAAGGAGCAACCATATTTACGCGTCAATTACATGAAATGTCACAAACATAAGGACACTGATAGAACCAGGTCAAGAGAAGGATGACCTTATTAACAGAGCCGATTAAGTCATCATGACACTTTAAACGCACATAATGATGTACACGACTATACACTGTCTGTATAGCTAACCACGCTATGTTGTGATTTTTTGGTGATAGTTTCTTAGTATAGCATAAGGTGAGGTGTGTACAGTGTAATTTATTTGTGTCGCTGTTTTATATTTAGCTCAATATGTTTGCACGTTGTTGTTATTTAATGCTTTACTTAATACACACTATATTAAAACTTACAAGTATGTGTTGTTACATGTGACGCATACCAATCTTCTAAAAATGACTAGTTATCCATGTGTATTAAACAATTTTACACAACGGTCACTCATCCGCGGTCAATGTTTCCCGCTATGACGTCTGGTGTTGTGCGAGACTATAGGTCACTACATGATTGACCTTTTCCTCGTATGACGTTGATAATAGCCGAAGACTGCCGGATGAAACAATGCAGACACCATGCAAACCAAATGATTGTAAACCTACTATCTACTTCTTACCAATAGTAAGCTTATTTATTATTGCTATGTTCAATGATAATATTTACTTTTAGTATCTATAGATAAAAATACAATAGTCTCCCTTTGATAAACTACACCATTTGTCCCATAAAGACGGTAACAAAGAAATGTTAATAACTTGTAAAGAACGATATGAGGATTTCGGATTGAACAACATTGTGTGTTTTATTGTCATCAGGATCTTTCTATCTAGGTTCCTGTTGTCATATTTACTCGATTTGGTACACTATATAAATTTATTCGTGTCTAATTGATGTGGGGGTGGGGGGTTACATATATCTATCTATCTTCCGCTAATGTCGAACCCATCGCGGGGACGTAGACATGTTGTGCGTCAAAAACCGCAAAGAAGTTAAAAGTATGCGTAGTTAAAAGTATAAATTAAGAAGGTAATGAAAATAAGTTGTGGTAAAGTTTAAAAGCAGCTACGCAGAACAACTAGGGACTGGCATGTTCAATATGGCAAACTTATGTTATATGTTATATTTCGGGTTTTACGCCTGCATCAGCACCATTTTGGGCTATATCGCCGGCGGGCAGTTTACCTAACAACACCTTTCCTGGGCAGGCTCCAGCGGTTAACCAGTACTTGGGTGCACCAACCTCCGTAAGAAACTGCCAACTTTTTCATATAAATGAGACACGGCCTGAGCGGGCTCGAACCCGTGACCATCAGTGATGATAGGTTACAGTGGTATACAAGTCAGCGACCTTAACCACTCGACCACGGAGGCGGACAATATGGCAAACTGCCGTATTGAATTGCTCTATGGTAGGGAGATGGACAATGTCAGGAGGGAGGTGGTTCCAATGATAGATTGTTCTTGGAAAGAAGGAAAACTTGTAGTAGTCTGTAGTTGCTGTAATTAACCTATAGCTTAAGGAATGGCAATGGCGAGCAGGACGGGAGAGAGGAACTAGGTAATTTTCAATGGGAATAGCAACAAGATCATTATGAATTTTATACATAAGGGATAACCTATTGTCAATACGCCGTTGATCTAGTCTGCGTAGATTTAGGGAATGTAGCATGTCTGTAACACTAGAGGTACGATAGAAGTCAGCCTTTATCCAACGGGCTGCTCTTCGCTGGACACCTTCAATTTGGTCTATCAATGTTTGGGTATGGGGCGACCAGATCTCGGAGCCATATTCAAGCTGGGGTCTCACTAGTGTCTGGTAAGCCATGGTCTTAAGGGGTTCAGATTTGACCTGGAGGTTTCTACGTAGAAATCCTAATGTTTGGTTTGCTTTCTTTGTTGACCTTTTTATGTGGGTGTCCCACGACAGGTTATTTGAGATATCCACGCCATGGTATTTGGCTGAGGTGACCGACTCAAGTAGGACTCCATGGAGTTTATATTTGCTGGGAATAGGAGGTTTCCTTCTGGTGACGTGGATAACTTGACATTTGGAGGGGTTAAATTCCATGTCCCACTCCAACTCCCACTCTTCTAATCTCTTAAGATCGTTTTGGAGTGTGACCGATTCATTTGCAGATGTCAGTGATAGATAGACTGCAGTATCATCTGCAAAGATGCGGACTTTGGAACTGATGTTTTGTGAGAGGTCGTTTATGTAGGCTAGGAAAAGCAGGTGTCCAAGTACGGATCCCTGTGGGACTCCAGAGGACACCGGAATGGCCTCTGAACTAATACCATTAAGGACAACTGACTGGAGTCTATTATCTAGAAAACTCTTAATCCACCTTAATGTTTGACCTCTGACTCCATATTCATGCATTTTTAGTAGTACTTTCTCGTGATTGACCTTATCGAAAGCCTTACTGAAGTCTAATAGGATGAGATCTACCTGATGCTTATTGTAGACAGAGGTAACCAAGTCATTGACTAGCATTACTAGTTGGGTCACGCATGACCGTTTTTCAAGTGTTTTACTATCGAGGAGGAAACTATATGTTCTAGTACCTTGCATAGAACACATGTCAGTGAGATAGGCCTATAGTTGGCGGGGTTTGACCTTTTTGTAAATGGGAGCAACATTTGCTGACTTCCACTGGGCAGGCAGTGATCCTTCGTTGAGGGATTTTTGGAATAAGACTTCAAGGATAGGTGAGAGTTCTTTAGACAGGGTTTTAAGTATGATTGGCTTAATTTGGTCAGGACCACTAGCGTTGTGGGGGTTCAGGTTATTGAGAAGTTTCTCTATGCCATTTGAGCTTACTGTGATCTCATTCATGTTTGTCGTGGATTGACCATTCAGGTTTCCATTTGTGTCCTGAATTTTCATTTTACAAATGGAGGTAAGTCTTAGTGGGGATTTGGAGCTGAAGACAGACTGAAACTGTTTGTTCAGTGCTGTGGCTTTAGCAGCTTCTTCATGATGGAATTTGTTTTCATGCTTTAGGGGTGGCATTGATTTGGAATCTTGCTTGGAATGCTTAAGGATGGAATAACGTTTCTTCGTGTTTGGTCTGTAAGGATGGGAGGCATCAGCACTGTTTAGATTTAGGATGTTTTCTATGTATTGATGATAAGCCTCTTTACCTTTTTCCGCACTAAATGTTTTAGATCCAGGAATTTCTTGCGATTTGAAGGCGTACTTGACTTCCTAGTATTTTTAAAGGCCCTATTTCGCCTTCTAATCATTCGCTTAACACTCTGATTGACCCAGGGTAGGTGATCTCTTAACGATGACTGTTTGGATGGAATCCATTTATCTGTGAGGGTGTTTAGAGCATGAGAGAAATGTTCCCATAGCTCTTCAGTGTTTAGTGCGGTATATTTACATTCGTTGGTCATAACCTGGTGATAGTCACATAATGACTGTTTAATGGCCTGCCAGTTTGCTTTCTTATAGAGTGGAATCCTGCGAGGCTTTTGATAACATATCCTTGCGGATGTGTTGACTTTTATTTCGACTACATTATGATCACTGATGCCAGGTAGAATATTGAAACAATAGCCTTCGATAACCTGTAAATTGATGGGTTAGGGATAGAGGCATTAATCCCACAAAACAGGGGGTAGAAAACTACAGCTGATAAGTAGAATACTCTTCAATTGAGGAGAATTTAGCCATAATGTCCAATATTACTGCCAATTGTTCCAAGATTACTGCCAATTGTTCCAAGATTACTGCCAATTGTTCCAAGATTACTGCCAATTGTAGGCCTATATTGCATTACAGCATCGACGCAATTATAACGCAGTTTACATAACTGTAACGCTGTGGTGGGTAGTGACGTCATGACCATTTAGTGACGTCATGACAATTTGCGCTGACATGTGGTCTAGAATGAAAGTAGCAGCGTTATTTATTAAAACGAGCACGCTGTGGTAATGTGATACAACTGATCTTACACTCGTGATGGTTCCTACCATAGTTTATGAAACGCGTTTCAAGTTTAACATGGTATGAAATCACCACTCATGTACGATAGTATTATACAATAGTATTTGCTTCTCAATATGTCGTTAGTAGATTATCCTATATATAGCAGAAGTTATGCTTTTATTAGTGATCAGTGTTGTCAGTGTTCATTCTATGTCAGAAGTTTTGTGAGAAAATTGTGTTATTTAATAAATTTCAACACAATATGGTTATAATGCACAGTAGGCCTACGACCGTTAAATTGACGTTAATTTTACTCAAAATTCTGTACTCAAGTCATAGCCTTGACTACTCATTAACATGGAATATGCAATATCTTACTCCTATGCAATCCCAAAATAGGTCTTGCTTGGCTATATTTTCTCAGGTCTCTGTATAGTTTCAATCGAAAGAAAGGGGGCAGTTGTAATATTAAGAATTATTTATAATTACAATGTATTTGTTATTAGAAATGCGTCTCCTTTTCCCTACTAACTATCTAGAGGCATAGCATTCACATCAGTCGCTACGCTTACATTGTAAAACGCATATTAACTGGTACTACCAAACTGTTTTATCATTGCCCCTTTTACCCTAATGTTATGGTATATTCGAGAGCTGGTACCACGCTGTCGTGTGTCTAGATATTGATCCTAGTGTTAGGGTATATTCGAGAGCTGGTACCACACTGTCGTGTGTCTAGATATGTATCCTAATGTTATGGTATATTCCAGAACTGGTACGATGCTGTCGTGTGTCTAGATATTGATCCTAATGTTATGGTATATTCCAGAACTGGTACCACGCTGTGGTGTGTCTAGTTATTGACCCTAATGTTATGGTATATTCGAGAGCAGGTACCACGCTGTCGTTTGTCTAGATATTGATCCTAACGCTAGGGTATATTCGAGAGCTGGTACCACGCTGTCGTGTGTCTAGATATGTATCCTAATGTTATGGTATATTCCAGAACTGGTACCACGCTGTGGTGTGTCTAGATATTGATCCTAATGTTATGGTATGTTCTAGAGCTGGTACCACGCTGTCGTGTTTCTAGATATTGATCCTAATGTTATGGTATATTCGAGAGCTGGTACCACGCTGTCGTGTGTCTAGATATTGATCCTAATGTTATGGTATATTCCAGAGCTGGTACCACGCTGTCGTGTGTCTAGATATTGATCCTAATATTATGGTATATTCGAGAGCTGGTACCACGCTGTCGTGTGTCTAGATATTGATCCTAATGTTATGGTATATTCCAGAGCTGGTACCACGCTGTCGTGTGTCTAGATATTGATCCTAATATTATGGTTATTCGAGAGCTGGTTCGCTGTTGTGTTGTTTGATCCTAATGTTATGGTATATTCCAGAGCTGGTACCACGCTGTCGTGTGTGTTAGATATTGATCCTAATGTTATGGTATATTCCAGAGCTGGTACCACGCTGTCGTGTGTCTAGATATTGATCCTAATGTTATGGTATATTCCAGAGCTGGTACCACGCGTCGTGTGTCTAGATATTGATCCTAATGTTATGGTATATTCCAGAGCTGGTACCACGCTGTCGTGTGTCTAGATATGATTCCTAATGTATGGTATATTCCAGACTGACCGCGCTGTCTTGTGTCTAGATATTGATCCTAATGTTATGGTTTATTCGAGAGCTGGTACCACGCTGTCGTGTGTCTAGATATTGATCCTAATGTTATGGTATATTCCATAGCTGGTACAGCGCTGTCGTGTGTCTAGATATTGATCCTAATGTTATGGTATATTCCAGAGCTGGTACCACGCTGTCGTGTGTCTAGATATTGATCCTAATGTTATGGTATATTCCAGAGCTGGTACCACGCTGTCGTGTGTCTAGATATTGATCCTAATGTTATGGTATATTCCAGAGCTGGTACCACGCTGTCGTGTGTCTATATATTGATCCTAATGTTATGGTATATTCGAGAACTGGTACCACGCTGTCGTGTATCTAGATATTGATCATAATGTTCCGGAGCTGGTATCACGCTGTCGTGTTTCTAGATATTGGTCCTAATGTTATGGTATATTCGAGAACTAGTACCACGCTGTCGTGTATCTATATATTGATCATAATGGTCCGGAGCTGGTACCACGCTGCCATGTGTCCAGATAATGATCATACTATTATGTTATATTCCAGTGATAGAAAGACGCAGTGTTGTTGTGTCAGACGTCGACGTTCCGCTACCTGTATGTGACAGAGAAAACACGGTTCACTGTTCCGCTATCGAGACTATGTATACATAACATCTACACATAAAGAACTGTTGAAGCTGAGATATGTCTCCATACATCCACATCCAATACACTTTCTTTTCCGTTCATGTGATATACTGTTAGTATCAATACCACCCAATCTAAATTATGTCGTCCAAACTTCTTCAAGAATGTGAAATATGCAGAAAGATGTGCAGGTCAAATGCCTCTCTAGGCGTACATCAGCGCATTCATACAGGATAGCGTTCGTATCAATGCGATATCTGCAAAATGACTTTTACTGTAGCTGGAAACCTTCGGAAACATCGGAGCATTCATACAGGAGAGCGTTCGTATCAATACGACATCTGCAAAAGACTCTTACTGTAGCTGGAAACCTTCGGAAACATCAGCGCATTCATACAGGAGAGCGTTCGTATCAATACGACATCTGCAAAACGACTTTTACTGTAGCTGGAAACCTTCGGAAACATCAGCGCATTCATACAGGAGAGCGTCCGTATCAATGCGACATCTGCAAAACGACTTTTACTGTAGCTGGAAACCTTCGGAAACATCAGCGCATTCATACAGGAGAGCGCGCTTATGAATGCGATATCTGCAATAGAGCTCTTAGCGAGGCTAGATCTCTTCGTACAGGAGACCGCCCGTATCAATGTGAAATCTGCAAGAAGTCGTTTAAACAAGCAGAAGTTCTACATAGGCACCAGTTTATTCATACAGGTGAACGCCCTTATGAATGTGAAATATGCGCACATGCTTTTAGTAGAGCTGAGTCTCTTCGGATACACCAACGGATCCATACAGGAGAACGCCCTTATATATGTGGTATATGCAACAAGGCGTTTAAAGTATCTGGAAATCTTCAATATCATCAGCGCATCCATACCGGTGAGCGTCCATATGAATGTGCTGTATGCAAACGGGCTTTTCGGATGGCTAATGTTCTCCGAAATCACCAGCGCATCCATACAGGAGAACGTCCTTATGAATGTGAAATATGCAACAAGGCTTTCAGTGCAGCTGGAAATCTTCGACGTCATCAGCGCATTCATACAATATAGCTGCCGTTTGAATGTCGTATAGCTATGCAACAATGATATCGTCTGCGTCATCAGTGCATTCATGCAATATAGCTGCCGTTTGAATGTCGTATAGCTATGCAACATGATATCGTCTGCGTCATCAGGGCATTCATACAATATAGCTGCCGTTTGAATGTCGTATAGCTATGCAACAATGATATCGTCTGCGTCATCAGGGCATTCATACAATATAGCTGCCGTTTGAATGTCGTATAGTCATGCAACAAGGATATCGTCTGCGTCATCAGAGCATTCATACAATATAGCTGCCGTTTGAATGTCGTATAGCTATGCAACAATGATATCGTCTGCGTCATCAGGGCATTCATACAATATAGCTGCCGTTTGAATGTCGTATAGTCATGCAACAATGATATCGTCTGTGTCATCAGAGCATTCATACAATATAGCTGCCGTTTGAATGTCGTATAGCTATGCAACAATGATATCTTCTGCGTCATCAGGCATTCATACAATATAGCTGCCGTTTGAATGTCGTATAGTTATGCAACAATGATATCGTCTGCGTCATCAGGGCATTCATACAATATAGCTGCCGTTTGAATGTCGTATAGCTATGCAACAATGATATCGTCTGCGTCATCAGCGCATTCATACAATATAGCTGTCGTTTGAATGTCGTATAGCTATGCAACAATGATATCGTCTGCGTCATCTGGCATTCATACAATATAGCTGCCGTTTGAATGTCGTATAGTTATGCAACAATGATATCGTCTGCGTCATCAGGGCATTCATACAATATAGCTGCCGTTTGAATGTCGTATAGTTATGCAACAAGGATATCGTATGCGTCATCGGGCATTCATACAAGAGAGCGCCCGTTTGAATGTGATGTATGTATGCAGGGGAAACTGAGACTTTTCGTTTCATGCAAGATGTATATGGAATTTGCAAGAAAGCTTTTAATTCAGATAGAACGCTTTCGAGGGCATGACTACATTCATACTGGAGCACACCATTATCGAAGTGAAATATGCGAGCATGTATTTATTTCTCGGATGCATCAGCGCATTGTACACTCTGTCAGAAGTGTTGTTACAGGTATTACTCCTTGGTGATATCCGCACACTCTGTCAGAAGTGTTGTTACAGGTATTACTCCTGGGAGATATCCGCACACTCTGTCAGAAGTGTTGTTACAGGTATTACTCCTGGGAGATATCCGTACACTCTGTCAGACGTGTTTTTACAGGTATTACTCCTGGGAGATATCCGCTTACTCTGTCAGAAGTGTTGTTACAGGTATTACTCCTGGGAGATATCCGCATACTTGTCAGACGTGTTGTTACAGGTATTACTCCTGGGAGATATCCGCACACTCTGTCAGAAGTGTTGTTACAGGTATTACTCCTGGGAGATATCCGCACACTCTGTCAGAAGTGTTGTTACAGGTATTACTCCTGGGAGATATCCGCACACTTTGTCAGAAGTGTTGTTACAGGTATTACTCCTGGGAGATATCCGCTTACTCTGTCAGACGTGTTGTTACAGGTATTACTCCTGGGAGATATCCGCACACTCTGTCAGAGGTGTTGTTACAGGTATTACTCCTGGGAGATATCCG
>CM026388.1:6155091-6238006 GCA_014843695.1 Archivesica marissinica | reverse complement strand
CATTTCCACAGACGGAGTTGTAGTCCAGTGCTAACACGCTGGACTGGTAATCCAGGTTCGACATTAAACCGAGGTCTCGTGTCGGTGCTGTACACCGTGCACGTAAACGAACCAGAGGAAACTCTGGAATGGGTCTCTGTCTGTATCATTGCAAAAATCAAAAATGACTAATCTCTTCAGGAGGCGTCGCTCATATGGGCAACAGGTAGCGACGATAAATAAACGTAAAACACACACATTCCCGCATTTCCAAACTTCAAAAAGTTGAACCTCCCTAGAACAACAACCTCTCTACAACAACCAATATTGGGTGTGTCCGGATGGTGTTTGCTCTAGAGAGGTTTGACTGTATTTCATTATGAAGCTAATTTGCATTCCCGTACAAATGTGATCAGTGACAAAATAAACTATAACTGTATTTGTTTGAAAGTTAATAATAACATATCAGAACCATGACGGTATGGTGAAGCTAAATCGCTAATATATATTGTATGAATCGCACTCGTTGATCAATTTTGGGCTAATATGGCGACAGTAATGGTTTATTGGCATAGTACGGGCAAATACTTATCTAGATGGATTCGTTGTACCTGAAAACATACGAAGATTTCTTACCGTGTTTGGTATCAAATATATGACCCAAAATGAATTTATCATATGTCGGTGGCGGCCATTTTGGATTTGTCACGTTTAAGAGTTAACCGTTGAAAATACAGCCAGACAACCACCAGCTATATCGATTTAGAACATATAACTACGTCTAAAATCGTTGTTTGGCAGCTGTAAACATGATATACAACAATACACATTTCTGGAATTTGGCCTAGACTATATAATACAATTTGATACTGAGAGCAATGTTCCACAAGCGTGCACCAATGGGTGCAGGCATTTAGTGTTGGATTTCAATAAAAGTTGCACATATATTATAACAAACACAATTGGGTTTATTACACACATTGATTTTAAAGAAGACTTCGTGGAAGTCGTGGTAGCGCAGTGGATGCGCGTTCGCTTCATTTGCGAAATGCCCGGAGTTCGAGCCCCGCTGGAGCCGTTACGATTGTGCCCTTAGGCAAGGCATTGAAATGCCACGTTGCATCTTCTCTCTCCTTCATGGCGATGGATTCCATCAGGAATGAGGTCTCGAGAGTGATTAATATAAGTTGAAAGAACTTGTTTCACAATCGAGCTAAAATAAATTTGTATCAACTAAGAAATGTATGAACGCTAACTTATTCATGTTTCTACGGTCGTCGTTATATAAAAAACATGTATTTACTAAGTAACTTCAACACACATTACAATAGTAAATATTAGCAAATAAATGGAACAGATGAGTGTGTTTGTTTCATGTATGTTCTTTCTAACTGTATGGGTATTGTATAAAAGTACAGTGTTTGTTTATTATAGTGTCACCCCAAATGTATATATGTACCTTATAATCTGTTAACTTGTTTCACATCTGATTCATGCTCGTATGTAATATTATATTGTCGAATGTATTACATATGCAATAAAATATGGTTAAAATCAAAAGTGTCACCCCTATTTAAAAGACCAGCCATTTCTGACTTATTTTTTGAACATCAGTACTTCCTGAATCCTATGCTTGTATGCCAGGCGCCAGGCAATCGGTAAGTATTATTTAACTAGCTGGTGGCTCACCAACTGAATTATTCAGAAACAATTAAAAGAAATGTATTGACAATGGCCATGGATACATGTGTACACATGGTTCATCTACCAATGCCATTACGGCCGAGGGATGGAATTCCGATCCAGTATTGAGACAGACAAGACTGTAGAGATTTGGGTACACATACAAGCCGCATAACTCAAGTCTCACATATAGTATTGATCAACATTGTTCTAGAGGTTATCAGTCATATATCAGGCAAGGCATTTAATTTCCACGTTGCCTCTTCTCTCTCCCTCGTGGCGATGGAATCCACCACCACGAATGAGGTATCGAGAGTGATAAGTTGTAATAACTTGTTTCGCAATCGAACTAAAATAAATTTGTATAAACAAATGTCAGATATTAGTTGATAGCACCATCTAACTCCATACTACTTTTCTTATCACGCACAATGCAACGAGTTCGCAACTAATAGGCGTGTAGTGCTGCAATGGATCCCAGTTACTGTGGAGATCATGGTAAAAGACAAGCTGGTTAAGAGTGATGCCCACAAGGAGCAACCATATATACGTGTCAATTACATGAAATGTCATAAACATAAGGACACTGATAGAACCAGGTCAAGAGAAGGATGACCTTATTAACAGAGCCGATTAAGTCATCATGACGCTTTAAACGCACATAATGATGTATAAGAATATACCCTGTCTGTATAGCTAACCACGCTATGTTGTTTTTTTTGGTGATAGTTTCTTAGTATAGCATAAAGTGTACAGTGTAATTTATTTGTGTGCTGTTTTATATTTAGCTCAATATGTTTGCACGTTGTTGTTATTTAATGCTTTACTTAATACACACTATATTAAAACAGATAAGTATGTGTTGTTACATGTGACGCATACCAATCTTCTAAAAATGACTAGTTATCCATGTGTATTAAACAAATTTACATAACGGTCACTCATCCACGGTCAATGTTTCCCGCTATGACGTCTGGTGTTGTGCGAGACTATAGGTCACTACATGATTGACCTTTTCCTCGTATGACGTTGATAATAGCCGAAGACTGCCGGATGAAACAATGCAGACACCATGCAAACCAAATGATTGTAAACCTACTATATACTTCTTACCAATAGTAAGCTTATTAATTACTTGTAAAGAACGATATGAGGATTTCGGATTGAAAAACATTGTACGTTTTATTGTCATCAGGATCTTTCTATCTAGGTTCCTGTTGTCATATTTACTTGATTTGGTACACTATATAAATTTAGTCTATCATTTATTCGTGTCTAATTGATGTGGGGTGGGGGGATACATTGACATAATAGCCTACGATAACCTGTAAATTGATGGGTTAGGGATAGAGGCATTAATCCAACAAAACAGGGGATAGAAAACTACGTCTGATATGTAGAATACTCTTCAATTGAGGATAATTTAGCCATAATGTCCATATTACTGCCAATTGTTCCAAGATTACTGCCAATTGTAGGCCTATATTGCGTTACAGCATCGACGCAATTATAACGCAGTTTACATAACTGTAACGCTGTGGTGGGTAGTGACGTCATGACCATTTAGTGACGTCATGACAATTTGCGCTGACATGTGGCGCTAGAATGAAAGTAGCAGCGTTATTTATTAAAACGAACACGCGGTGGTAATGTGATACAACTGATCTTACACTCGTGATGGTTCCTACCATATTTTATGAAACGCGTTTCAAGTTTAACATGGTATGAAATCACCACTCATGTACGATAGTATATACAATATTATTGCATAGGGTGCGCCAATATCCACAAATGGCCCACCTCCGCGGTTTAATAACTTCTAAGTATTTGCTTCTCAGTGTCAGTGTTCATTCTATGTCAGAATTTTTGTGAGAAAATTGTGTTATTTAATAAATTTCAACACAATATGGTTATAATGCACAGTATGACCGTTAAATTGACAAAATCAGCCAGGCGTAACGTTTCAGTCAAGGCTATGACTTGAGTACATATTTTTTAATCAAAATTCTGTACTCAAGTCATAGCCTTGACTACTCATTAACATGGAATATGCAATATCTTACTCCTATGCAATCCCAAAATAGGTCTTGCTTGGCTATATTTTCCCAGGTCTCTGTATAGTTTCAATCGAAAGAAAGGGGGCAGTTGTAATATTAAGAATTATTTATAACTACAATGTATTTGTTATTAGAAATGCGTCTCCTTTTCCCTACTAACTATCTAGAGGCATTGCATTCACATCAGTCGCTACGTTTACATTGTAAAACGCATATTAACTGGTACTACCAAACTGTTTTAGCACTGCCCCATTTATCTGTACAATAATCTTAAGTGTTGTGGTTTATTCCAGAGCTGGTACCACGCTGTGGTGTGTCTAGATATTGATCCTAATGTTAGGGTATATTCGAGAGCTGGTACCACGCTGTTGTGTGTCTAGATATTGATCCTAATGTTAGGGTATATTCGAGAGCTAGTACCACGCTGTCGTATGTCTAGATATGTATCCTAATGTTATGGTTTATTCCAGAACTGGTACCACGCTGTCGTGTGTCTAGATATTGATCCTAATGTTATGGTATATTCCAGAACTCGTACCACGCTGTGGTGTGTATATATATTGACCCTAATGTTATGGTATTTTCGAGATCTGGTACCACGCTGTCGTGTGTCTAGATATGTATCCTAATGTTATGGTATATTCCAGAAGTGGTACCACGCTGTCGTGTGTCTAGATGTTGATCCTAATGTTATGGTTTATTCCAGAGCTGGTACCACGCTGTCGTGTTTCTAGATATTGATCCTAATGTTATGGTATATTCCAGAGCTGGTACCACGCTGTCGTGTGTCTAGTTATTGATCCTAATGTTATGGTATATTCCAGAGCAAGTACCACGCTGTCGTGTGTCTAGATATTGATCCTAATGTTATGGTATATTCCAGAACTGGTACCACGCTGTCGTGTGTCTAGATATTGATCCTAATGTTATGGTTTATTCCAGAGCTGGTACCGCGCTGTCGTGTGTCTAGATATTGATCCTAATGTTATGGTATATCCAGAGCTGGTACCACGCTGTCGTATGTCTAGATATTGATCCTAATGTTATGGTATATTCAAGAACTGGTACCACGCTGTCGTGTGTCTAGATATTGATCCTAATGTTATGGTATATTCCATAACTGGTACCTGGCTGTCGTGTGTCTAGATATTGATCCTAATAGTATGGTATATTCCAGAGCTGGTACTACGCTGTCGTGTGTCTAGATATTGATCCTAATGTTGTGGTTTATTCCAGAGCTGGTACCACGCTGTCGTGTGTCTAGATATTGATCCTAATGTTATGGTTTATTCCAGAGCTGGTACCACGCTGTCGTGTGTCTATATATTGATCCTAATGTTATGTAGCTTGTACTACGCTGTCGTGTGTCTAGATATTGATCCTAATGTTATAGTATATTCCAGAGCTGGTACCACGCTGTCGTGTGTCTAGATATTGATCCTAATGTTATGGTATATTCCAGAGCTGGTACCACGCTGTCGTGTGGCTAGATATTGATCCTAATGTTGTGGTTTATTCCAGAGCTGGTACCACGCTGTCGTGTGTCAAAATATTGATCATAATGTGCCGGGGCTGGTACCACGCTGTCGTGTGTCTAGATATTGATCCTAATGTTATGGTATATTCCAGAGCTGGTACCGCGCTGTCGTATGTCTAGATATTGATCCTAATGTTTTGATTTATTCGAGAGCTGGTACCACGCTGTCGTTTGTCTAGATATTGATCCTAATGTTCCGGAGCTGGTACCACGCTGTCGTGTGTCTAGATATTGATCCTAATGTTATGGTATATTCCAGAGCTGGTACCACGCTGTCGTGTGTCTAGATATTGATCCTAATGTTATGGTATATTCGAGAGCTGGTACCACGCTGTCCTATGTCTAGATATTGATCCTAATGTTATGGTATATTCCAGAGCTGGTACCACGCTGTCGTGTGTCTAGATATTGGTCCTAATGTGATGGTATATTCCAGAGCTGGTACCACGCTGTCGTTTGTCTAGATATTGGTCCTAATGTTATGGTATATTCCAGAGTTGGTACCACGCTGTCGTGTGACTAGATATTGGTCCTAATGTTATGGTATATTCGAGAACTAGTACCACGCTGTCGTGTATCTAGATATTGATCCTATTGTTCCGGAGCTGGCACCACGCTGTCGTGTGTCTAGATATTGATCCTAATGTTATGGTATATTCGAGAGCTGGTACCACGCTGTCGTGTGTCTAGATATTGATCCTAATGTTATGGTATATTCGAGAGCTGGTACCACGCTGTCGTGTGTCTAGATATTGATCCTAATGTTATGGTATATTCCAGAGCTGGTACCACGCTGTCGTGTGTCTAGATATTGATCCTAATGTTATGGTATATTCCAGAGCTGGTACCACGCTGTCGTGTGTCTAGATATTGATCCTAATGTTATGGTATATTCCAGAGCTGGTACCACGCTGTCGTGTGTCTAGATATTGATCCTAATATTATGGTATATTCCAGAGCTGGTACCACGCTGTCGTGTGTCTAGATATTGATCCTAATGTTATGGTATATTCCAGAGCTGGTACCACGCTGTCGTGTGTCTAGATATTGATCCTAATGTTATGGTATATTCCAGAGCTGGTACCACGCTGTCGTGTGTCTAGATATTGATCCTAATGTTATGGTATATTCCAGAGCTGGTACCACGCTGTCGTGTGTCTAGATATTGACCCTACTGTTATGGTTTATGCCAGAGCTGGTACTCTGGTGTCGTGTGTCTAGATATTGATCCTAATGTTATGGTATATTCGAGAGCTGGTACCACGCTGTCGTGTATCTAGATATTGATCCTAATGTGCCGGAGCTGGTACCACGCTGCCATGTGTCCAGATAATGATCATACTATTATGTTATATTCCAGTGATAGAAAGACGCAGTGTTGTTGTGTCAGACGTCGACGTTCCGCTACCTGTATGTGACAGAGAAAACACGGTTCACTCTTCCGCTATCGAGACTATGTATACATAACATCTACACATAAAGAACTGTTGAAGCTGAGATATGTCTCCATACATCCACATCCAATACACTTTCTTTTCCGTTCATGTGATATACTGTTAGTATCAATACCACCCAATCTAAATTATGTCGTCCAAACGTCTTCAAGAATGTGAAATCTGCAGAGAGACGTGCAGGGCAAATGCCTCTCTAAGCGTACATCACCGCATTCATATAGGAGAGCGTCCGTATCAATGCGACATCTGCAAAACGACTTTTACTGTAGCTGGAAATCTTCTGAAACATCAGAGCATTCATACAGGAGAGCGCGCTTATGAATGCGATATCTGCAATAGAGCTTTTAGCGAGGCTAAATCTCTTCGTAGACATCAGCGCATTCATACAGGAGAGCGCCCGTATCAATGTGAAATCTGCAAGAAGTCGTTTAAACAAGCTGAAGTTCTACATAGGCACCAGTTTATTCATACAGGTGAACGCCCTTATGAATGTGAAATATGCGCACATGCTTTTAGTAGAGCTGAGTCTCTTCGGATACACCAACGGATCCATACAGGAGAACGCCCTTATATATGTGGTATATGCAACAAGGTGTTTAAAGTATCTGGAAATCTTCAATATCATCTGCGCATCCATACTGGTGAGCGTCCATATGAATGTGCTGTATGCAAACGGGCTTTTCGGATGGCTAATATTCTCCGAAATCACCAGCGCATCCATACAGGAGAACGTCCTTATGAATGTGAAATATGCAACAAGGCTTTCAGTGCAGCTGGAAATCTTCGACGTCATCAGCGCATTCATACAATATAGCTGCCGTTTGAATTTCGTATAGCTATGCAACAATGATATCGTCGGCGTCATCAGCGCATTCATACAATATAGCTGCCGTTTGAATGTCGTATAGCTATGCAACAATGATATCGTCTGCGTCATCAGCGCATTCATACAATATAGCTGCCGTTTGAATGTCGTATAGCTATGCAACAATGATATCGTCGGCGTCATCAGCGCATTCATACAATATAGCTGCCGTTTGAATGTCGTATAGCTATGCAACAATGATATCGTCTGCGTCATCAGCGCATTCATACAATATAGCTGCCGTTTGAATGTCGTATAGCTATGCAACAATGATATCGTCTGCGTCATCAGCGCATTCATACAATATAGCTGCCGTTTGAATGACGTATAGCTATGCAACAACGATATCGTCGGCGTCATCAGCGCATTCATACAATATAGCTGCCGTTTGAATGTCGTATAGCTATGCAACAATGCTATCGTCTGCGTCATCAGGGCATTCATACACTATAGCTGTCATTTGAAGGTCGTATAGTTATGCAACAAGTGTATCGTCTGCGTCATCGGGCATTCATACAAGAGAGCGCCCGTTTGAATGTGGTGTATGTATGCAGGGAAAACTGAGACTTTTCGTTTGATGCAAGATGTATATGGAATTTGCAAGAAGGCTTTTAATTCAGATAGAACGCTTTCGAGGGCATGACTACATTCATACACACACACTGGAGCACACCATTATCGAAGTGAAATATGCGAGCATGTATTTAATTCTCTGTTGCATCAGCGCATTGTACACTCTGTCAGAAGTGTTGTTACAGGTATTACTCCAGGGAGATATCCGCACACTCTGTCAGACGTGTTGTTGCAGCTATTACACCTGGGAGATATCCGCTTACTCTGTCAGACGTGTTGTTACAGGTATTGCACCAGGGGGATATCCGTACACTCTGTCAGACGTGTTGTTACAGGTATTACACCAGGGGATATCCGTACACTCTATCAGAAGTGTTGTTACAGGTATTACACCTGGGAGATATTCGCCTACTCTGTCAGACGTGGTGTTGCAGGTATTACTCCTGTGAGATATCCGCACACTCTGTCAGACGTGTTGTTACAGGTATTACTCCAGGGAGATATCCGCTTACTCTGTCAGACGTGGTGTTGCAGGTATTACTCCTGGGAGATATCCGCACACTCTGTCAGACGTGTTGTTACAGGTATTACACCTGGGAGATATCCGCCTACTCTGTTAGACGTGTTGTTACAGGTATTACTCCAGGGAGATATCCGCACACTCTGTCAGACGTGTTGTTACAGGTATTACTCCAGGGAGATATCCGCTTACTCTGTCAGAAGTGTTGTTACAGGTATTACTCCTGGGAGATATCCGTACACTCTGTTAGAAGTGTTGTAAGGGTAAGGGTATGACAAGTGTATGTCAATATGTTCTTTTAATTTTGAGGCCGGGTAAGGGTATGTCAAGTGTATGTCAATATGTTCTTTTAATTTTGAGGCCGGGTAAGGGTATGTCAAGTGTATGTCAATATTTACTTTTAATTTTGAGGCCGGGTAAGGGTATGTCAAGTGTATGTCAATATTTTCTTTTAATTTTGAGGCCGGGTAAGGGTATGACAAGTGTATGTCAATATTTTCTTTTAATTTGGAGGCCGGGTAAGGGTATGTCAAGTGTTTTGTCAATATTATGTATGTACAAGATTGTAATATGGTTGATGTAGTACATCCTATGTATTCCAGTCTGCATTGGCATGTGTACATCCATATTGCATTTACAATGAACTCAGTTAAATTGCATAGTTCTTGTTTTTTCATTTAATTAAATTTTATTTGTTCAGATTCAGGTTCATTGTTTGCTGATTTATTTTCCATATCGTGTAGGCCAATTGCTTTTATTAATGTATGTTCGCGCTTCAGTTCAATCTTCTTTTATTATACATTTTAATAGCTTGATTTCATATAGAACTTTTAATAAGTTACCACATTGTATTTGGATTAGAATCTATATTTAAATCGCAAGCTTCGGAATTAAATCAAGGCCAATCAAAGGAAACATGTGCTTTACATGACTTTATCTATATTTAAATGCCAGATACTGAACGGGCTTTGCTATGAGGAAAGACTGGCTGAACTAAACCTCGAACCTATTCAAGATTAAGCATCATCAGCTGATGATATAGACTGTGCTCAGTTATTTGAATTCTCCAACAATCAGAGTAGGCGATATTTTCTGAAGCTTCACAAGCCTTATGCTAACAAAAGTGTTAAATTAAGCTCCTTCCTACACCGAGTAAATAACAATTGGAATGCGCTACCTGACTACATAGCAAGTGATGCGCTACCTGACTACATAGCAAGTGATGAGCTACCTGACTACATAGCAAGTGCTAAGCTACCTGACTACATAGCAAGTGCTAAGCTACCTGACTACATAGCACGTGATGAGCTACCTGACTACATAGCAAGTGATGCGCTACCTGACTACATAGCAAGTGATAAGCTACCTGTCTACATAGCAAGTGATAAGCTACCTTACTACATAGCACGTGATGAGCTACCTGACTACATAGCAAGTGATGCGCTACCTGACTACATAGCAAGTGATGAGCAACCTGACTACATAGCAAGTGATGCGCTACCTGACTACATAGCAAGTGATAAGCTACCTGACTACATAGCACGTGATGAGCTACCTGACTACATAGCAAGTGATGAGCTACCTGACTACATAGCAAGTGATGCGCTACCTGACTACATAGCAAGTGATAAGCTACCTGACTACATAGCAAGTGATAAGCTACCTGACTACATAGCACGTGATGAGCTACCTGACTACATAGCAAGTGATGCGCTACCTGACTACATAGCAAGTGATGAGCTACCTGACTACATAGCAAGTGATGAGCTACCTGACTACATAGCAAGTGATGCGCTACCTGACTACATAGCAAGTGATAAGCTACCTGACTACATAACAAGTGATGAGCTACCTGACTACATAGCAAGTGATGCGCTACCTGACTACATAGCAAGTGATGAGCTACCTGACTACATAGCAAGTGATGAGCTACCTGACTACATAGCAAGTGATGAGCTACCTGACTACATAGCAAGTGATAAGCTACCTGACTACATAGCAAGTGATAAGCTACCTGACTACATAGCAAGTGATAAGCTACCTGACTACATAGCAAGTGATAAGCTACCTGACTACTTAGCAAGTGATGAGCTACCTGACTACATAGCAAGTGATAAGCTACCTGACTACATAGCAAGTGCTAAGCATGTTATAGCCCACAGTTTAAGATTGAACTAGACAAAAAGGTGAGCACCAGTGAGAGTCGACACCAGTGACGTATACTATTATATACTGGAATAGCACAACGACTCAAGGGGACCAACAAGCATTTGATTAATAAGTTCACCTATTACGTTGTACTAAAAGGTACACCAACACATAGTAAAACTATTTTCCAGTGTTTCAATACAAGAACAATATTGAGATAATCTCCCTTTCATTGATTACACCATTTGTTAAATTTTGAAAAGGTAAAGAAATGCAAATAAACGGGTAAAGGTGTGAGGATTTTGGAAAGTTAAGGGTAGCATCATTCTATTTCATCTATTTCTATATAGTATCTAATCTTAATTAATAAATTGTATTTACGATGATATTTTTTTTAATAATTTGTTGATGTCCAAAATTAAGTAACCAAGCCCAAGTCGGGGTTCGAACCCATGACTGCCTGATCCTTGTGTAGCGTCCGTGGTACAATGATAGAGCGTCGTATTCGAACCCATGACTGTCTGATCCTTGTGTGGCGTCCGTGGTACAATGATAGAGCGTCGGATTTGGAATCGAACGGTCCGGGTTCGATACTCAGTCAGGCCACGTATGTAGTGTCATTGAGCAAGACACATCGCACACATTGCTTAGTACTTGTTAACCGCTATGGGCGGCTAAGCATGCCCAGGAAAACATGTCTAGGTCCCCGCAAGGGGTTTGACATTAATGAAACATACATACATAGATCCTCCATTACCTGGAGGCGAACACTCTACCGCGTCGCTATAAAAACTAGCTATATGGTCTCCCTATATACCACTACAGAAATATGCTTCATTCTAACTTGTTTGTACATGTCCCACTCTGGAGCATTATCGTACAAAGTCTGTATGTTATAGTGGAAAGTACCAGTACTCAATTATCCAATCTCCGCAAGCGTTGGACAACTTTCTCACATGTCATTGTATCACTTGTTTCTGACATGGAGCGAACCTGCGGCCGTGGCGAGTTCCAACAACGGCATGCAAGACCAATCGACAGCATTGTAATAACCATTTAGATAGTATATACTTTAGTTATAAATATTACCCAGACAAGAGAGTAAACAGACGGATCTGTAGTCCAGTGGTAACAAGCTGGACTGGTAATCCAGGGATCACAGGTTCGATCCCCCGCCTGACCCTAATAAAATTAACGGTCTTTCAGATGGGACGTTAAACCGATGTCTCGTGTCGGTGCTTTACACCGTGCACGTAAAAGAACCAGAGGAGATTCTGGAATGGGTCTGTCTGTATCATTGCACTATCCTCCAAAAATCTAAAATGACTAATCTATTCAGGAGGCGTCGCTCATATGGGCAACCGGTAGCGACGATAAATAATCGTAAAACACAACACAAACACATATATTGATATATATTGTTATTTTATTTTTAAAACACAACCATACATTATGCTACAAAGTTTATGCAAATTTCCTTCAGCTCGAGTGCGAAACAATTTCATGCAAAATTAGTTTAATCTCGAGACATTATTCCTAGTGGAATACCATGTGTTATATATACTGAACAAATTAAGAAACTTCCGCTAACTTTGCTTGAACATAACATGGTGAAAACAAACTGGGGGATAATCGTTATATTTGCGTTTAAAGAGTATTTACATATATATTATATATATTACCATTAAAGAGTGTTTACATATATATTATATATATTAACATTAAAGAGTGTTTACATATATATATGACCATAATATTTGCAACGATGCATCATGTAAACACTCTTTAAGTGCAAATATTACAATTAATTAGCAGAACCTGGGAGAATTTTTATCAAATATGGTACGGCTTAAAAACAAAAATACACGAGAACGTTGTCCGGGTAAACCGCTTGCCCGAAGACGATAATGAGTTTATTTAAATGATAAGTTTGTTCTATTCTGACTTCGGTTATTGTAAAGCACAGGTCAGCAGAAGTAGCTGTGGCTGTTTGGAATGGATTGCGCAAATACGTGTTTAGGATAGTTGTATTTATTAGTGCAAGTTTGGAATTTATTTCATCGAAATTATCACAGAAGTTTGTATTTCCATGAGATGATCACGAAATAAAATCCTATCTTACATTATATTGTTATATATTTTATATTTCGGGTTTTTAGGCCTGCATCAGCACCATTTTGGGCTATATCGCCGGCGAGCAGTTTACTTAACAACACCTTTCCTGGACAGGCTCCAGCGGTTAACCATATGGGTGCACCAACCTCCGTAAGAAACTGCCAACTTGTTCATATAAATGAGACACGGTCTGAGCGGGGCTCGAACCCGTGACCATCAGTGATGATAGGTTACAGTGGTATACGAGTCAGCTACCTCGACCACGGAGGCGGAATAGTGATGGTAATAGTCGGTCAATTTATTGCACTTGTCTTGCTGACAGTGTTGTCAAGTGAACGAAATCGCTTCAAAATGTGCCCAAAAAAACCCCAACAAACTTTTGTTTACATTGTAGCATGTTTAGTATTCCAAGAATACACAATGATTAACGCGTCTGAGCGATTGACATGCTTGATGCTGACATGTCGCCAGAAGACGTTGTAAGGCATGTTTGGGAGTTCTTCGCGCACATGTTTGAACGACATGACGCACGGGCGACTTGCAACGACATGGACGTTCGCGTGTTACAACTCGATAGTTGTCCATGCATGCACGTGATAATCGAGTTTTACTTTGTCAACGTGTGAATGTGCAAAATGTGCAAAATGTGCAAAATATATCGCTAAAATTCATGTAATCCTGATAATACAGCTAATGGATAATTCTACATATCTAATTCCATTACAAGATGAATTCTTTAAAGCGACATTACAGCGATGAAAACGCATATTTATACAGAATGTAATTTCTTATTATATGGTATAATCCCCCCCCTCCAAATATTTTCCTCAAAAACTGAGTATTTCAACTAATAAACAAGCGTCGAATACGTGAATTGTTGACATAACAAAATAATGTAAATAGGGTCAACATACATGCGTAATACAACCTGTATATCCCGAATAACGAGAGTTATGATACATATTTAACGTTATATCTCACATGTGTGCCTATGTATATTTATTTGTAGAAGACTAATCTTAGTTAAATTTATTATTTCTAACAGTATCACGCGTTTAGTAGTGTCTACAAAGACAAAAGAAATGTCAATTCAGGAGCATGGATGACCGGTATATGAAATCCTACATTCACTATTGAAAGTTTGTAGACCACAAATACACTGTTTATTGATTCAATATTTGTGTTCTAATGTATTCGGAAGAATTTGTAGTAGCAATGCATGTATATGTGAACAACGCATGTGCGATGTAATGTCGCTTTAACACAACAATAACTATATGTACAACTGAAGAAGGTCCGTTTTGTGTTCAGTATATACAGGACACAATCCAGTCTTCTCTTCTCACTAGCCTTCACTTACTTTATACAAATAAATTTTATTACAAGTTCTTTCAACTTATATTAAATACTCTCGCGACAGCATTCAATATAAACACTGTAAAAATGTCCCGTAGAATATTACGTTAAAAGACCCGGCAGTTGGTTGCCATGCCTTGCACCGTAAGGTTACGGTACTGACCATAAATAAGTAGCACGGGCAAAACCGTAACTGTACGGTACAAAACCTGAAACCAGCTGCCGGGTCTTTTACCGCAAAACTACGGTATTAGAAGTATTACGGTTTTAACAACTTATATTTAATCACTCTCTTTGGCGCGGATGATTACGTAAATGGAGGAAACCGGAGCTCCCGGAGAAACCCCACCTGTCCGATCTGGCGACCACCGTACCATCTCACATACTTCCCGGTCCGATGATCGAACCCGGGTTTCATTGGTGAGAAGCATATTGCGGCACAAGGCTGTGCCTAAAATCCTTAAATGAATAGTTATTCTTTCAGTTGCAGGGATATAATAAAGCAATCGATATATGGGATTCAATAGGTTAGAATATATATACATACCATTCGTATATTTCAAAACAGTTTATTTAAGGAATGAATCAATGGTTAATAGTTTCCATCGGGGTATGAACTATATTGGGCATGATTAAAGTGTGTAGAGGCCAAAGGCATCCACGCTGACTTTATACACGCCCAATGTAGTTCATACCCCGATGGCAACTATTAACCAGCGATTCATTACTTATATTTACATTATTATTTTCAATTACACCATACATATATATAGCACACTGCATTTAAAATGTTTTTAGTCCAAATTTGTAACTTATCTTGTGCCGAAACAAGTAAATAGATCATCCTTGGAACAGCGTAGAATGTAACACACGCCTTGTCTCGCGACGAACGTTGCCTAACACTGCGAATGCGCATACCCGTAATGTCGAGTGCGCATGCCCGTAATGTCGAGTGCGCATGCCCGTAATGTCGAGTGCGCATGTCAGCTGCATATCATTAGTTGGAAACCATCATACGAAAATGTATACAATCAGAGTACATACGTCCATCGAAGGAAATGCAATATCGATGTAAATATTAACAAATAAACAATGAACCATATTAACATATACATAAAAAGCAACACAAACTGCATACGTTACTCAATACAGGTACATGCTTTGTACAGGTAACATTTCTGAATATAAGCAAAATATACGCATACTTATCCCTAAGCTCTCGCAAACAATAAGAACAGCCAACAAGTATTATAAAAAGAATCAATTAACTCGTGCAGCGCCGAATAAATTCAGAGCATGTGCAAACAACATAGATCGAGATCAGCCGCGGCGTAGCGCCGCGTCTGAACATGATCGATGTTGTTTGCTATTCGGACAGGTGATTCAGTCCCACTGTCTAAAGAGCAATCAGTATATAGCCTGATCAGACGGCACGTTCTGTTCTGTCTGATCGGGTATTCTGTTATTTGCAACGTTGCTGTTATGCTCCATTGGCAGTGAAAGAGTTAAAGATTCATGTTAGTTTAATATTTACTGTAAAATGTCGACCCAAGGAAGCAAACTACTCACACTATATTTGTGTTCCATATCATCAGTATCATTTACATTAATCGGTTTCCAGGCAACATATTTTGACAAATATATAGGCATGTTGATATTTTCTATATACACATAGAGTGGTGGGACCTTAGCCTGGGTTCCAGTCTGTCGATTTTTCACTTTTTTAATTTCTGGCAAAATGACATTATTACCAGAAGCTCAATACGGCCCAATTAAGAGTCTCGGTGTTAAAATATATTTATTTGACTGACCAGGCAAAATATATCGACCCCTGTTCCCAGGCTAGATGGACCTATGCCCGGCGTATTTGTCCATTTACATCCGTATTTAAAATATTGATATAGTTCTAGGCTAATGTCTCTGAAGAAGCTGAAGCATGGTTGAATTGCATTAAGTTGGTGGATCGGTAACCTGATGCAACTGTCACGTGACTGGTCCAGCAGACGAAAACAGACGAAACAATCATTGGGAGAATATTTCCAACGAAACTGATACGGTGTATGGGATACGGTGTATGAGGTACGGTGTATGGGATACGGTGTATAGGATACGGTGTATGAGATATGGTGTATGGGATACGGTGCATGGGATACGGTGTATGAGATACGGTGTATGGGATACGGTGTATGAGATACTGTGCATGGGATACGGTGTATGAGATACGGTGTATGGGATACGGTGTATTGAATACTGTGTATGAGATACGGTGTATGGGATACGGTGTATGATATACGGTGTATGAGATACTGTGTATGGGATACGGTGTATGGGATACGGTGTATGAGATACGGTGTATGAGATACGGTGTATGAGATACTGTGTATGGGATACGGTGTATGAGATACTGTGTATGGGATACGGTGTATGGGATACGGTGTATGAGATACGGTGTATGAGATACGGTGTATGAGATACTGTTTATGGGATACGGTGTATGAGATACTGTGTATGAGATACGGTGTATGGGATACGGTGTATGGGATACTGTTTATTGGATACGGTGTATGAGATACTGTGTATGAGATACGGTGTATGGGATACGGTGTATGGGATACGGTGAATGGGATACGGTGCATGAGATACGGTGTATGAGCAATTCATGTATCTATCCGAATTTTAAAAAGTCTACAACTAACCAGAAACATAGTTTCTCTACCATTTCTGATTAACACCAAAACGTTTTTATTCAATAATGTAGTAACTATATCAAAGTAAGATATTCAACAAGTTCTGATGCATAAATATAAAAAATAACAAGTACGCCGTGCATAGGTGCCATGGAGTATTGAGTTCCTCATATAAACGGGTGCCGTTGTGATAGCTGAATTAAACAGAAATGTCACGTGATGAAGCTAAAACTGTCAACAATAGTGTTTTGAAAGTTGTTTTCATGCATTAAGAAGGTAATATATGACACGTGCAATAAACATTTTTTACTTGCCATTATATGTGGGGTTTATGCCGAGCATAGGTTCCACCACTCTATATGTGGGGTTTATGCCGAGCATAGGTTCCACCACTCTATATGTGGGATTTATGCCGAGCATAGGTTCCACCACTCTATATGTGGGATATATGCCGAGCATAGGTTCCACCACTCTATATGTGGGATATATGCCGAGCATAGGTTCCACCACTGTATATGTGGGGTTTATGCCGAGCATAGGTTCCACCACTCTATATGTGGGATTTATGCCGAGCATAGGTTCCACCACTCTATATGTGGGATATATGCCGAGCATAGGTTCCACCACTCTATATGTGGGATTTATGCCGAGCATAGGTTCTACCACTCTATGGTTCATCACGAATATGGGCAGTTGTTAGCATCGTTGATAGTTCAATGTATTCGACGAATCTTCATTTCCGTTACCTTCATTGGATCATTGAGTCCTTTCCAGTGCTTCCAGGTTGGGCCAACACCGTATTCAGTGCTGCCATATAAACCGTTCAGATTGGAAGAATGGCAGTTATTATACCACCAACCCCCTTTGTATGAATGTGCACATGTTTCTTCAGTCAGGTCGTTATCTCTATCCTTCGTACTAAATTTCATGTTGTTTTGAAGTTTGAGACTATCTCCAGCATTACCGTTATAACCGCCCACAGTAAGCGTGTAGTCCGACTCGACATCCCCGACATAGAACTCCTTATACCTGGCATAAGCCGTATTATCGTCCATGCTTGTCAGGTCAACGCGCAGTTCGTATCGCCCTTAAGTAGAAATTATATGTGTCAGATTATTACTGAACTTAATCGAATACTAGACAGGTTATTACCCAATATTAGAGTACGGACGGAGAGCCACAACCGTCTTCGTTCGTCCTACCCCCGTATAATCATTATACCAGCCGTTCCACAACAAAACCAACATAATGCAGAGTAAAGAACTACTATTAATAGAACGTGGTACCAAACCATTACTAATATTCTGGAATACCATAAAGTTTCAAATGTTCACGTTATTTTGCAAATATTTCAGGTGCAAAAAGTCGAAGTTCTCTGCTTTACGTTAGTGAAAGTTCATGTTATGCGCCGATGAAATTGTCATACTCTACAAAATCAGCTTGTGTGTGTTTTACGTTTATTTACCGTCGCTACCGGTTGCCCATATGCTCATCTGGTTCTTTTGCGTGCACGGTGTAAATCACTGACACGAGACTTTTATTAGGGTTAGACGGGTGTTGAACCTGCGATCCCTGGATTGCCATTCCAACGTGTTAACCACTGGACTACAGTCTCTTGGGTTACACAGTTATAACCATCGCATGTTCGATCTCCGGTCTGACCCTAATAAAATGAGCTGTATTTCAGTTGGGACTTTAAACCGAGGTTTCGTGTTAGTGCTTTACACCGTACACGTAAAAGAACCAGAGGAGACTCTGGAATGTGTCTCTGTCTGTATCACTGCACTATCCTCCAAAAACCTAAAGTGACTAATCTCTCCAGGAAGCTTCGCTCATATGGACAACCGGTAGCAACGATAAATAAACGTAAAACACACCCACATAGCATATCCTCTCATTTAGATATACAATGAACTTTTCGTTCAACATTGTGCACGTGTCATTTGTAACTTAGTGGTATTTCAGAATATTAGCTACAGTTTGGTACCAAGTTTATCTTTGTATTATTAGCAGTTTTTGCGTTATGTGTTTTATCAGAACTATGTTGGTTTTGTCATGTGGCGGCTCATATGTTACACAGTATGTGCAGATATTGCAGATATGAAAATAGAATACTGAATGAAAGATGTAACAAACCAACGATTACGGCTGTCAAATAATAAACAACATAATATGTTAAGATAGTTTGTGTGCCGAATTCCGCTATCCGGCTCGTTTGCGGAAGGCAGGTGGTTGTACCCAGGTTCACAAAATACTACATCCGGCGTCCTCCTACACCAATACTAGCTGGAGTGTCGCTATATGACACAAGCTGTCGGTGTGACTTTACCCCCCCCCCAACACACCACAACAAACAATAAGATAGGATTTGTATTCATATGAACTTGGAGTTAGCAAAACGTCCAAAGTGTGTCTTTTACGTTTATTTATCGTTGCTACCGGTTGCCCATATGAGCGACGCCTCCAGACGAGATTAGTCATTTTAGATTTTGGAGGATAGTGCAATGATATAGACAGAGACCCATTCCAAAGTCTCCTCTGGTTCTTTTACGTGAACAGTTTAAAGCACCGACACGACAACCTCGGCTTAACGTCCCATCTGAAAGACTGTTAATTTTATTAGTGTCAGACGGGGGATCGAACCTGCGATCCCTGGATTACCAGTCCAGCGTGTTGCCACTGGACTACATATCCGTCTGTGGTCAAATATGCAGCATATACTCACCTTGAACAGTTATCCTGTTGATTAGGCTGTTTCCGAGCCAGAAGTTTTCCGTTAGATTTCCAAACCCATCCTCATATTCATCCCATGTTTTGTAGAAATCACTATCAGAAATTCTCCGTTGCAGTACAGTCCATCCACCTGATTCTGTTTCCATATCGCATCTCACACGGTAGCCAGTACCTCCTGGTGTCGGGTATATTGTATAGACGTCCTTCAGCTGGTTAAAGTCCTTCAATTGGTTAAAGTCCTATACGTGTTTACAATGATTGTAGGAGACGAATTTGTATAACTCTTGTTTTCAAATCATATATATATATAGTGTAATATTTGATTGTTCACTCCTATTGAAAGGGCCAGCCATTTCTGACTTAGAGACACATCTTATGAACATCAGTACTTCCCGAATCCAATCCTTGATTAGCAGGCGCCTGGCTGTTGGTAACCATTATTTAACCTGCGGGAGGTCGAAGGTTCGAATATCGTCAGGGGTTCGTTCTGATATGGCCTGTTAGTGAGCTGCCAGCTAGTTAAATAATAGTTATCGATGGCTTACCAGCCTGGCGCCTGGCCTACAAGCATAGTATTCGGGTAGTACTGATGTTCATAAAACATGTGTCCGATAAGTCAGAAATGACTGGCACTTGCAATAGCATAATAAGGCCCTTTCAATAGCATAATAAGGCACTTTCAATAGCATAATAAGGCCCTTTCAATAGCATAATAAGGCCCTTTCAATAGCATAATAAGGCCCTTTCAATAGCATAATAAGGCCCTTTCAATAGCATAATAAGGCCCTTTCAATAGCATAATAAGGCCCTTTCAATAGCATAATAAGGCACTTTCAATAGCATAATAAGGCACTTTCAATAGCATAATAAGACACTTTCAATAGCATAATAAGGCGCTTTCAATAGCATAATAAGGCGCTTTCAATAGCATAATAAGGCACTTTCAAAAACATAATAAGGCACTTTCAATAGCATAATAAGGCGCTTTCAATAGCATAATAAGGCCCTTTCAATAGCATAATAAGGCACTTTCAATAGCGTAATAAGGCACTTTCAATAGCATAATAAGGCGCATAATAAGGCGCTTTCAATAGCATAATAAGGCACTTTCAATAGCATAATAAGGAACTTTCAATAACATAATAAGGCACTTTCAATAGCATAATAAGGCACTTTCAATAGCATAATAAGGCGCATAATAAGGCCCTTTCAATAGCATAATAAGGCACATTCAATAGCATAATAAGGCACTTTCAATAACATAATAAGGCACTTTCAATAGCATAATAAGGCGCATAATAAGGCATTATCAATAACATAATAAGGCACTATCAATTGCATAATAAGGCACTTTCAATAGCATAATAAGACACATTCAATAGCATAATAAGGCACTTTCAATAACATAATAAGGCACTTTCAATAGCATAATAAGGCGCATAATAAGGCACTTTCAATAACATAATAAGGCACTATCAATTGCATAATAAGGCACTTTCAATAGCATAATAAGGCGCATAATAAGGCACTTTCAATAACATAATAAGGCACTTTCAATAGCATAATAAGGCACTTTCAATAGCATAATAAGGCGCATAATAAGGCACTTTCAATAACATAATAAGGCACTTTCAATAGCATAATAAGGCACTTTCAATAGCATAATAAGGCACCTTCAATAACATAATAAGGCACTTTAAATAGCATAATAAGGCCCTTTCAATAGCATAATAAGGCGCTTTCAATAGCATAATAAGGCACTTTCAATAGCATAATAAGGCCCTTTCAATAGCATAATAAGGCCCTTTCAATAGCATAATAAGGCGCTTTCAATAGCATAATAAGGCACTTTCAATAGCATAATAAACAACACTTTACTTTACTTTTATATTTAGCTGAATACCCTTTAACTATGCTGCATTTCGTAACACTGTAAGACTAATAGCGACATATAATATGAAAATTTAACATCTGTGACGCGATTGACCAAAAAGGACCCACTTGGTGGACGTTTCGTCGAGAAATGACGTCTAAACTTTCGTCACAACATCGAAAAAGGCAACGTTGTAGCTATACATGTAAATTTAACATTCATTGTTAGAACAAATATTCTAACGAAATAACCTTAAATGGTGAAAATCGCTTATTCAAATTACTGAAACACATAATTCTGGTGGACCCTTTTGATAAATCGCGTTACATTTAAGAGGTCCCTCCCAAAACTGGGCGTGCGGGTGTAAAGGCAAACATCACCCATCGTGACATTACTAAATTGAGGCGATCGACGTGGTAATAATAATAAAATATTGCTAATCAAACAAGTGACTGACAACATTATTTTTTTAAGCTGAAAACATTGTTACACTTTCAAAATGTACAGCAACGCCAGTGATCATTCATATGTTTCAAAAATGTATCAATCTGATATAGCAATGTACTACTCGATGGTGTTGATGTCGTCTTGGTATGGAGATGACATGCTACACACACTGATATAGCAATGTACTACTCGATTGTGTTGAAGCCGTCTTGGTAAGGAGATGACATGCTACAAACACTGATATAGCAATGTACTACTCGATTGTGTTGAAGCCGTCTTGGTAAGGAGATGGCATGCTACAAACACTGATATAGCAATGTATTACTTGATGGTGTTGAAGCCGTCTTTGTAAGGACATGACATGCTACAAACACTGATATAGCAATGTACTACTCGATGGTGTTGAAGCCGTCTTGGTAAGGAGATGGCATGCTACACACACTGATATAGCAATGTACTACTAGGTGGTGTTGAAGCCATCTTGGTAAGGAGATGACATGCTACAAACACTGATATAGCAATGTACTACTAGGTGGTGTTGAAGCCGTCTTGGTAAGGAGATGGCATGCTACAAACACTGATATAGCAATGTACTACTCGATGGTGTTGAAGCCGTCTTGGTAAGGATATGACATGCTACAAACACTGATATAGCAATGTACTACTCGATGGTGTTGAAGGCGTCTTGGTATGGAGATGACATGCTACAAACACTGATATAGCAATGTACTACTCGATGGTGTTGAAGGCGTCTTGGTATGGAGATGACATGCTACAAACACTGATATAGCAATGTACTACTCGATGGTGTTGAAGCCGTCTTGGTAAGGAGATGGCATGCTACAAACACTGATATAGCAATGTACTACTCGATGGTGTTGAAGCCGTCTTGGTAAGGAGATGACATGCTACAAACACTGATATAGCAATGTACTACTCGATGGTGTTGAAGGCGTCTTGGTATGGAGATGACATGCTACAAACACTGATATAGCAATGTACTACTCGATGGTGTTGAAGGCGTCTTGGTATGGAGATGACATGCTACAAACACTGATATAGCAATGTACTACTCGATGGTGTTGAAGCCGTCTTGGTAAGGAGATGACATGCTACAAACACTGATATAGCAATGTACTAATCGATGGTGTTGAAGGCGTCTTGGTATGGAGATGACATGCTACAAACACTGATATAGCAATGTACTACTCGATGGTGTTGAAGCCGTCTTGGTACGGAGATGACATGCTACAAACAAGCTATGTGTGTTAAGGAAGACATAACGGCTTTGTAGTCCAGTGGTTAACACGCTGGACTGATATTCCATGGATAGCAGGTTCGATCCCCCATCTGATCCTAATAAAATTAACAGTCTTTCAGATAGGACTTTAAACCGCGATCTCGTATCGATGCTGTACACCATTCACGTAAGACAACCAGAAGAGACTCTGGAATGGGTCTGTATCATTGCACTGTCTTCCAAAAATCTAAAATGACTAATCTCTTCAGGAGGCGTCGATCATATGGGCAACTGGTAGCGACGATAAATAAACGTAAAACACACACACAAGGAAGAAAAGCATTATCTAATATATTGTTACCATCTAGTTTTAACAAATATACGTGCAATGAACAACACCCATGATTTACGTAGATAAGTATTGTTCGCTTAGACTCACGATAGCAGTCTGTATGATAGTAAGTTCATGATAAGTGGAAGAAACGCAACATACATTCTTCGTTCGATTAAAGCGATATTACATCGTATAGAATAGAATTTACGTATAAATAGCATTGCTAATACAAATTCGTCAGAAATAATTCGAAACCTAACTTTCTATACATAAACAATGTTTTTTGTGGTATACAAACACTCAAAAGAGAAAGTAGGATTTCATATAACTGTCAGCTACGCTCCTGAATTGATGTTTGTTTACTATTGGAGTCCATACCAAGCGAGTGATACTGTCAGGATACACTCATTGCATTACGCATCGATGTTGACCCTGTTTACATTAGTTTGTTACGTCAACAAACGTCGTATACGAAGTTAGTTTATTAGTTGAAATACTCAGCTTTTAAGGCTAATATTCGAAAAATATTTATACCATACAATAGGGAAATATATTATGTAAATATTTTCGTTTTCACCGATGTAATGTCGCTTTAATAAGGAAGAAAACTAAGTCATTATCTCGTTTGCATCTAATTCTTACCGTCTACAACGCACATTTTTGGAGAGCTTACTAATGTTGTTAGAACTTGTTTGCCCAACCCATATTGCGTTTTCTTTGTTTTATCATGATTATGTATGTACGTTCATTCTCCTTTGAAAAATTGAAAATTTAGACAAACAAGATACATGCAATTGTATACGTTACAGTAACACCTGTCATAAGCAGCCAGCCCATGGAATATCAGAAAGTGACTGCTTAGCACAGGTGGCTGCTTAATAGATGTCAAATGTATAATAAAACAACATATTTGGAATCTGGAAACGGGCTGCTTAATATAGGTTGGCTGCTTAATGGAGGCGACCTCTAACACAGGTTTGACTGTCTATTACTCATTACTTATATTTACATTAATACAATTATTAATCTTTTCAATGACATAAAGAAAATATAGCACACTTTTCATTTAAATTGTTTAATTCCATATTTTTGTAAATTACCGTGTGCCGGAACAGGTAAATAGATCATCCTTGGAACAGCGTAAACTGCAAGACACGCCTTTTCTCGTGACGATCTCTGTTTAATACTGCGAATGCGCATGCCCGTAACTTCGAGTGCGCATGTCGACTGCATATCATTAGTTGCAAACCATCATACGAAATTGTATACAATCGAGGCATCTACGTTCATCGAAGGACATGCAATAGTAATGTAAATATGTAAATATGTTAGTTTTCCATTTTTGCGTAAAACAATCTACACTTGTTTGTTTGAACATGGTGCAAATGTCTTAACTTAATAATAATCTGATGATTTCCAAACAGAGAAACAATACATAGACTTTTGATATAAAGCATGTTAATAAAAATACTTTCAGTATAACTTTTTGTATGTATTACTTTAAAGTTTAAAAACTAATACTTGATAACATGTTCATGCTACGTCCATGTTCACCATATATCTGAACTGGTAATCCATGGATCGCAGGTTCGATCCCCGTCTGACCCTAATAAATAATAGAATAATAAATTAACAGTCTTTCAGATGGGACTTTAAACCGATATCTCGTGTCGGTGCTTTACATCGTGCACGTAAAAGAACCTGAGGAGACTCTGGAATGGGTCTCTGTCTGTATCATTGCATTACCCTCCGAAAATCTTAAATGACTAATCTCTTCAGAAGGCGTCGCTCAAATGGGCAACCGGTAGTGACGATAAATAAACGTAAAGAACACATTCACCATAATTATATTCAGCATTGCTTACCACCTAGTATGGTTCTGCCACGTTCACCATATATAACACCTAGTATGGTTCTACCACGTTCACCATATATAACACCTAGTATGGTTCTACCACGTTCACCATATATAACACCTAGCATGGTTCTACCACGTTCACCATATATAACACCTAGTATGGTTCTGCCACGTTCACCATATATAACACCTAGTATGGGTCTGCCACGTTCACCATATATAACACCTAGTATGGGTCTACCACGTTCACCATATATAACACCTAGTATGGGTCTACCACGTTCACCATATATAACACCTAGTATGGTTCTACCACGTTCACCATATATAACACCTAGTATGGGTCTACCACGTTCACCATATATAACACCTAGTATGGGTCTACCACGTTCACCATATATAACACCTAGTATGGTTCTACCACGTTCACCATATATAACACCTAGTATGGTTCTGCCACGTTCACCATATATAACACCTAGTATGGTTCTACCACGTTCACCATATATAACACCTAGTATGGGTCTGCCACGTTCACCATATATAACACCTAGTATGGGTCTACCACGTTCACCATATATAACACCTAGTATGGTTCTACCACGTTCACCATATATAACACCTAGTATGGTTCTACCACGTTCACCATATATAACACCTAGTATGGGTCTACCACGTTCACCATATATAACACCTAGTATGGTTCTACCACGTTCACCATATATAACACCTAGTATGGGTCTACCACGTTCACCATATATAACACCTAGTATGGGTCTACCACGTTCACCATATATAACACCTAGTATGGTTCTACCACGTTCACCATATATAACACCTAGTATGGTTCTACCACGTTCACCATATATAACACCTAGTATGGGTCTACCACGTTCACCATATATAACACCTAGTATGGTTCTGCCACGTTCACCATATATAGCACCTAGTATGGGTCTACCACGTTCACCATATATAACACCTAGTATGGGTCTACCACGTTCACCATATATAACACCTAGTATGGGTCTACCACGTTCACCATATATAACACCTAGTATGGTTCTGCCACGTTCACCATATATAACACCTAGTATGGTTCTGCCACGTTCACCATATATAACACCTAGTATGGTTCTGCCACGTTCACCATATATAACACCTAGTATGGTTCTGCCACGTTCACCATATATAACACCTAGTATGGTTCTGCCACGTTCACCATATATAACACCTAGTATGGGTCTACCACGTTCACCATATATAACACCTAGTATGGGTCTACCACGTTCACCATATATAACACCTAGTATGGTTCTGCCACGTTCACCATATATAACACCTAGTATGGGTCTACCACGTTCACCATATATAACACCTAGTATGGTTCTGCCACGTTCACCATATATAACACCTAGTATGGGTCTACCACGTTCACCATATATAACACCTAGTATGGTTCTACCACGTTCACCATATATAACACCTAGTATGGGTCTACCACGTTCACCATATATAACACCTAGTATGGTTCTGCCACGTTCACCATATATAACACCTAGTATGGGTCTGCCACGTTCACCATATATAACACCTAGTATGGTTCTACCACGTTCACCATATATAACACCTAGTATGGTTCTGCCACGTTCACCATATATAACACCTAGTATGGTTCTACCACGTTCACCATATATAACACCTAGTATGGTTCTGCCACGTTCACCATATATAACACCTAGTATGGTTCTGCCACGTTCACCATATATAACACCTAGTATGGTTCTGCCACGTTCACCATATATAACACCTAGTATGGTTCTGCCACGTTCACCATATATAACACCTAGTATGGTTCTGCCACGTTCACCATATATAACACCTAGTATGGTTCTGCCACGTTCACCATATATAACACCTAGTATGGTTCTGCCACGTTCACCATATATAACACCTAGTATGGGTCTACCACGTTCACCATATATAACACCTAGTATGGGTCTACCACGTTCACCATATATAACACCTAGTATGGTTCTACCACGTTCACCATATATAACACCTAGTATGGTTCTGCCACGTTCACCATATATAACACCTAGTATGGTTCTGCCACGTTCACCATATATATCACCTAGTATGGTTCTGCCACGTTCACCATATATAACACCTAGTATGGTTCTGCCACGTTCACCATATATAACACTATATGTTCTGCACGTTCACCATATATAACACCTAGTATGGTTCTGCCACGTTCACCATATATAACACCTAGTATGGTTCTGCCACGTTCACCATATATAACACCTAGTATGGTTCTGCCACGTTCACCATATATAACACCTAGTATGGGTCTACCACGTTCACCATATATAGCACCTAGTATGGTTCTACCACGTTCACCATATATAACACCTAGTATGGTTCTGCCAAGTTCACCATATATAACACCTAGTATGGTTCTGCCACGTTCACCATATATAACACCTAGTATGGTTCTGCCACGTTCACCATATATAACACCTAGTATGGGTCTACCACGTTCACCATATATAACACCTAGTATGGTTCTGCCACGTTCACCATATATAACACCTAGTATGGTTCTGCCACGTTCACCATATATAACACCTAGTATGGTTCTGCCACGTTCACCATATATAACACCTAGTATGGTTCTGCCACGTTCACCATATATAACACCTAGTATGGTTCTGCCACGTTCACCATATATAACACCTAGTATGGTTCTGCCACGTTCACCATATATAACACCTAGTATGGTTCTGCCACGTTCACCATATATAACACCTAGTATGGTTCTGCCACGTTCACCATATATAACACCTAGTATGGTTCTGCCACGTTCACCATATATAACACCTAGTATGGTTCTGCCACGTTCACCATATATAACACCTAGTATGGGTCTACCACGTTCACCATATATAACACCTAGTATGGTTCTACCACGTTCACCATATATAACACCTAGTATGGTTCTGCCACGTTCACCATATATAACACCTAGTATGGTTCTGCCACGTTCACCATATATAACACCTAGTATGGTTCTGCCACGTTCACCATATATAACACCTAGTATGGGTCTACCACGTTCACCATATATAACACCTAGTATGGTTCTACCACGTTCACCATATATAACACCTAGTATGGTTCTGCCACGTTCACCATATATAACACCTAGTATGGTTCTACCACGTTCACCATATATAACACCTAGTATGGGTCTACCACGTTCACCATATATAACACCTAGTATGGTTCTGCCACGTTCACCATATATAACACCTAGTATGGTTCTACCACGTTCACCATATATAACACCTAGTATGGTTCTGCCACGTTCACCATATATAACACCTAGTATGGTTCTACCACGTTCACCATATATAACACCTAGTATGGTTCTACCACGTTCACCATATATAACACCTAGTATGGTTCTACCACGTTCACCATATAACACCTAGTATGGTTCTGCCACGTTCACCATATATAACACCTAGTATGGTTCTACCACGTTCACCATATATAACACCTAGTATGGTTCTACCACGTTCACCATATATAACACCTAGTATGGTTCTGCCACGTTCACCATATATAACACCTAGTATGGTTCTACCACGTTCACCATATATAACACCTAGTATGGTTCTGCCACGTTCACCATATATAACACCTAGTATGGTTCTACCACGTTCACCATATATAACACCTAGTATGGTTCTACCACGTTCACCATATATAACACCTAGTATGGGTCTACCACGTTCACCATATATAACACCTAGTATGGTTCTACCACGTTCACCATATATAACACCTAGTATGGTTCTGCCACGTTCACCATATATAACACCTAGTATGGTTCTGCCACGTTCACCATATATAACACCTAGTATGGGTCTACCACGTTCACCATATATAACACCTAGTATGGTTCTGCCACGTTCACCATATATAACACCTAGTATGGTTCTGCCACGTTCACCATATATAACACCTAGTATGGGTCTGCCACGTTCACCATATATAACACCTAGTATGGTTCCACGTCACCATAATAACCTAGTATGGTTCTACCACGTTCACCATTATAACCTAGTATGGGTCTACCACGTTCACCATATATAACCTAGTATGGTTCTGCCACGTTCACCATATATAACCTAGTATGGGTCTACCACGTTCACCATATATAAATCCTAGTATGGGTCTGCCACGTTCACCATATATAACACCTAGTATGGGTCTACCACGTTCACCATATATAGCACCTAGTATGGTTCTGCCACGTTCACCATATATAACACCTAGTATGGTTCTACCACGTTCACCATATATAACACCTAGTATGGTTCTACCACGTTCACTATATAACACCTAGTATGTCTACCAGTTCACCATATATAACACCTAGTATGGTCTGCCACGTTCACCATATATAACACCTAGTATGGTTCTGCCATCACCATATATACACCTAGTATGGTTCTGCCACGTTCACCATATATAACACTAGTATGGTTCTACCACGTTCACCATATATAACACCTAGTATGGTTCTGCCACGTTCACCATATATAACACCTAGTATGGTTCTGCCACGTTCACCATATATAACACCTAGTATGGTTCTACCACGTTCACCATATATAACACCTAGTATGGTTCTGCCACGTTCACCATATATAACACCTAGTATGGTTCTGCCACGTTCACCATATATAACACCTAGTATGGTTCTGCCACGTTCACCATATATAACACCTAGTATGGTTCTGCCACGTTCACCATATATAACACCTAGTATGGTTCTACCACGTTCACCATATATAACACCTAGTATGGTTCTACCACGTTCACCATATATAACACCTAGTATGGGTCTACCACGTTCACCATATATAACACCTAGTATGGTTCTACCACGTTCACCATATATAACACCTAGTATGGTTCTGCCACGTTCACCATATATAACACCTAGTATGGTTCTACCACGTTCACCATATATAACACCTAGTATGGTTCTGCCACGTTCACCATATATAACACCTAGTATGGTTCTACCACGTTCACCATATATAACACCTAGTATGGTTCTACCACGTTCACCATATATAACACCTAGTATGGTTCTACCACGTTCACCATATATAACACCTAGTATGGGTCTGCCACGTTCACCATATATAACACCTAGTATGGGTCTACCACGTTCACCATATATAACACCTAGTATGGTTCTGCCACGTTCACCATATATAACACCTAGTATGGTTCTGCCACGTTCACCATATATAACACCTAGTATGGTTCTGCCACGTTCACCATATATAACACCTAGTATGGTTCTACCACGTTCACCATATATAACACCTAGTATGGTTCTGCCACGTTCACCATATATAACACCTAGTATGGTTCTACCACGTTCACCATATATAACACCTAGTATGGTTCTACCACGTTCACCATATATAACACCTAGTATGGTTCTGCCACGTTCACCATATATAACACCTAGTATGGGTCTGCCACGTTCACCATATATAACACCTAGTATGGTTCTACCACGTTCACCATATATAACACCTAGTATGGTTCTGCCACGTTCACCATATATAACACCTAGTATGGTTCTACCACGTTCACCATATATAACACCTAGTATGGGTCTACCACGTTCACCATATATAACACCTAGTATGGTTCTACCACGTTCACCATATATAACACCTAGTATGGTTCTGCCACGTTCACCATATATAACACCTAGTATGGTTCTGCCACGTTCACCATATATAACACCTAGTATGGTTCTACCACGTTCACCATATATAACACCTAGTATGGTTTCCACGTTCACCATATATAACACCTAGTATGGTCTGCCACGTTCACCATATATAACACCTAGTATGGTTCTACCACGTTCACCATATATAACACCTAGTATGGGTCTACCACGTTCACCATATATACACCAGTATGTCTACCACGTTCACCATATATAACACCTAGTATGGTCTCCAGTTCACCATATATACACCTAGTATGGTCTACCACGTTCACCATATATAACACCTAGTATGGTTCTCCACGTTCACCATATATACACCTAGTATGGTGTCATATATACACTAGTATGGTTCTCCACGTTCACCATATATAACACCTAGTATGTCAGTTACATATATAACACCTAGTATGGTTGCCACGTTCACCATATATAACACCTAGTATGGTTCTACCACGTTCACCATATATAACACCTAGTATGGTTCTGCCACGTTCACCATATATAACACCTAGTATGGTTCTACCACGTTCACCATATATAACACCTAGTATGGTTCTGCCACGTTCACCATATATAACACCTAGTATGGTTCTACCACGTTCACCATATATAACACCTAGTATGGATCTGCCACGTTCACCATATATAACACCTAGTATGGTTCTACCACGTTCACCATATATAACACCTAGTATGGTTCTGCCACGTTCACCATATATAACACCTAGTATGGTTCTGCCACGTTCACCATATATAACACCTAGTATGGTTCTACCACGTTCACCATATATAACACCTAGTATGGGTCTACCACGTTCACCATATATAACACCTAGTATGGTTCTACCACGTTCACCATATATAACACCTAGTATGGTTCTGCCACGTTCACCATATATAACACCTAGTATGGGTCTACCACGTTCACCATATATAGCACCTAGTATGGTTCTACCACGTTCACCATATATAACACCTAGTATGGTTCTGCCACGTTCACCATATATAACACCTAGTATGGTTCTGCCACGTTCACCATATATAACACCTAGTATGGTTCTACCACGTTCACCATATATAACACCTAGTATGGTTCTACCACGTTCACCATATATAACACATAGTATGGTTCTGCCACGTTCACCATATATAACACCTAGTATGGTTCTACCATGTTCACCATATATAACACCTAGTATGGGTCTACCAGGTTCACCATATATAGCACCCAGTATGGTTCTACCACGTTCACCATATATAACACCTAGTATGGTTCTGCCACGTTCACCATATATAACACCTAGTATGGTTCTACCACGTTCACCATATATAGCACCTAGTATGGTTCTGCCACGTTCACCATATTTAACACCTAGTATGGTTCTGCCACGTTCACCATATATAACACCTAGTATGGTTCAGCCACGTTCACCATATATAACACCTAGTATGGGTCTACCACGTTCACCATATATAACACCTAGTATGGTTATGTGTTTATTGCCAGAAAAGAACGTTAAAGCGACATTACATCAGTGAAACGCAAATTTCTACAGAAAGTGGTTTCCTAGTATATGGTATAATTGTTTTTCAAATATTTGCCTAAATATACTGAGAATATCAACTAATAAACAAACGTCGTATACGCAGTTTGTTGACATAACAAAATAATGTAAATAGGATCGACAGCCATGTGTAATACAACTCGTGTATCCTGAATAACACGATGTATGGTCCATAGTTACCGCTATGTCTCACATTTGTGCCTAGTCTTAGTTAAATTATATTTAACAACATTATCTCTAGCTTAGTAATGACTCCGATGATAAATAAACGTCAACTCAGAAGCATGGATAACAGTTATATGAAATGCTACTTTTAATTTTGAAATTGTGTTGATCACAAACACTGTTTATTGATTCACTGTTAGTGTTCGAATGTATTCGGAAGAATGTGTAGTAGCAATGCATTTATACGTGAAAAAATGCATTTTATTTGATTGTTGTGATGTAATGTCGCTTTAATGTTGTATATACGTAAATAGGCAGAATGCATCCGCATCGAATGTAGTCCGATTGACTAATATAGTTCATTTTTATTTTGGGTAAAAATGCATTTTCATGACAGGCAGTGAATAGTTTTTGTGTTGTTTCTTTTGAGAAAGTATGTGACTTGAGAAGACTTCAGACTAGTTGATGTGTAGAAAATGTGTGGTATAAGAATTCAGGCCATTTCAAACTGAAGGTTGGTATGCTTTATTATTTGGCGGAGGAATACAATGTGTAAACACATTGACGTTATTCACAGGCGAGCATTGGTTATTTGAAACTTAAAATTTGAAATATTCTTGGTGTGTTTCAGACTGAGTTGAAAAACTCTTCACAGTGGATATGGTATCAGAAGAAATGAAAGATTGGAAATATAAATAGTTTTGCAATTAAAGACAGATTCATGACACGAAATTTGCTTTTGTTTTCTATATACATACATATAAATAAACATTTTACGACAGCGACTTGGATATTAACAACAATTGACCAATGAGGCAATAGCATTTCCTTCACCGCGGATCTTATCCATATACATACATATAAATAAACATTTTACGACAGCGACTTGGATATTAACAACAATTGACCAATGAGGCAACAGCATTTCCTTCACCGCGGATCTTATCCATATACATACATATAAATAAACATTTTACGACAGCGACTTGGATATTAACAACAATTGACCAATGAGGCAACAGCATTTCCTTCACCGCGGATCTTCTCCATATACATACATATAAATAAACATTTTACGACAGCGACTTGGATATTAACAACAATTGACCAATGAGGCAACAGCATTTCCTTCACCGCGGATCTTCTCCAGTCGACAGCGAAATGAACACTATATTTCCGGATATTCGTGTGGTCAGAAGAAGGACATATTAGTTTCTAGTTGATGTTTCAACATGATTTCCGCCGTTGATAGCCTTGATCCAATATTACTACTATGCGACCATATGTAACACAGCTTGTATTGTGGTTGTATATACGTAAATAGGCAGAAGTGCATCCGTGGTCCACGAATGTAGTCCCAATAACTAATATAGTTCATTTTTCTTTTGGGTAAAAATGCATTTGTCATGACAGGCATTGTATAGTTTTTGTATTGTTTTTGAGAATTTATGTGACTTGAGCAGACTTCAGACTAATTGGTGTGTAGAAAAGATGTGGTATAGGAATTCAGGCCATTTCAAACTGAAGGTTGGTATACTATATTATTTGGTGAAGGAATACAGTGTGTAAGCACAATGACGTTATTCACAGGTGAGTACTGGCTATGGAAAACATTATAATTTGAAGAGTGTTGCTCTTTTACAGTTTCATTTGAATACCTCTTCACAGTGGATGTGGTATCCGAAGAAATTAAATATTGGAAATATAGATAAACATACTGTATGTTTTTACTTTTTACTATGCATTTAATAGGCAATTTATTTTTTGTTTCGCTTCTCACCAATGCAACCCGGGTTCAATCCTCGGACCGGGAGGTATGTGAGATGGTACGCTGGTCGCTAGATCGGACAGGTGGGTTTTCTCCGGGTACTCCGGTTTCCTCCCGCACGAACGACTACATATATGCTTTCATCCGCACCAACTAGAGTGATTAATATAAGTTGTTAGAACTTGAGTCGCATTCTTTGTAAAATAAATACTAGTAACGTTTATGTGTTGGTTTACAACCTTGTCTGTAGGCAAACCTATTCAAAGTTGAAACACACATTCAAAAATATAAATTGGATCTCATTTATTTCATTTGAGTGAAATCATTTGCATAGTGGAAGTCGTGATAGCGCAGTGGATGCGCGTTCGCTTCAGGTGCGAAAGGTCCGGAGTTCGAGCCCCACAGGAGCCGTTATGATTGTGCCCTTAGGTAAGGCATTTAAATTCCACATTGCCTCTTCTCTCTCCTTCATGGCGATGGATTCCATCAGGAATGAGGTCTCGAGAGTGATTAATATAAGTTGAAAGAACTTGTTTCGCAATCGAGCTAAAATAAATTTGTATAACCTAAACTAATTTGCATAGTTATCTCCCTTATCACAGATACACCATGTGCACACATTTAGTACAAGGTAAGTGTAATTATTTTATTTCTGATCAGATTTGTATACATGTGGAAACACTTTCGGGATTATTATATAAGTGTGACAAAGTGTCCTATCTGAGGCGGTCATAAGTACTATAATAAAGTGCATTCATGTTTATGGTGTAATATATTTTATGAGGGTTGGATAATATGTAGGTCATTAGATGGATAGAGTCAGTAATCCCACAAAACAGGTGGCAGTAAACTAAAGCTGAAAAGTAGAATACTCTTCAATTGAAGATCAAATTTAACCGTAACCCTAATGTCCAGATTACTGCCAATTCTCCCAAGATTACTGCTGATTGTATATTTCGTTACTGCCTCTATCATTAACGCTACAAAACACATAAATGATAAAATATATCAAAGCAAATAAAAACACATGTACTGATATGGGCCGTTATCTAAAAGCAAATAATCATTGCAACTCAATAAAAAAGAGCCTACAGGAAATCGTGATAGCGATAGCTGATTGCTTCAGGTGTGAAAGATCCGGAGTTCAAGCCTCGCTGGTGCCGTTACGATTGTGCCCATAGGCAAGGCATTTAAATTCCACGTTGCTTCTTCTCCCTCATGACGATGGATTCCATCAGGAATGAGGTCTCGAGAGTGATTAATATAAGTTGTAAGAACTTGTTTCGCATTCGAGCTAAAATAAATGTGTACAATGTAGCTGATGATACTTATTTAATTTAAATAACCAAACGAGAAACGTTACTAATCATTTAAATTAAACGGGAGATGGGATATATAAGACATCTACAGTACCGTGCCGTGCCGCAGTGTGGCTACACAATTGTTTACCCGATCTGTTATTTCAAGTTCTTATCTTTGAAGGCTATTTTCGCATAGCACTTTCCGCCCTGATCCGATGGCGTGATTTCTGACAAAGATTTTTTCCGGAAATGAACGGTTATAAATGTATGCATTGGTGTTAAGAAAAATAATAATCATAGATATAAACACCGTTTAAGATTATTGTCTTACCTTTGTGCATACGATTTTGCCATTTGAAATCGACAGGTGTAATGCTCCCACCTTTTCTATGCAATGGCCTTACGTCACAAAAGAAATCCGAATGAATTATTTGTTAGTACATGTCATGCATATTAACAATTGAGTATTGAACGGAATTTTATTAGCATACCATACAATACCATACTGTACAATACAACCCCATACAATACCATACACTACCACCCCATACAATACCATACACTACCACCCCATACAATACCATACCATACACTACCATACCATACCATACAATAACATACCATACACTACCACCCCAAACAATACCATACCATACACTACCACCCCAAGCAATACCATACAATACCATACCATAAACTACCATACCATGCACTACCATACCATACCCTACCATACAATAACATACCATACACTACCATACCATACCATACACTACCATACACTACCACCCCATACAATTCCATACCATACACTACCACCCCATACAATACCATACCATACACTACCACCCCAAACAATACCATACCATACACTACCATACCATACCATACACTACCATACCATACCATACAATACCGTTACATTACCATACAATACCATACAATACCATACAATACCATACAATACCATACAATACCATACGTTACAATACCATACCGTACAATACCACCCCAAGCAATACCATACCATAAACTACCATACCATACAATACCATACAATACCATACCGTACAATACCATACAATACCGTACAATACCATACCGTACAATACCGTACAATACCATACAATTCCGTACAATACCATACCGTACAATACCATACAATACCATACAATACAATACAATAGCATACAATACCATACAATACCATACCATACCATACAATATCATACAATACCAAACTATACCATACACAATACCATACAATACCATACAATACCATACCGTACAATACCATACAATACCATACCGTACAATACCATACAATACCATACAATACCATGCAATACCATACAATACAATACCGTACAATACCATACAATACCATACAATACCATACAATACCATACCGTACAATACCATACAATACAATACAATACAATATCATACACAATACCATACCATACAATACCATACAATACCAAACTATACCATACACAATAACATACAATACCGTACAATACCATACAATACCATACCGTACAATACCATACAATACCATACCGTACAATACCATACAATACCATACAATACCATACAATACCATACAATGCCATACCGTACAATACCATACACTACCACCCCAAGCAATACCATACAATACCATACCATAAACTACCATACAATACCATACAATACCATACCGTACAATACCATACAATACCATACCGTACAATACCGTACAATACCATACAATACCATACCATACAATACCATACAATACCATACCATACCATACAATACCATACACTACCATACCATACACTACCATACCATACACTACCATACCATACACTACCATACCATACACTACCATACCATACAATACCATACAATACCGTACAATACCGTTATATTACCATACAATACCATACAATACAATACCGTACAATACCGTACAATACCATTCAATACCATACAATACCATACAATACCGTTACATTACCATACAATACCATACTATACCATACAATACCATACCGTACAATACCATATGATACCATACCGTACAATACCATGCCATACTGAAATGCACCGCATATAGGAGGTTACATGTATATGTTATTGAGGTCAAGTGATTACCTTTGCTATGTTTTGTATAAACCGTGTCGTGCAATAATCCAATACTTTTTTGCGATTTTGTGTGACGCATGAGACAGGTCACCATACGTCAAATATGTATGCCGACCTGGTTATATCATACAGTATGTATGCATGCAGTACCTGCATAGTGATCAATACACAGTGGGATCAATTTAATGATACTTAAATTCTCTTTTCTACAGAAACTTAATGTTTTGTTGTACTACTACAGAACCTTGATGTTTGGTTGTACTACTACAGAAACTTGATGTTTGGTGGTACTACTACAGAAACCTGATGTTTGGTTGCACTACTACAGAAACTTGATGTTTGGTTGTACTACTACAGAAACCTGATGTTTGGTTGCACTACCACAGAAACTTGATGTTTGGTTGCACTACTACAGAAACCTGATGTTTGGTTGCACTTCTACAGAAACTTGATGTTTGGTTGTACTACTACAGAAACTTGATGTTTGGTTGCACTACTACAGAAACTTGATGTTTGGTTGCACTACTACAGAAACTTGATGTTTGGTTGCGCTACTACAGAAACGTGATGCTTGGTTGTACTATTCATCTTATATGCTTATGCTATTCGTGTGTGAATTATGTAACGAAACATTTAGCTATTCTTGGAGTTTGAAGCAGCACATGCGCATGCATACCGCAGAACGGCCACATCACTGTGAACTATGTAATAAGGCATTCATTCGGTCTAATGATGTAAAGCAACACATGCGTACACATACTGGAGAAAAACCATATGAGTGTGATATATGTAACAAGGCGTTTAGCAATTCTAGCCAAGTAATGCGACATATGCTCATACATACTGGAGAACGACCACATGAGTGTGAAATATGTATCCACACTTTTAGTCACTCTTCTAATTTGAAACAGCACATGCGCCTACATACCGCAGAACGGCCGTACCAGTGTGAACTATGTAATACGGCATTTAGTTGGTCTAGCTCTTTAATATATCACATGCGTACACATACCGGAGAAAGACCGTATAAGTGTGAAATATCTAACAAGGCGTTTAGTCAATCTGGCAATTTAAAGCAGCATATGCTCATACATACTGGAGAACGTCCACATGAGTGTGAAATGTGTCAAAAAGCGTTTAACAATTATAGCAGTTTAAAGCAGCATATGCACACACATACTGGAGAACGTCCATATGAGTGTGAAATATGTCAAAAAACGTTTATCCATTCTGGCACTTTAAAGCTGCATATGCTCAAGCATACTGGAGATCGGCCACATGTATGTGGACAATGTAATAGGGCTTTTAGTATGGCTGGCAATTTGAAGGTACACATGCGCATACATACCGGAAAACGACCACATGATTGTGAACTATGTAATAAAGCTTTTAGAAAGATGGGCAATTTGAAGGTACACATGCGCATTCATAGTGGAGAACGGCCACATGAGTGTGAACTATGCAATAAGACTTTTAGGGAAGCTTTCAAGTTAGACCAGCACATGTACAAGCACACCGGAGAACGGCCCCATGAGTGTAAAATATGCAATAAGACTTATTGCCGGTATGACTATTTAAAGCGACATATTATACGCATGCATACCGGAGAACGATCACATGAGTGTGATGTATGTAGCAAAGCATTTACCTATTCTGGCAGTTTGAAACGACACATGCTCATACATACGTGAGAACGGCCACATTTATGTGAACTATGCAATAATGCATTCAGTCAGTATGGCCAGTTGAAGCGGCACATGCTCAAGCATACCGGAGAACGGCCGCATGAGTGTGAATTATGTAATAATAAGCGTTTTAGTCTTTCTGACAGTTTAAAGGTCCACATGCGCATACATACTGGAGAACGGCCATATGAGTGTTATATATGTAAAAAGGCGTTTAACCAATCTGGCAATTTGAAGCAACACATGCACACGCATACTGGATAACGGCCATATTTGGAGATTTTAACACATTGCATCCTTAGATGTTCAATCTTAGTTCAATCTATCGTATAGTGAAAGTAGTACCCCCATTCTGTATACTCAATATTCAAATCAGTATGAGCAATTATAACTGACAAAACTGCCTTCCGGCATTTCCACAGACGGAGTTGTAGTCCAGTGGTAACACGCTGGACTGGTAATCCAGGTTCGACATTAAACCGAGGTCTCGTGTCGGTGCTGTACACCGTGCACGTAAACGAACCAGAGGAGACTCTGGAATGGGTCTCTGTCTGTATCATTGCACTATCCTCCAAAAATCTAAAATGACTAATCTCTTCAGGAGGCGTCGCTCATATGGGCAACAGGTAGCGACGATAAATAAACGTAAAACACACACACTCCCGCATTTCCAAACTTCAAAAAGTTGAACCTCCCTAGAACAACAACCTCTCTACAACAACCAATATTGGGTGTGTCCGGATGGTGTTTGCTCTGGAGAGGTTTGACTGTATTTCATTATGAAGCTAATTTGCATTCCCGTACAAATGTGATCAGTGACAAAATAAACTATAACTGTATTTGTTTGAAAGTTAATAATAACATATCAGAACCATGACGGTATGGTGAAGCTAAATCACTAATATATAGTGTATGAATCGCACTCGTTTGGTATCAAATATATGACCCAAAATGAATTTATCATATGTCGGTGGCGGCCATTTTGGATTTGTCACGTTTAAGAGTTAACCGTTGGTTTATTGGCATAGTACGGGCAAATACTTATCCAGATGGATTCGTTGTACCTGAAAACATACGAAGATTTCTTACCGTGTTTGATATCAAATATATGACCCAAAATGAATTTATCATATATCGGTGGCGGCCATTTTGGATTTTTCACGATTAAGAGTTAACCGTTGAAAATACAGCCAGACAACCACCAGCTATATCGATTTAGAACATATAACTACGTCTAAAATCGTTGTTTGGCAGCTGTAAGCATGATATACAACAATACACATTTCTGGAATTTGGCCTAGACTATATAATACAATTTGATACTGAGAGCAATGTTCCACAAGCGTGCACCAATGGGTGCAGGCATTTAGTGTTGGATTGCAATAAAAGTTGCACATATATTATAACAAACACAATTGGGTTTATTACACACATTGATTTTAAAGAAGACTTCGTGGAAGTCGTGGTAGCGCAGTGGACGCGCGTTCGCTTCATGTGCGAAATGCCCGGAGTTCGAGCCCCGCTGGAGCCGTTACGATTGTGCCCTTAGGCAAGAAATTTAACTGCCATGTTGCCTCTTCTCTCTCCTTCATGGCGATGGATTCCATCAGGAATGAGGTCTCGAGAGTGATTAATATAAGTTGAAAGAATTTGTTTCACAATCGACCTAAAATAAATGTGTATCAACTAAGAAATGTATGAACGTTAATTTATTCATGTTTCTACGGTCGTCGTTATATAAAAAATATGTATTTACTAAGTAAATTCAACACACATTACAATAGTAAATATAAGCAAATACATGGAACAGATGAGTGTGTTTGTTTCATGTATGTTCTTTCTAACTGTATGGGTATTGTATAAAAGTAAAGTGTTTGTTTATTATAGTGTCACCCTAAATGTATATATGTACCTTATAATAGGTTAACTTGTTTCACATCTGATTCATGCTCGTATGTAATATTGTATTGTCGAAAGTATTACATATGCAATAAAATATTGTTAAATCAAAAGTGTCACCCTTATTTAAAAGGCCAGCCATTTCTGACTTATGAGACACCTATTTCTTTGGAACAGCAGTACTTCCTGAATCCTATGCGTGTATGCCAGGCGCCAGGCAATCGGTAAGTATTATTTAACTAGCTGGTGGCTCACCAACCGAATTATTCAGAAACAATTAAAAGAAAAGTATTGACAATGGCCATGGATACATGTGTACACATGGTTCAGCTACCAATGCCATTACGGCCGGGGGATGGAATTCCGATCCAGTATTGAGACAGACAAGACTGTAGAGATTTGGGTACACATACAAGCCGCATAACTCAAGTCTCACATATAGTATTGATCAACATTGTTCTAGAGGTTATCAGGCAAGGCATTTAATGTCCACGTTGTCTCTCCCTCGTGGCGATGGAATCCACCAGGAATGAGGTATCGAGAGTGATAAGTTGTAATAACTTGTTTCGCAATCGAACTAAAATAAATTTGTATAAAATAATGTTAGATATCAGTTGAAAGCACCATCTAACTCCATACTACTTTTCTTATCACGCACAATGCAACGAGTTCGCAACTAATAGGCGTGTAGTGCTGCAATGGATCCCAGTTACTGCGGAGATCATGGTAAACGACAAGCTGGTTAAGAGTGATGCCCACAAGGAGCAACCATATATACTCGTCAATTACATGAAATGTCACAAACATAAGGACACTGATATAACCAGGTCAAGAGAAGGATGACCTTATTAACAGAGCCGATTAAGTCATCATGACACTTTAAACGCACATAATGATTTACACGAGTATACACTGTCTGTATAGCTAACCACGCTATGTTGTTGTTTTTATGGTGATAGTTTCTTAGTATAGCATAAGGTGAGGTGTGTACAGTGTAATTTATTTGTGTCGCTGTTTTATATTTAGCTCAATATGTTTGCACGTTGTTGTTATTTAATGCTTTACTTAATACACACTATATTAAAACTTACAAGTATGTGTTGTTACATGTGACGCATACCAATCTTCTAAAAATGACTAGTTATCCATGTGTATTAAACACATTTACACAACGGTCACTCATCCGCGGTCAATGTTTCCCGCTATGACGTCTGGTGTTGTGCGAGACTATAGGTCACTACATGATTGACCTTTTCCTCGTATGACGTTGATAATAGCCGAAGACTGCCGGATGAAACAATGCAGACACCATGCAAACCAAATGATTGTAAACCTACTATCTACTTCTTACCAATAGTAAGCTTATGTATTATTGCTATGTTCAATGATAATATTTACTTTTAGTATGTATAGATAAAAATACAATAGTCTCCCTTTGATAAACTACACCATTTGTTCCATAAAGACGGTAACAAAGAAATGTTAATAACTTGTAAAGAACGATATGAGGATTTCGGATTGAACAACATTGTGCGTTTTATTGTCATCAGGATCTTTCTATCTAGGTTCCTGTTGTCATATTTACTTGATTTGGTACACTATATAAATTTAGTCTATCATTTATTCGTGTCTAATTGATGTGGGGGTGGGGGGTTACATCTATATATCTATCTTCCGCTAATGTCGAACCCCTCGCGGGGACGTAGACATGTTGCGCGTCAAAAACCGCAAAGAAGTTAAAAGTATAATTTAAGAAGGTAATGAAAATAAGTTGTGGTAAAAGTTTAAAAGCAGCTACGCAGAACAACTAGGGACTGGCATGTTCAATATGGCAAACTGCCGTATTGAATTGCTCTATGGTAGGGAGATGGACAATGTCAGGAGGGAGGTGGTTCCAATGATAGATTGTTCTTGGAAAGAAGGAAAACTTGTAGTAGTCTGTAGTTGCTGTAATTAACCTATAGCTTAAGGAATGGCAATGGCGAGCAGGACGGGAGAGAGGAACTAGGTAATTTTCAATGGGAATAGCAACAAGATCATTATGAATTTTATACATAAGGGATAACCTATTGTCAATACGCCGTTGATCTAGTCTGCGTAGATTTAGGGAATGTAGCATGTCTGTAACACTAGAGGTACGATAGAAGTCAGCCTTTATCCAACGGGCTGCTCTTCGCTGGACACCTTCAATTTGGTCTATCAATGTTTGGGTATGGGGCGACCAGATCTCGGAGCCATATTCAAGCTGGGGTCTCACTAGTGTCTGGTAAGCCATGGTCTTAAGGGGTTCAGATTTGACCTGGAGGTTTCTACGTAGAAATCCTAATGTTTGGTTTGCTTTCTTTGTTGACCTTTTTATGTGGGTGTCCCACGACAGGTTATTTGAGATATCCACGCCATGGTATTTGGCTGAGGTGACCGACTCAAGTAGGACTCCATGGAGTTTATATTTGCTGGGAATAGGATGTTTCCTTCTGGTGACGTGGATAACTTGACATTTGGAGGGGTTAAATTCCATGTCCCACTCCAACTCCCACTCTTCTAATCTCTTAAGATCGTTTTGGAGTGTGACCGATTCATTTGCAGATGTCAGTGATAGATAGACTGCAGTATCATCTGCAAAGATGCGGACTTTGGAACTGATGTTTTGTGGGAGGTCGTTTTGTAACCAGGTTGATTTTGTTCAATTATTTTGTTGCAGTTGTTTCCCTTTGACCATTAGTTTATTTGGTTCCACTTGCCTGATTGTTCAATCTAGCGTGACCAAATGCATCTTGGGAATATCTCGTAGTTTGCTGCCAGCTTTGAATTGACGAGGGCAGACATCTTTACTTGATTATTCTGGGCTTCTTTTTAGTTTATGCGTTTCTCAAGGTGAGCTTTTGTTTGAGTTGTGGTGCAATGTTTTAGCTAGCATATTGTATTAGTTGAAAGCGTACTGATAATGTTTTCCTTTATAAATGGAGTACACTTTACATATTTACATGGTTTCAGTAAATGGCAGCATATTAACTTTACTGTTACAGAAATATTTAAGTCACCTTTCATTCTATTGCACATTCTAATATCTTATCTGCAGAGTCTAACCAGCATGTCACAGTGAGAAAACACGGATGGGAGTGAGTGGGTGGACACAGTCTGAACCATCAATCGGTAGGTTAATTATATAATTATCAGTCTGTATTATCTCTGTGTATAAGTAATATGTTTTACCTTTATATGTTAAATTGGGTCTTTATATACATGATACGTCAGTTATTAGGGATATTGTAACAGCCAGGTAACATAGAAGTCATGAATGTATAATTATATGTACGTTACATAAATTGTATCATTTACAATGTCATATATTTAGTGTGCTTCACGTTGTGTATTTTCAGGGCTCGTTATATCCGTTATATCCACGGTTAGTTGTCATCCACTTATAATGCTATATATAAAGACTGCGTGTCTAACTGGATGTGAAAATAAAGGACCTTCATAGAACTTATCCATGGACTTACGTTTTATTGTATAATTGGTAAATACGCCATGGGTAACAAATGGCGCCTAAACGAGGTTTAACAATATAGCATTGATTAGAAGTGATTGAGATGTATAACGTTACATTGTGTTGGAACCAATTTAGTAACTGTGTTGGAAATTATCTTTGAAAATGGAAATATCCAGTGATGTCGTGCAAGGACATTATCTTTTAACATGTTATACGTTTAAAAGGAAGTTAGTAACGTCGAAGTTTTACTACATCAAGCTACGTGATATCAGTTTGTAACTATAGAAATGTACACAGTTCAAGTTAATAAGCAGTTCATAAACAGTTTGAACTACGTAAGTTCATACTAACTAGTGAAGTAAAATATGGATTTACTGGTTGAATAATAGATGTTCAAAGTCTACAAATTATCTGGAACCGGAAGCCAGCGTTTTATCGTTTATATGTCTACACGGGAAGTACCCTGAAGTTATCTGCAACGTATCTACAAGACCAATCAGCAGCAAGAAATCTCGAGAACTGACGACGATGATTAACAGAACTATTATACATTATTCATAGTAACGTGCCTATCATGAAGATCCAGTTTAGTGAAGTGACACTTACTGTAACTGTGATGTTACAGCCAGCCTTGTGATACAGACACTTGTTTGTGATATAGATGTTACAGCCAGCCTTGTGATACAGACACTTGTTTGTGATATAGATGTTACTAGATCTGTATAGTTCAGGTGAATCTAGGAACCAGTGCAGCTGTCAGTGAGTACTATGTTTAAAATATACAGAAATGTTGGTTACTACCAGTTTACAAATTAATTTTACATAGCTGTTTCCAGCATTAGAGTTTGTTTATAATATCAAACCGGTAGTGAAATAACCACAGTTTCTAATCTATTGTGTGTGATAAGTGTACTGTCTGAAAGAAAATTGCACCATTGCATGCATTTTAATTAATTTCCCAAATGCCTCTAGTTGGTTGGTGAAGGTTCTTTAACTAACAATCTCAAATCACTAATTAGCAACCATCTCTCAATCATTATATATATGCAGCCATTCTGAATTTTAGATTGCTAAATTTCAATCCAAACAAGTAAATTGTTTTCATATTCTAGTGTAAACATTAAGAGCACAACTTGACCTAGATTTGCTCAGGCCCAGTGGTTCTATATTCAGATAATGAATTGGTTGTTGTGTCCAAGATTGTGATACTTGTCCATGTACAAGAGTAGAGTAGAGTGGTTCATTGATCTGGACACATTGATGCATTTCTTTCCAACTCCCAGCACGAGTGTACAGTTTTGATACTGAGGGGCAGAGTGTATATACTATTTACGGGGAAACTCTTTAAGTCAGCTGTTGTTTGACCCGTGACCTCCAGTTGACTCGGATACGTAATAGCAGGTGCTCGTTATTGGAAGATTTCATTGGTCGACCTTGTGACCGTACCACTTGACGGCTATATTTAGTATGGATACGTGTAGCTTGATTGTATATTTAGTAAATTAGGTTTCCCAGTACGACATAGGTGTACGGAGACAATTTAGTTTATTTATAGAACTGACAAAGAAATAGCTGACAGTTGATAGTATATGCCGTTAAATTAAACGATTGAACAGGTAGAGATTATTGACAGCAGTAATAGATATTGGTGGGTACCTCGAGTTATTCGATGGATTTCTTTTTTATTAAAGAGACAGTGTGACTAAAGGAACATTTAGTGTTGAGAACTTTTATTTTTTTACGTTTTTGGGTGCTTGAATCGAGAGAGATTTTATTTCAGGTGCATAGTGAACTATGATTGCAGAAATGTATACATAATTTGTTTGCAGGCAGACCAAACAAGAGTAATAGGCTTGTCAACGTTGTCCACATTAGCTATTTAAATGTGGATACAACAACTTGGCAGTTGGATACAACATACGTAGTTCATATCAATTAGTTACCTATATATTAAACCATTGCGAGTTGTGATGTGTATGATACAACATATGGTAGTTACATTGAAACAGAGATACAACATACATCAGTTACAGAGATACAACACACATCAGTTACAGAGATACAACATACATCAGTTACAGAGATACAACATACATCAGTTACAGAGTTACAACATACATCAGTTACAGAGATACAACATACATCAGTTACAGAGATACAACACACATCAGTTACATTGAAACAGAGATACAACATAGCATCAGTTACATTGAAACATAGATACAACACACATCAGTTACATTGAAACAGAGATACAACATACATCAGTTACAGAGATACAACACACATCAGTTACAGAGATACAACATACATCAGTTACAGAGATACAACATACATCAGTTACAGAGTTACAACATACATCAGTTACAGAGATACAACATACATCAGTTACAGAGATACAACATACATCGGTTACAGAGATACAACACACATCAGTTACATTGAAACACAGATACAACACACATCAGTTACATTGAAACACAGATACAACACACATCAGTTACATTGAAGCACAGATACAACATACATTAATTACATTGAAGCACAGATACAACATACATTAATTACATTGAAGCATAGATACAACATACATTAATTACATTGAAGCATAGATACAACATACATTAATTACAGTGACACACAGATACACCATCCGTCACGGTACATTGCAACTTGGAGACAGCATACAGTAATTACGTTGACACACTCGTACAACTCTACAGTAATATATGGTTACTTTTGTGTTTCAGGTTTTATAAGTAATTTTCATTTAATTATTGATATTATGCTATAATATTATACTAACTGGAAGTCGGTGGATTGCTACATTAATTAGTTGATCCAATCGAGAGTGTATAACAGACATACATGTACCAGTGGAGATGAGATATGCCTAAAGCATTGTAAATGTTTATTTTGTGTGGAAGCTGTTGAAACTTTTAGTACAGTTTGGAACTTGTGATACACTGAATTTAGCAGTGAACATGTGAGCGCGAATGTTGCAATAGCATCACATAGTACATAGAGAGGACTATACACTTTGTTAGTTGGATTTAGCAACATATGAGTGGATTACAGTGATCAGATGAGACAATATCGCAATAGCGGAGTATATATGTGAAATAGTTGTACGCAATATTGAGCTATAAAACTCTATACCGGTAGTGTTAATGCTATGAACTATCCGAGGTAGCCAATCTAATAGACACATGTGAGTCAGTACAACAGTGGATTATACACGATCTGGAGTTACACATCTTCGACTCAGTGCTACATTGAACTATATAATTTTTTATTGTGAAGACTGTCAAGACAGTGCGATATTGGAACTATCTACATTAGAAAGCGAATATGCGTACATCAGTGCAAAGTGAACTATATATGTGAAACATTACACAGAGATACTTGTGATTTAGTGCTGCATGGAAACGTAGATCTTTTGATTTGGTCGTTTATGGAACTACGTGTAAGTTATATGGAATGAAACAATATAGTAGACATCAGTGAATTAACGTTTCTGGATTACACGACCATAATATTCTTAGCATCAGTGGATTGATACTTGGAATTAATTTTGCGTCAACATGTGAATGACTGATTTGACAATCAGCGCAATACTGAACTGTTAAGATAAGTCTTAGTGAACAGTGTATTGCTAGGGATTTTATAAAGAGATTCTTTCGGGACTACGTGTTAGACAGTGTGCACAAACAGTTACATCTAAACATAGTGCCAGGAAGAATATACTTTTTGTGCATTGGCTAGAGACACATAAGATTGGAATAATATAGTGCCTAGTAACAGATAGTGTTTTAAAGTGTTGTCTGAGCTGAAGTATAGTGCTCAAGGAGATATCATAGTGCCTAGACATTTATAGTGACACTAAATTAATATAAAGTGATAGTGAATAGTGAGATATTGACACAGGAAATAACATTGATAGATGCATCATATAGTGTGAAATTAAAGACATATAGTGACAACATTTAACTTGTATTACTATTATAGTGATTTGATAAAAAAGGATATCAGATACTGAAAAAGAGGCAGAAAAGTTCAGTATGGCTACAGGAGGAGATATGTGGAGTGAACCAACCGGCGGATGAAGACAAAGCTTTACTAGATGCTTTCCATGAATTAAAATTAACACCTGAGATTGGTGGAGCGGCAGATTTATTAAAGTTCATACATAGATATAATAAGAGAGAGGAGGAGAAAGCTGCAGAGAAAGAATTAGTGGATTTGAAACCTAGAGTATTATCTGATATTGAGACTACACCAGTAAGAATGGGAGGAACATACCATTTCCCAAAGCTATCCAACTTTTATGGAGATGAAAAAGGAGACGTGACGTACGAGTCATTTATGTACGAGGTGGAGTCCTTGTTGACCGAGAAAGTATTTAGAGAGGAACAGGTGTTGTTAGGAGTGAGAAGAGCACTCAGAGGAACAGCAAGTGATATTATAAGGAGATTGGGTACTGGAGTAACTGTTAAAGAGATTATAAAGAAACTTGACAGTACATATGGCAGTATAGAGAGCCAAGAAACAGTGATGAAGAAGTTCTATTCATGCACACAAGGGAATGATAATATCAATACGTATGCTGCGAAATTAGAGGAATTGTATTCTCAAGATATTGAGCTTGGAGCAATAAGAAGAGGGAATGAAACGTTATTAAAACAAGTATTATATCAAGGACTTCGCATAGAATTAAAGCATATTTCTCAGTACAAGTTCGAAACAGTAACGGACTATGACAGATTTAAAGTAGAACTCAGGAAATTAGAAGCAGATGAAAACAGCAGAGCCGAAAGGAAAGACGTGTCACACAGCCCAGAAAGTTGAGGAGAAAAGTGAAATGGAGGAAATGAGAACTATGTTGAAACAATTGAATGAGAAAGTAGACCAGTTGCAGAAAGAAAAAGACAACAGAGATATACAACAGCCTTTCTACCAGTATGGAAATAGAGCCTTTAGAAGAGGTACATATCAAAGAGGAGCATTTCGAGGAAGATTTAGCGGAAGAGGCAGGAATGACTATACACCGTCAAGACCACTAGCAGGAACTACTTTTCAAGGCGCCTGTTGGAAGTGTAATCAGAGAGGACATATGGCACGTGATTGCAGCGTAAGACAGGAAGGAAGTAACATTCACCGGACATTCAAGAAAGATTTAAACTGGTAAGTGCTCTAGTTGAAGGATCAAACAGGGGCACTGATAAAAAGAATGGAGATCCTAACTTATTTGGTGAAGCCAATGAGGCCACCATTTCTATCAGCGGTCAGAAAACGCAGGCACTGTTAGATACAGGAAGTGGATGTAGTTTAATTTCTGAATCGTTTTATAATGAGAACCTGAAGGATATAGAACTTCAACAATTATCGGAAATACTTCGTATAGAATGTGCTGATGGATCCAAGCTACCGTACTTAGGATGAACATGAACATGAATACAGGTACCGTCACTCGTTGGGCGCCATTTGTTACCCATGGCGTATTTACCAATTATACAATAAAACGTAAGTCCATGGATAATTTCTATGAAGGCCCTTTATTTTCACATCCAGTTAGACACGCAGTCTTTATATATAGCACTATAAGTGGATGACAACTAACCGTGGATATAACGGATATAACGAGCCCTGAAAATACACAACGTGAAGCACACTAAATATATGACATTGTAAATGATACAATTTATGTAACGTACATATAATTATACATTCATGACTTCTATGTTACCTGGCTGTTACAATATCCCTAATAACTGACGTATCATGTATATCATGTTGTCAAGTGACAAGACCCAATTTAACATATAAAGGTAAAACATATTACTTATACACAGAGATATCACAGACTGATAATTACATAATTAACCTACCGATTGATGGTTCAGACTGTGTCCACCCACTCACTCCCATCCGTGTTTTCTCACTGTGACATGCTGGTTAGACTCTGCAGATAAGATATTAGAATGTGCAATAGAATGAAAGGTGACTTAAATATTTCTGTAACAGTAAAGTTAATATGCTGCCATTTACTGAAACCATGTAAATATGTAAAGTGTACTCCATTTATAAAGGAAAACATTATCAGTACGCTTTCAACTAATACAATATGCTAGCTAAAACATTGCACCACAACTCAAACAAAAGCTCACCTTGAGAAATGCATAAACTAAAAAGAAGCCCAGAATAATCAAGTAAAGATGTCTGCCCTCGTCAATGCAAAGCTGGCAGCAAACTACGAGATATTCCCAAGATGCATTTGGTCACGTTAGATTGACCAATCCGGCAAGTGGAACCAAATAAACTAATGGTCAAAGGGAAACAACTGCAACAAAATAATTGAACAAAATCAACCTGGTTACAGTTTATGTAGGCTAGGAAAAGCAGGGGTCCAAGTACGGATCCCTGTGGGACTCCAGAGGACACCGGAATGACCTCTGAACTAATACCATTAAGGACAACTGACTGGAATCTATTATCTAGAAAACTCTTAATCCACCTTAATGTTTGACCTCTGACTCCATATTCATGCATTTGTAGTAGTACTTTCTCGTGATTGATCTTATCGAAAGCCTTACTGAAGTCTAATAGGATGAGATCTACCTGATGCTTATTGTAGACAGAGGTAACCAAGTCATTGACTAGCATTACTAGTTGGGTCACGCATGACCGTTTTTCTCTAAAACCATGCTGCAAATGGTACAGAATACTGTGTTTAGTGAAGTGTTTTACTATCGAGGAGGAAACTATATGTTCTAGTACCTTGCATAGAACACATGTCAGTGAGATAGGCCTATAGTTTGCGGGGTTTGACTTTTTTGTAAATGGGAGCAACATTTGCTGACTTCCACTGGGCAGGCAGTGATCCTTCGTTGAGGGATTTTTGGAATAAGACTTCAAGGATAGGTAAGAGTTCTTTAGACAGGGTTTTAAGTATGATTGGCTTAATTTGGTCAGGACCACTAGCCTTGTGGGGGTTCAGGTTATTGAGAAGTTTCTCTATGCCATTTGAGCTTACTGTGATCTCATTCATGTTTGGCGTGGATTGACCATTCAGGTTTCCATTTGTGTCCTGAATTTTCATTTTACAAATGGAGGTAAGTCTTAGTGGGGATTTGGAGCTGAAGACAGACTGAAACTGTTTGTTCAGTGCTGTGGCTTTAGCAGCTTCTTCATGATGGAATTTGTTTTCATGCTTTAGGTGTGGCATTGATTTGGAATCTTGCTTGGAATGCTTAAGGATGGAATAACGTTTCTTCGTGTTTGGTCTGTAAGGATGGGAGGCATCAGCACTGTTTAGATTTAGGATGTTTTCTAGGTATTGATGATAAGCCTCTTTGACCTTTTTCCGCACTAAATGTTTTAGATCCAGGAATTTCTTGCGATTTGAAGGCGTACTTGACTTCCTAGTATTTTTAAAGACCCTATTTCGCCTTCTAATCATTCGCTTAACACTCTGATTGACCCAGGGTAGGTGATCTCTTAGCGATGACTGTTTGGATGGAATCCATTTATCTGTGAGGGTGTTTAGAGCATGAGAGAAATGTTCCCATAGCTCTTCAGTGTTTAGTGCGGTATATTTACAGTCGTTGGTCATAACCTGGTGATAGTCACATAATGACTGTTTAATGACCTGCCAGTTTGCTTTCTTATAGAGTGGAATCCTGCGAGGCTTTTGATAACATATCCTTGCGGATGTGTTGACTTTATTTCGACTACATTATGATCACTGATGCCAGGTAGAATATTGACACAATAGCCTACGATAACCTGTCAATTGATGGGTTAGGGATAGAGGCATTAATCCCACAAAACAGGGGGTAGAAAACTACAGCTGATAAGTAGAATACTCTTCAATTGAGGAGAATTTAGACATAATGTCCAATATTACTGCCAATTGTTCCAAGATTACTGCCAATTGTAGGCCTATATTGCGATACAGCATCGACGCAATTATAACGCAGTTTACATAACTGTAACGCTGTGGTGGGTCATGACCATTTAGTGACGTCATGACAATTTGCGCTGACATGTGGCGCTAGAATGAAAGTAGCAGCGTTATTTATTAAAACGAGCACGCTGTGGTAATGTGATACAACTGATCTTACACTCGTGATGGTTCCTACCATAGTTTATGAAACGCGTTTCAAGTTTAACATGGTATGAAATCACCACTCATGTACGATAGTATTATACAATAGTATTTGCTTCTCAATATGTCGTTAGTAGATTAGCCTATATATAGCAGAAGTTATGCTTTTATTAGTGATCAGTGTTGTCAGTGTTCATTCTATGTCAGAATATTTGTGAGAAAATTGTGTTATTTAATAAATTTCAACAGAGTATGGTTATAATGCACAGTATGACCGTTAAATTGACGAAATCAGCCAGGCGTAACGTTTCAGTCAAGGCTATGACTTGAGTACATATTTTTTACTCAAAATTCTGTACTCAAGTCATAGCCTTGACTACTCATTAACATGGAATATACAATATCTTACTCCTATGCAATCCCAATATACGTCTTGCTTGGCTATATTTCCCCAGGTCTCTGTATAGTTTCAAACGAAAGAAAGGGGGCAGTTGTAATATTAAGAATTATTTATAATTACAATGTATTTGTTATTAGAAATGCGTCTCCTTTTCACTACTAACTATCTAGAGGCATAGCATTCACATCAGTCGCTACGCTTACATTGTAAAACGCATATTAACTGGTACTTCCAAACTGTTTTATCACTGCCCCTTTTATCTGTAGAATAATCTTATGTGTTGTGGTTTATTCCAGAACTAGTACCACGCTTTGGTGTGTCTAGATATTGACCCTAATGTTATGGTATATTCGAGAGCTGGTACCACGCTGTCGTGTGTCTAGATATTGATCCTAATGTTAGGGTATATTCGAGAGCTGGTACCACGCTGTCGTGTGTCTAGATATGTATTCTAATGTTATGGTATATTCCAGAACTGGTACCACGCTGTCGTAGGTCTAGATATTGATCCTAATGTTATGGTATATTCGAGAGCTGGTACCACGCTGTCGTGTGTCTAGATATGTATCCTAATGTTATGGTATATTCCAGAGCTGGTACCACGCTGTTGTGTGTCTAGATATTGATCCTAATATTATGGTATATTCCAGAGCTGGTACCGCGCTGTCTTGTGTCTAGATATTGATCCTAATGTTATGGTATATTCCAGAGCTGGTACCACGCTGTCGTGTGTCTAGATATTGATCCTAATGTTATGGTATATTCCAGAGCTGGTACAACGCTGTCGTGTGTCTAGATATTGATCCTAATGTTATGGTATATTCCAGAGCTGGTACCACGCTGTCGTGTGTCTAGATATTGATCCTAATGTTATGGTATATTCCAGAGCTGGTACCACGCTGTCGTGTGTCTAGATATTGACCCTACTGTTATGGTTTATGTCAGAGCTGGTACTCTGCTGTCGTGTGTCTAGATATTGATCCTAATGTTATGGTATATTCGAGAACTGGTACCACGCTGTCGTGTATCTAGATATTGATCCTAATGTTCCGGAGCTGGCACCATGCTGCCATGTGTCCAGATAATGATCATACTATTATGTTTTATTCCAGTGATAGAAAGACGCTTTGTTGTTGTGTCAGACGTCGACGTTCCGCTATCTGTATGTGACAGAGAAAACACGGTTCACTGTTCCGCTATCGAGACTATGTATACATAACATCTACACATAAAGAACTGTTGAAGCTGAGATATGTCTCCATACATCCACATCCACTACACTTTCTTTTCCGTTCATGTGATATACTGTTAGTATCAATACCACCCAATCTAAATTATGTCGTCCAAACTTCTTCAAGAATGTGAAATCTGCAGAAAGACGTGCAGGTCGAATGCCTCTCTAAGCGTACATCAGCGCATTCATACAGGAGAGCGTTCATATCAATGCGACATCTGCAAAATGACTTTTACTGTAGCTGGAAACCTTCGGAAACATCGGAGCATTCATACAGGAGAGCGTTCGTATCAATACGACATCTGCAAAACGACTCTTACTGTAGCTGGAAACCTTCGGAAACATCAGCGCATTCATACAGGAGAGCGTCCGTATCAATGCGACATCTGCAAAACGACTTTTACTGTAGCTGGAAACCTTCGGAAACATCAGCGCATTCATACAGGAGAGCGTCCGTATCAATGCGACATCTGCAAAACGACTTTTACTGTAGCTGGAAACCTTCGGAAACATCAGCGCATTCATACAGGAGAGCGCGCTTATGAATGCGATATCTGCAATAGAGCTCTTAGCGAGGCTAGATCTCTTCGTACAGGAGACCGCCCGTATCAATGTGAAATCTGCAAGAAGTCGTTTAAACAAGCAGAAGTTCTACATAGGCACCAGTTTATTCATACAGGTGAACGCCCTTATGAATGTGAAATATGCGCACATGCTTTCAGTAGAGCTGAGTCTCTTCGGATACACCAACGGATCCATACAGGAGAACGCCCTTATATATGTGGAATATGCAATAAGTCGTTTAAAGTATCTGGAAATCTTCAATATCATCTGCGCATCCATACCGGTGAGCGTCCATATGAATGTGCTGTATGCAAACGGGCTTTTCGGATGGCTAATGTTCTCCGAAATCACCAGCGCATCCATACAGGAGAACGTCCTTATGAATGTGAAATATGCAACATGGCTTTCAGTGCAGCTGGAAATCTTCGACGTCATCAGCGCATTCATACAATATAGCTGCCGTTTGAATGTCGTATAGCTATGCAACAATGATATCGTCGGCATCATCAGCGCATTCATACAATATAGCTGCCGTTTGAATGTCGTATAGCTATGCAACAATGATATCGTCTGCGTCATCAGCGCATTCATACAATATAGCTGCCGTTTGAATGTCGTATAGCTATGCAACAATGATATCGTCTGCGTCATCAGGGCATTCATACAATATAGCTGCCGTTTGAATGTCGTATAGTCATGCAACAATGATATCGTCTGCGTCATCAGAGCATTCATACAATATAGCTGCCGTTTGAATGTCGTATAGCTATGCAACAATGATATCGTCTGCCTCATCAGGGCATTCATACAATATAGCTGCCGTTTGAATGTCGTATAGTCATGCAACAATGATATCGTCTGCGTCATCAGGGCATTCATACACTATAGCTGTCTTTTGAAGGTCGTATAGTTATGCAACAAGTTTATCGTCTGCGTCATCGGGCATTCATACAAGAGAGCGCCCGTTTGAATGTGGTGTAGTATGCAAAACTGAGACTTTTCGTTTCATCAAGATTTATATAATTTAGATGGCTTTTGAATGTCGTATAGTTGAACTGATTTCGTTGGGTCATGAGTGCATTCATACAATACACTGCCATTTGAAGTGAAATATGCGAGCATGATATTCTCTGTTGCATCAGCGCATTGTACACTCTGTCAGACGTTTGAATGTTGTACAGGTATTACTCGAATATCGTCTGTCAGAAGTGTTGTTACAATATTACTCCTGGGAGAATGTCGTAGAGTTATTCAGGTAGGATATCGTACACTCTTCAGAGTGGTGTTACAATATTCCTGCCGCTTACTGTGATGTTGTTACAGGTATTACTGAGATATCCGTGTCAGAAGTTGTTACGGTATTTCCAAGATAGCTTAATTCAGAAGTGTTTTAGAGGTATTACTCCTGGAGATACCATTATCGAAGTGTTGTTACAGGTATTACTCCTGGGAGATATCCGCTTGTACACTCTGTCAGACGTGTTGTTACAGGTATTACTCCTGGGAGATATCCGCACACTCTGTCAGAAGTGTTGTTACAGGTATTACTCCTGGGAGATATCCGCACACTCTGTCAGAAGTGTTGTTACAGCTATTACACCTGGGAGATATCCGTCACACTCTGTCAGAAGTGTTGTTACAGGTATTACTCCTGGGAGATATCCGCTTACTCTGTCTAGAAGTGTTGTTACAGGTATTACTCCAGGGAGATATACGCACACTCTGTCAGACGTGTTGTTACAGGTATTACTCCTGGGAGATATCCGTACACTCTGTCAGACGTGTTGTTACAGGTATTACTCCTGGGAGATATCCGCCTACTCTGTCAGAAGTGTTGTTACAGGTATTACTACTGGGAGATATCCGCTTACTCTGTCAGACGTGTTGTTACAGGTATTACACCTGGGAGATATCCGCCCACTCTGGCAGAAGTGTTGTTACAGGTATTACTCCTGGGAGATATCCGCTTACTCTGTTAGAAGTGTTGTTACAGGTATTACTCCAGGGAGATATCCGCTTACTCTGTCAGACGTGTTGTTACAGGTATTACACCTGGGAGATAGACGCACACTCTGTCAGAAGTGTTGTTACAGGTATTACACCTGGGAGATATCCACCTACTCTGTCAGAAGTGTTGTTACAGGTATTGCTCCAGGGAGCTATCCGCACTCTCTGTCAGACGTGTTGTTACAGGTATTACTCCAGGGAGATATCCGCACACTCTGTCAGAAGTGTTGTTACAGGTATTATTCCTGGGAGATATCCGCACACTCTGTCAGAAGTGTTGTTACAGATATTACTCCTGGGAGATATCCGCCCACTCTGTCAGAAGTGATGTTACAGGTATTACTCCTGGGAGATATCCGCACACTCTGTCAGAAGTGTTGTTACAGGTATTACTCCTGGGAGATATCCGCACACTCTGTCAGAAGTGATGTTACAGGTATTATTCCTGGGAGATATCCGCACACTCTGTCAGAAGTGTTGTTACAGGTATTACTCCAGGGAGATATCCGTACACTCTGTCAGAAGTGTTGTTACAGGTATTACTCCTGGGAGATATCCGCTTACACTGTCAGACGTGTTGTTACAGGTATTACTCCTGGGAGATATCCACCTACTCTGTCAGAAGTGTTGTTACAGGTATTACTCCTGGGAGATATCCGCACACTCTGTCAGACGTGTTGTTACAGGTATTACTCCTGGGAGATATCCGCACACTCTGTCAGAATTGTTGTTACAGGTATTACTCCTGGGAGATATCCGCACACTCTGTCAGACGTGTTGTTACAAGTATTACACCTGGGAGATATCCGTACACTCTGTCAGAAGTGTTGTTACAGGTATTACTCCTGGGAGATATCCGCTTACTCTGTCAGAAGTGTTGTTACAGGTATTACTCCTGGGAGATATCCGCACACTCTGTCAGACGTGTTGTTACAGGTATTTCACCTGGGAGACATCCGCTTACTCTGTCAGAAGTGTTGTTGCAGGTATTACTCCAGGGAGATATCCACACACTCTGTCAGAAATGTTGTTACAGGTATTGCTCCTGGGAGATATCCGCTTACTCTGTCAGAAGTGTTGTTACAGGTATTACTCCTGGGAGATATCCGCTTACTCTGTCAGAAGTGTTGTTACAGGTATTGCTCCTGGGAGATATCCGCATACTGTCAGAAGTGTTGTTACAGGTATTACTCCTGGGAGATATCCGCTTACTCTGTCAGAAGTGTTGTTACAGGTATTACTCCTGGGAGATATCCGCATACTCTGTCAGAAGTGTTGTTACAGGTATTACTCCTGGGAGATATCCGCTTACTCTGTCAGAAGTGTTGTTACAGGTATTACTCCTGGGAGATATTCGCTTACTCTGTCAGAAGTGTTGTTACAGGTATTACACCTGGGAGATATCCGCATACTCTGTCAGACGTGTTGTTACAGGTATTACTCCTGGGAGATATCCGCACACTCTGTCAGAAGTGTTGTTACAAGTATTACTCCAGGGAGATATCCGCTTACTCTGTCAGAAGTGTTGTTACAGGTATTCCTGGGAGATATCCACACACTCTGTCAGAAGTGTTGTTACAGGTATTACTCCTGGGAGATATCCGCACACTCTGTCAGACGTGTTGTTACAGGTATTACTCCAGGGAGATATCCGCACACTCTGTCAGAAGTGTTGTTACAGGTATTATTCCTGGGAGATATCCGCACACTCTGTCAGAAGTGTTGTTACAGATATTACTCCTGGGAGATATCCGCCCACTCTGTCAGAAGTGATGTTACAGGTATTACTCCTGGGAGATATCCGCACACTCTGTCAGAAGTGTTGTTACAGGTATTACTCCTGGGAGATATCCGCACACTCTGTCAGAAGTGATGTTACAGGTATTATTCCTGGGAGATATCCGCACACTCTGTCAGAAGTGTTGTTACAGGTATTACTCCAGGGAGATATCCGTACACTCTGTCAGAAGTGTTGTTACAGGTATTACTCCTGGGAGATATCCGCTTACACTGTCAGACGTGTTGTTACAGGTATTACTCCTGGGAGATATCCACCTACTCTGTCAGAAGTGTTGTTACAGGTATTACTCCTGGGAGATATCCGCACACTCTGTCAGACGTGTTGTTACAGGTATTACTCCTGGGAGATATCCGCACACTCTGTCAGAATTGTTGTTACAGGTATTACTCCTGGGAGATATCCGCACACTCTGTCAGACGTGTTGTTACAAGTATTACACCTGGGAGATATCCGTACACTCTGTCAGAAGTGTTGTTACAGGTATTACTCCTGGGAGATATCCGCTTACTCTGTCAGAAGTGTTGTTACAGGTATTACTCCTGGGAGATATCCGCACACTCTGTCAGACGTGTTGTTACAGGTATTTCACCTGGGAGACATCCGCTTACTCTGTCAGAAGTGTTGTTGCAGGTATTACTCCAGGGAGATATCCACACACTCTGTCAGAAATGTTGTTACAGGTATTGCTCCTGGGATATATCCGCTTACTCTGTCAGAAGTGTTGTTACAGGTATTACTCCTGGGAGATATCCGCTTACTCTGTCAGAAGTGTTGTTACAGGTATTACTCCTGGGAGATATCCGCATACTGTCAGAAGTGTTGTTACAGGTATTACTCCTGGGAGATATCCGCTTACTCTGTCAGAAGTGTTGTTACAGGTATTACTCCTGGGAGATATCCGCATACTCTGTCAGAAGTGTTGTTACAGGTATTACTCCTGGGAGATATCCGCTTACTCTGTTAGAAGTGTTGTTACAGGTATTACTCCTGGGAGATATTCGCTTACTCTGTCAGAAGTGTTGTTACAGGTATTACACCTGGGAGATATCCGCATACTCTGTCAGACGTGTTGTTACAGGTATTACTCCTGGGAGATATCCGCACACTCTGTCAGAAGTGTTGTTACAAGTATTACTCCAGGGAGATATCCGCTTACTCTGTCAGAAGTGTTGTTACAGGTATTTCTCCTGGGAGATATCCGCACTCTCTGTCAGACGTGTTGTTACAGGTATTACTCCAGGGAGATATCCGCTTACTCTGTCAGAAGTGTTGTTACAGGTATTCCTGGGAGATATCCACACACTCTGTCAGAAGTGTTGTTACAGGTATTACTCCTGGGAGATATCCGCACACTCTGTCAGACGTGTTGTTACAGGTATTACTCCTGGGAGATATCCACACACTCTGTCAGAAGTGTTGTTACAGGTATTACTCCAGGGAGATATCCGTACACTCTGTCACACGTGTTGTTACAGGTATTACTCCAGGGAGATATCCGCTTACTCTGTCAGACGTGTTGTTACAGGTATTCCTGGGAGATATCCGCATACTCTGTCAGACGTGTTGTTATAGGTATTACTCCAGGGAGATATCCGCACACTCTGTCAGACGTGTTGTTACCGGTATTACTCCTGGGAGATATCCGCTTACTCTGTCAGAAGTGTTGCTACAGGTATTACTCCTGGGAGATATCCGCTTACTCTGTCAGAAGTGTTGTTACAGGTATTACTCCTGGGAGATATCCGCTTACTCTGTCAGACGTGTTGTTACAGGTATTACTCCTGGGAGATATCCGCTTACTCTGTCAGACGTGTTGTTACAGGTATTACTCCAGGGAGATATCCGCTTACTCTGTCAGACGTGTTGTTACAGGTATTACTCCAGGGAGATATCCGCTTACTCTGTCAGACGTGTTGTTACAGGTATTACTCCAGGGAGATATGTGCATACTCATAGCTCATTACTTTATAGCGTGCTAAAATCTCTTTCACTTATTTTAGACATTGTCTGATTTTGTATTTGTGTATGTATTCCCGTCTTTATTAACACGTGTATGCCAATATTTTCTTTTAATTTGTAGGCCGGGTAAGGGTATGTCAAGTGTATGTCAATATTTACTTTTAATTTTGAGGCCGGGTAAGGGTATGTCAAGTGTTTTGTCAATATTATATATGTACAAGATTGTAATCTGGTTCATGTAGTACATCCTATGTATTCCAGTCTGCATTGGCATGTGTACATCGATATTGCATTTACAATGAACTCAGTTAAATTGCATAGTTCTTGTTTTTTCATTTAATTAAATTTTATTTGTTCAGATTCAGGTTCATTGTTTGCTGATTTATTTTCCATATCGTGTAGGCCAATTGCTTTTATTAATGTATGTTCGCGCTTCAGTTCAATCGTCTTTTATTATGCATTTTAATAGCTTGATTTCATATAGAACTTTTAATAAGTTACCACATTGTATTTGGATTAGAATCTATATTTAAATCGCAAGCCTCGGAATTAAATCAAGGCCAATTAAAGGAAACATGTGCTTTACATGACTTTATCTATATTTAAATGCCAGATACTGAACGGGCTTTGCTATGAGGAAAGACTGGCTGAACTAAACCTCGAAATACACCTATTCAATATTATACGTGATCAGCTGATGATATAGACTGTGCTCAGTTATTTGAATTCTCCAACAATCAGGGTAGGCGAAATTTTCTGAAGCTTCACAAGCCTTATGCTAACAAAAGTGTTAAATTAAACTCCTTCCTACACCGAGTAAATAACAATTGGAATGCGCTACCTGACTACATAGCAAGTGCTAAGCATGTTATAGCCCACAGTTTAAGATTGAACTAGACAAAAAGGTGTGCATCAGTGAGAGTCGACACCAGTGACGTATACTATTATATACTGGAATAGCACAACGACGCAAGGGGACCAACAAGCATTTGAGGATTAATAATTTCCCCTATTACTTTGTACTAAAAGGTACACCAAAACGTAGTAAAACTATTTTCCAGGGTTTCAATACAAGAAAAATATTGAGATAATCTCCCTTTCATTGACTACACTATTTGTTAAATTTTGAAAAGGTAAAGAAATGCAAATAAACGGGTAAAGATGTGAGGATTTTGGAAAGTTAAGGGTAGCATCATTCTATTTCTATAGAGTATCTAATCTTGATTAATAAATTGTATTTACGATGATATTTTTTTAAATAATTTGTTGATGTCCAAAATAAAGTAACCAAGCCCAAGTCGGGGTTCGAACCCATGACTGCCTGATCATTGTGTGGCGTCCGTGGTACAATGATAGAGCGTCGTATTCGAACCCATGACTGCCTGATCCTTGTGTGGCGTCCGTGGTACAATGATAGAGCGTCGTATTCGAACCCATGACTGCCTGATCCTTGTGTGGCGTCCGTGGTACAATGATAGAGCGTCGGATTTCGAATCGAACGGTCCGGGTTCGATACTCAGTAAGGCCACGTATGTAGTGTCATTGAGCAAGACACATCGCACACATTGCTTAGTACTGGTTAACCGCTATGGTCGGCTAAGCATGCATGCCCAGGAAAACATGTATAGGTCCCCGCAAGGGGTTTGGCATTAATGGAACAAACATACATAGATCCTCCGCCTGACCCTAATAAAATTAACAGTCTTTCAGATGGGACGTTAAGCCGAGGTCTCGTGTCGGTGCTTTACACCGTGCACGGAAAAGAACCAGAGAGGAGATTCTGGAATGGGTCTCTGTCTGTATCATTGCACTATCCTCCAACAATCTAAAATGACTAATCTCTTCAGGAGGCGTCGCTCATATGGGCAACCGATAGCGATGATAAATAAACGTAAATCACGCACACAACACAAACACATATATTAATATATATTGTTATTTTATTTTTAAAACACAACCATACATTATGTTACAAAGTTTATGCAAATTTCCTTTAGCTCGAGTGCGAAACCTCCGTGGTCGAGTGGTTACGGTCGCTGACTTGTATACCGCTGTAACCTATCATCTCTGATGGTCACGGGTTCGAGCCCCGCTCAGACCGTGTCTCATTTATATGAAACAGTTGGCAGTTTCTTACGGAGGTTGGTGCACCAAGTACTGGTTAACCACTGGAGCCTGCCCAGGAAAGGTGTTGTTAGGTAAACTGCCCGTCGCTCAAATGGGAAACCGGTAGCGACGTTAAATAAACTTAAATATAAAAAAAAATTACCACCTGGGACATGTCTATCCATGCATGCACATGCTAGTCGAGTTTTACTTTGTCAACGTATTAATGTGCAAAATAAACGCTAAAATTCATGAAATCCTGATAATACAGCTAATGGATAATTCTACCTATCTAATTTCATTACAAGATGAATTCTTTAAAGCGACATTACATCGATGAAAACGCAAATGTATACAGAATGTAATTCCTTATTATATGGTATAATTCCCCCCCACAAAATATTTTCCTCAAAACTGAGTATTTCAACTAATAAACAAGCGTCGAATACGCGGCTTGATGACATAACAAAATAATGTAAATAGGGTCAACATACATGCATAATACAACCTGTGTATCCCGAATAACGAGATTTATTGTACATATTTACCGTTATATCTCACATGAGTGCCTATGTATATTTATTTGTAGACTAATCTTAGTTAAATTTATTATTTCTAACAGTATGACGCGTTTAATATTGTCTACAAAGACAAAAATAATGTCAATTCAGGAGCATGGATGACCGGTATATGAAATCCTACATTCACTGTTGAAAGTTTGTAGACCACAAACACACTGTTTATTGATTCAATATTTGTGTTTTAATGTATTCGGAAGAATGTGTAGTAGCAATGCATGTATATGTGAACAACGCATGTGCTGGCCTTTTGCGATGTAATGTCGCTTTAACACAACACATACTATATGTACAACTGAAGAAGGTCCGTTTTGTGTTCAGTATATACAGGACACAATCCAGTCTTCTCTTCTCACTAGCCTTCACTTAGTTTATACAAATAAATTGTATTACAAGTTCTTTCAACTTATATTAATCACTCTCGCGACAGCATTCCATATAAGCACTGTAAATATGTCCCGTAGAATATTACGGTAAAAGACCCGGCAGTTGGTTGCCATGCCTTGCACCGTAAGGTTACAGTACTGACCGTAAATAAGTAACACGGGCAAACCCGTAATTGTACGGTACAAAACCTGAAACCAGCTACCGGGTCTTTTACCGCACAACTACGGTATTAGCAGTATTACGGTTTTAACAAGTTATATTAATCACTCTCATTGGCGCGGATGAAAGCGTAAATGTGGTCATTCGTGTGGGAGGAAACTGGAGCTCCTGGAGAAACCCCAACTGTCCGATCTGGCGACCACCGTACCATCTCACATACTTCCCGGTCCGATGATCGAACCCGGGTTTCATTGGTGAGAAGCGTATTGCGGCACAAGGCTGTGCCTAAAATCCTTAAATGAATAGTTATTCTTACAGTTGCAGGGGTATAATAAAGCAATCGATAAATGGGATTCAATAGGTTAGAATATTTATACATACCATTCGTATGTTTCAAAACAGTTTATTTAAGGAATGAATCGATGGTTAATAGTTTCCATCGGGGTATGAACTATATTGGGCGTGATTAAAGTGTGTGGAGGCCAAAGGCATCCACGCTGACTTTAACACGCCCAATGTAGTTCATATCCCCGATGGCAACTATTAACCAGCGATTCATTACTTATATTTACATTATTATTTTCAATTACATCATAAATATATATAGCACACCGCATTTTAAATGTTTTTAGTCCAAATTTGCAACTTATCTTGTGCCGAAACAAGTAAATAGATCATCATTGGAACAGCGTAGAATGTAACACACGCCTTTTCTCGCGACGAACGTTGCCTAACACTGCGAATGCGCATGCCCGTAATGTCGAGTGCGCATGTCAGCTGCATATCATTAGTTGGAAACCATCATACGAACATGAATACAATCAGAGTGCATACGTCCATCGAAGGAAATGCAATATCGATGTAATGTATACAATCAGAGTGCATACGTCCATCGAGGGAAATGCAATATCGATGTAAATATTAACAAATAAACAATGAACCATATTAACATATACATAAATAGCAACACAAACTGCATACGTTACTCAATACAGGTACATGCTTTGTACAGGTAACATTTCTGAATATAAGCAAACTATAAGCATACTTATCCCTAAGCTCTCGCAAACAATAAGAACAAACAACAAGTATTATAAAATGAATCAATTAACTCGTGCAGCGCCGAATAAATTCAGAGCATGTGCAAACAACATAGATCCAGATCAGCCGCGGCGTAACGCCGCGTCTGAACATGATCGATGTTGTTTGCTATTCGGACAGGTGATTCAGTCCCACTGTCTAAAGAGCAATCAGTATATAGCCTGATCAGACGGCACGTTCTGTTCTGTCTGATCGGGTATTCTGTTATTTGCAAAGTTGCTGTTATGCTCCATTGGCAGTGATAGAGTTCAAGATTCATGTTAGTTTAATATTTACTGTAAAATGTCGACCCAAGGAAGCAAACTACTCACACTATATTTGTGTTCCATATCATCAGTATCATTTACATTAATCGGTTTCCAGGCAAAATGTTTTGTATATACACATAGAGTGGTGGGACCTTAGCCTGGGTTCCAGTCGATTTTTATCTTTTTTAATTTCTGGCAAAATGACATTATTACCAGAAGCTCATTACGGCCCAATTAATAGTCTCGGTGTTAAAATATATTTATTTTGACTGACCAGGCAAAATATATCGACGCCTGTTCCCAGGCTAGTGGGACCTATGCCCGGCGTATTTGTCCATTTACATCCGTATTTAAAATATTGATATAGTTCTAGGCTAATGTCTCTGAAGAAGCTGAAGCATGGTTGAATTGCATTAAGTTGGTGGATCGGTAACCTGATACAACTGTCACGTGACTGGTCCAGCAGACGAATACAGAGGAAACAATCATTGGGAGAATATTTCCAACGAAATTAATACGGTGTATGGGATACTGTGTATGAGATACTGTGTATGAGATACGGTGTATGGGATACGATGTATGAGATACGGTGTATGGGATACGGTGTATGAGATACGGTATATGGGATACGGTGTATGGGATAGTCTATTAGATACGGTGTATGAGATACGGTGTATGGGATACGGTGTATGAGATACGGTGTATGGGATACGGTGTATGGGATACGGTATATGGGATACGGTGTATGGGATAGTGTGTATGAGATACGATGTATGGGATACGGTGTATGAGATACTGTGTATGAGATACTGTGTATGCGATACGGTGTATGGGATACTGTGTATGTGATACGGTGTATGAGATACGGTGTATGGGATACGGTGTATGAGATTCGGTGTATGAGATACTGTGTATGAGATACGGTGTATGGGATACGGTGTATGAGATACGGTGTACGAGGTACTGTGTATGGGATACGGTGCATGAGATACGGTGTATGGGATACGGTGTATGAGATAATGTGTATGGGATACGGTGTATGGGATACGGTGTATGGGATACGGTGTATGGGATACGGTGTATGGGATACGGTGTATGAGATACAGTGTATGAGATAGGGTGTATGAGGTACGGTGTATGAGAAACGGTGTATGAGATACGGTGTATGAGATAATGTGTATGGGATACTGTGTATGGGATACGGTGTATGGGATACGGTGTATGAGGTACGGTGTATGGGATACGGTGTATGAGGTACGGTTTATGAGATACGATGTATGGGATACGGTGTATGAGGTACGGTGTATGGGATACTGTGTCTGGGATACGGTGTATGGGATACGGTGTATGAGGTACGGTGTATGAGATAGGGTGTATGAGATACGGTGTATGCGATACGGTGTATGGGATACGGTGTATGAGATACGGTGTATGGGATACGGTGTATGGGATACGGTGTATGAGATACTGTGTATGATATACGGTGTATGAGATACGGTTTATGGTATACAGTGTATGGGATACGGGATATTAGATACGGTGTATGGGATACTGTGTATGAGATACGGTGTATGGGATACTGTGTATGGGATACGGTGTATGAGATACTGTGTATGAGATACGGTGTATGGGATACTGTGTATGAGGTACGGTGTATTGGATACGGTGTATGTGATACGGTGTATGGGATACGGTGTATGAGATACGGTGTATGGGATACTGTATATGAGGTACGGTGTATGAGATACGGTGTATGAGATACGGTGTAAGAAATACGGTGTATTAGATACTGTGTATGAGATACGGTGTATGGGATACGGTGTATGAGCAATTCAGGTATCTATCCGAATTTTAAAAAATCTACAACTAACCAGAAACATAGTTTCTCTACCATTTCTGATTAACACCAAAACGTTTTTATTCAATAATGTAGTAACTATATCAAAGTAAGATATTCAACAAGTTCTGATGCATAAATATAAAAATAGCACGTACGCCGTGCATAGGTGCCCTGGAGTATTGAGTTCCTTATATAAACGGGTGCCGTTGTGGTAGCTGAATTGAACAGCTATGTCACGTGATGAAGCTAAAACTGTCAACAAGAGTTTTTTGAAAGTTGTTTTCATGAATTAAGAAGGTAATATATGACACGTGCAATAAACATTTTTTATGGTTCATCACGAATATGGGCAGTTGTTAGCATCGTTAATAGTTCAATGTATTCGACGAATCTTCATTTCCGTTACCTTCATTAGATATTTGCTTCCCTTCCAGTGATGCCAGATTGGGCCAACACCGAGTTCAGTGCTGCCGTATAAACCGTTCAGATTGGAAGTATGGCATTTTTTATACCACCAACCCCCTTTGTATAACTGTGCACAGTTGGCTGCAGTTATGTCGTTATCTCTATCCTTCGTACTAAATTTCATGTTGCTATGAGGTGTGAGACTATCTCCAGCATTACCGCTATAACCGCCCACAGTAAGCGTGTAGTCCGACTCGACATCCCCGACATTGAACTCCGTATACTTGGCATAAGCCGTATCATCGTCCATGCCTGTCATGTCAACGCGCAGTTCGTATCGCCCTTAAGTGGAAATTATATGTGTCAGATTATTACTGAACTTAATCGAATACTAAACAGGTTATTACCCAATATTAGAGTACGGACGGAGAGTCACAACCGTCTCCGTTCGTCCTACCCCCGTATAATCATTATACCAGCCGTTCCACAACAAAACCAACATACTGCAGAGCAAAGAACTACTATTAATAGAACGTGGTACCAAACCATTACTAATATTCTGGAATACCATAAAGTTTCAAATGTTCACGTTATTTTGCATAAATTTCAGGTGCAAAAAGTCGAAGATCTCTGCTTTACGTTAGAGAAAGTTCATGTTATGCGCCAATGAAATTGTCATACTCTACACAATCAGCTTGTGTGTGTTTTACGTTTATTTACCGTCGCTACCCATTGCCCATATACTCATCTGGTTCTTTTGCGTGCACGGTGTAAATCACTGACACGAGACTTTTATTAGGGTTAGACGGGTGTTGAACCTGCGATCCCTGGATTACCATTCCAACGTGTTAACCACTGTACTACAGAGTCTGTCTGTAAGTCTCTTGGGTTACACAGTTATAACCATCGTAGATTCGATCTCCGGTCTGACCCTAATAAAATGAGCCGTCTTTCATTTGGGACTTTAAACCGAGGTTTCGTGTTAGTGCTTTACACCGTACACGTAAAAGAACCAGATGAGACTCTGGAATGTGTCTCTGTCTGTATCACTGCACTATCCTCCAAAAACCTAAAGTGACTAATCTCTCCAGGAAGCGTCGCTCATATGGACAACCGGTAGCAACGATAAATAAACGTAAAACACACACACAGAGCATATCCTCTCTTTTAGATATACAATGAACTTTTCGTTCAACATTGTGCACGTGCCATTTGTAACTTAGTGGTATTTCTGAATATTAGCTACAGTTTGGTACCAAGTTTATCTTTGTATTATTAGCAGTTTTTGAGTTATGTGTTTTATCAGATCTATGTTGGTTTTGTCATGTGGCGGCTCATATGTTACATAGTATGTGCAGATATGAAAATAGAATACTGAATGAAAGATGTAACAAACCAACTATTACGGCTGTCAAATAATAAGCAACATAATATGTTAAGATAGTTTGTGTGCCGAATTCCGCTATCCGGCTGGTTTGCGGAAGGCATGTGGTTGTACCCATGTTCACAAAATACTGCATCCGGCGTCCTCCTCCACCAATACTAGCTGGAGTGTCGCTATATGACGCAAGCTGTCGGTGTGACTTTACCCCCCCCAACACACCACAACAAACAATAAGATAGGATTTGTATTCATATGACATTGGAGTTAGCAAAATGTCCAAAGTGTGTGTTTTACGTTTATTTATCGTTGCTACCGGTTGCCCATATGAGCGACGCCTCCTGAAGAGATTAGTCATTTTAGATTTAGGAGGATAGTGCAATGATATAGACAGAGACCCATTCCAAAGTCTCCTCTGGTTCTTTTACGTGGACAGTGTAAAGCACCGACACGACAACCTCGGCTTAACGTCCCATCTGAAAGACTGTTAATTTTATTAGTGTCAGACGGGGGGATCGAACCTGCGATCCCTGGATTACCAGTACAGCGTGTTGCCACTGGATTACAGATCCGTCTGTGGTCAAATATGCAGCATGTACTCACCTTGAACAGTTATCCTGTGGATTAGGCTGTTTCCGAGCCAGAAATTTTCCTTTAGATTTCCAAACCCATCCTCATATTCATCCCATGTTTTGTAGAAATCACTATCAGAAATTCTCCGTTGCAGTACAGTCCATCCACCTGATTCTGTATCCATATCGCATCTCACACGATAGCCAGTACCTCCTGGTGTCGGGTAGATTGTATAGACGTCGGTTGCTGTATTTCCTAGCGTTTGAATAGCCTCGCAATCAATTGGTTTTGGAACACATTCAGTTGTTTGAGTGGTGCTTTCGTTTATAAATGTCTGCAATATTGTCTCTAATCTCTGTTCAAATGTATCAAACAATGCCGTCATAATTGTATCATAATGTTCTAGAAATTCCAAATCAAGTGTAACTGTGTTGTTGGTCCCTCTTCCAGCCCCATCTCCGCAGTGGATATTTATGATATGAGTGTCATTCTCTGCTCCAATACAATTAATGACAGCCAAATACACAATGTACAGTACGGGGCCCATGTCTGCATGTAAGTGACCAATGCACCCACGTTTCAGCTTATTTATATTGTCCGTGCACGTGATATATTGGTGTCCTACATACTTTACATTTCTACCGATAGAAGAGATTTCATTTACCTGTTTGCCAATATACAATTACCATCAGATATATCTGTTATCTCTCTGTTGATCAAAGTATTCTATCCGTAAGCATTGCATAAAATCTGTTTGTGAATTTCGTATTCTGATGCGTGTTCAGCTGGTTAAAGTCCTTCAACTGGTTAAAGTCATACATCTTGTTAAAGTCCTGCAGCTGGTTAACGTTCTTCAGTGCGTTAAAGTCATTCAGCTGGTTAAAGACATTCAGCTGGTTCAAGTCCTTCAGCTGGTTAAAGTCCTTCAACTGGTTCAAGTCCTTCAGCTGGTTAAAGTCCTTCAGCTGGTTCAAGTCCTTCAGCTGGTTAAAGTCCTTCAGCTTGTTAAAACCCTGCATCTGGTTAAAGTCATTCAGCTGGTTAAAGCCCTGCATCTGGTTACAGTCCTTCAGCTGGTTAAAGTCATATAAGTGTTTACAATGATTGTAGGAGACGAATTTGTATAACTCTTGTTTTCAAATCATATATATATATATATATATATATATATATATATATGATTTGAAAACAGTATATATATATAGTGTAATATTTGAAAGGGCCATCCATTTCTGACTTATGAGACACCTCTTATGAACATCAGTACTTGCCGAATCCAATCCTTGATTGGCAGACGCCTGGCTGATAGGCACTCGGTAACCATTATTTAACTAGCTGGCGGCTCACCAACCGGCCATATCAGAATGAAGCCCTGAAGAGGTTCAAACCTTCGACCTCCCGCTCCGTAGACGGACGCCTTAACCACTAGTCAGACGCTGGATCAAACATGCGATCCCTGGAATCGCAGCCCAACATGTTTACCACTGTACCACTGACCTGTCTATCTGGCGGAGCGGGAGGTCGAAGGTTCGAATATCGTCAGGGGTTCGTTCTGATATGGCCGGTTAGTGAGCTGCCAGCTAGTTAAATACTAGTTATCGATTGCTTACCAGCCTGGCGCATGGCCTACAAGCATAGTATTCGGGTAGTACTGATGTTCATAAAAAATGTGTCGCATAAGTCAGAAATGACTGGCACTTTCAATAGCATAATAAGGCACTTTCAATAGCATAATAAGGCGCTTTCAATAGCATAATAAGGCACTTTCAATAGCATAATAAGGCACTTTCAATAGCATAATAAGGCACTTTCAATAACATAATAAGGCACTTTCAATAGCATCATAAGGCCCTTTCAATAACATAATAAGGCACTTTCAATAGCATAATACGGCCCTTTCAATAGCATAATAAGGCACTTTCAATAGCATAATAAGGCGCTTTCAATAGCATAATAAGGCGCTTTCAATAGCATAATAAACAACACTTTACTTTACTTTTATATTTAGCTGAATACCCTTTAACTATGCTGCATTTCGTAACACTGTGAGACTAATAGCGACATATAATATGAAAATTTAACATCTGTAACGCGATTTTCCAAAAAGGACCCACTTGGTGGACGTTTCGTCGAGAAATGACGTCTAAACTTTCGTCACACTATCGAAAACGGCAACGTTACATGTAAGTTTAACATTCATTTTTAGAACAAATATTCTAACGAAATAACCTTAAATGGTGAAAATCGCTTATTCAAATTACTGAAAAACATAATTCTGGTGGACCCAGTGGGCCCCTTTTGATAAATCGCGTTATATTTAAGAGGTCCCTCCCAAAACTGGGCGTGCGGGTGTAAAGTCAAACATCACCCATCGTGAAATTACTAAATTGAGGCGATCGACGAGGTAATAATTATAAAATATATAAATTATTGCTAATCAAACAACTGACAACATTATTTTTTTAAGCTGAAAACATTGTTTTTCAGCGTAATAAATTTTTTTATTTGGTTTATTGACAGTCACGTATATCGGTATATAGTACTAACACGTATAAAAAAATACCTTAAACTGGGCCAGAGTGCAGCAACTAAGGTTAACAATTTGTTTGGGAAACATGCCAAATGGCTTCTTTGTGTTGTAAAAATTGGTTTTACATATTCCGGAAGTGTATATTAGAACTGGGAGTAGAATTTCCATTAAATATTTCGCATCCTATCTCTTCTTCATCTGTATGTAAAGTCAAAGCTGTTGCTATGAATGAATTTAAGGCAATGTGCTATACACAGATTAATAATACTGTCGGCCCTTCCGACAGAGGCAGAAATAAATTACGAACTTATTGCTTATTCAAATCAGAATATAAAACAGAAGAATATTGCAAAATTATACTTCCTTTACGCCATAGAGCAGCGTTTGCTAAATTTAGATGTGGTGTAGCACCATTGAAGCTAGAGACAGGTAGATATGAAAATGTGTCATTAGAAAATCGTATATGTCCCTTTTGTGACAATTGTATTGAAACTGAGGCCCATGTGATTTTGGAATGTATGCTGTATCAAGATTTAAGACAAATCCTGTTTAAGAAAGCAACAGAGATGAACTTTTACTTTGCTGCTCTTTCTCCAAATGATAAGCTAATATTTATATTTTCCAACGCAGAAATTATGAGATTAAGTGCCAAAACCTGTTTTAATATTCTACAAAGACGTTATTTTTACCTTTGTACATAATGCTTCAATTTTTCTTAATAATCCAATGTATTTTTAATACCAGCTGAATAGTCTATGCTAATCAGTTCAATTCTGATCTGATCAGAGTTGATATTTGCTTTTTCAAAACATTTTTTAATATGCGCAATAGTGCTCTCATACAATCATCAGCATTTTATAATATCATTTTGATTGTAAGCTTATTTTAGGTTAGATTAGCGTAGGCTATTCAGATTTATCATGTGTTGTTTACAAATACATGTATGTATATACATATGTTATATCATACTATATTATTACAACTGCATAATGTGATGTGTTTTATACTTTGATAAATACCGTCTCTTGTAACTCATTTATGTGTGGCAATGTACTATACCATGTATTATTTTAATGTTGTTCTGTTATTGTTGTACATTGATGAGACGTAAATAAATTAATAAAACTAAACTGCCTCAAATCGTAACTTCAGAGCTTAATGCATCACCGGGCTTACACTTTCAAACTGTACAGATACGCCAGTGATCGTTAATATGTTTCAAAAATGTATCAATCTGATATAGCAATTTATTTTATGCTAATTGGTGAAATACAATGTTCTATCAGTGAGATATAATCCATATCTCACTGCCGGACTACTTTTTTATTATCTCCCTTCCCAATACACTATTCTTGCACTATTACTCTCCCTTTAAATGCTTAGACAACAACAACAAATCAACCGTCTGCTATTGAATAATAATATATAAACAATTAATAGCTCTAACAAAATTTAAATCAATAAAAAATGGAATCTAACAATATTGAGGATATGTACCTGGAATGTAAAATAATGTTATCATCCGATGTTGTTATTTCTTTCACAAACTTGCACCGTGTCACACGTGTCATTTAATGTTCACCGTTTACCTGGCTTCAATGACACTATTTACCTGTATTATTGTTTTTGTTATGAAACAAATCAAAAGCGAAATACAACTGACAATGTTTCGAATTTTGTCACTGCAAATTGAAACAATAAATCCAAATTAAATTAAGGCCTGCTCTGGCTCTTAATTTTTTGTAGCCAAATCTGCGTTTCCTTTAGCCAATTCCGACGCGCGCCATTTTCCCCAAACAGAGTATTTATAGTATATTAATGTATTATATGTATCTTGCAATTGCACCACCTAAGTGCTGTATGCCCATAAACTACAACTGAGGTAAGGGTTACATACTGCTTTCCTTTGAGATTCAAATTAACTTACACAATTAACGACAACAAAAACAAAACAAAAGTTGCCGACATATTTACGTCTAACAACAGGCATCAGACACCAACAAAAATGTGCGTCTAACAGTCGTGTAAAGCTTTTCAATTTGGTAGCATAATTTTCGTCTACAAAGGATTTGGGCAACAATGTAATGCCGCACTGCTCTTAATTATCAGCTACTCAATATATTAAGCATTCATAGTGTGTCCCGTGTTTGCACACTAATCCAACATTATTCCCCTGTTAAATAAACAAACAACACGCTTGTATGATTGGAATTTAATTAATGAATCTATGTATATGTCATGTAATATTAATCTACAAAGCCGCTCTGAATTAAATAAATGGATGCGTTCTGATTTACAAATAAGACCACATGTTAAATTTATAATATTTAACATTTAGCAATGAATATGGTTACGAAGGGTTTACTACTCGGCCATGTTATACAACTTTGCAACAACTTCAATTTTGTATGTTTGGTTTTGTGTTTTGTTGTGTCTTTTGACCTTCTCCTTGTTAGAAATAAAGAACTATTTTGCTTTAATTATAAGACACATATCAGATCAATATTACATGTATTTACACATAGATATAAATATAAATGGCTGTGGGAGCTCATTTGTATAAAATGTATGCTTTATGTTTGCACTGTTCGCTAACTGTATATAATATGTATATATGTCCTCATGGGCTTGACAGCCTCAAAAAAAAAAAAAAAAAAAAAAAAAAAAAAAAAAAAAAAAAAAAAAAAACAAAAAAAAAAAAAAAAAAAAAAAAAAAAAAAAAAAAAAAAAAAAAAAAAAAAAAACAAAAAAAAAAAAAAAAAAAAAAAAAAAAAAAAAAAAAAAAAAAAAAAAAAAAAAAAAAAAAAAAAAAAAAAAAAAAAAAAAACAAAAAAAAAAAAAAAAAAAAAAAAAAAAAAAAAAAAAAAAAAAAAAAAAAAAAAAAAAAAAAAAAAAAAAAAAAAAAAAAAAAAAAAAAAAAAAAAAAAAAAAAAAAAAAATTGGAATTTAATAAAATAAACTAAACTATGATTCTCCAGTCCGAGATATTAGTCACGCGCGACGCGATTTCACATTGACCCGAGTAATTTTCCACAAATAGACGCGAGGGAATTTCCAATTTTCGGACATTTTACAGATTTTCGCCGTTTTTATAATTATCGTCAAACTGAGTTTTTATTAGCCAATTTTGCAATATTGTAGCCATTGGCGAGGCTGGCGATTGGCCCTATATGTTCATGTATTTTTCCTCGATTCAACTTTCAATTCAAGATGGCGGCAGATTTGTGTTTCGACTCACGACGTATAGTCGTCAATGTAGATCCGCGCAAAAACACAGCGGCCAGCTATTTTAATGTCTTCATTTTGTGTTTGTTTTTCACCAATTATCATAAAATAAAAAGAAAATTTGTTTGTTTTGAGTGAATATGGAATATATCTCACCTCGAAGTGAGAACATTTTCATATTTTCACTCGCGTTACGCGCTCGTAAAAATATTTGAAATGTTCTCACTTCTCAGTGAGATATATTCCATATTCACTCAAAACAAACAGATATCCTCTATGTACTATTCGATGGTGTTGAAGCCGTCTTGGTAAGGAGATGACATGCTACAAACACTGATATAGCAATGTACTACTCGATGGTGTTGAATCCGTCTTGGTAAGGAGATGGCATGCTACAAACAAGCTATGTGTGTTTAAGGAAGAAATAACGGATTTGTAGTCCAGTGTTTAACACACTGGATTGATAATCCATGGATAGCAGGTTCGATCCCCCATCTGATCCTAATAAAATTAACAGTCTTTCAGATGGGACTTTAAACCGAGATCTCGTGTCGGTGCTGTACACCATTCACGTAAGAGAACCAGAGGAGACTCTGGAATGGGTCTGTATCATTGCACTATCTTCTTAAAATCTAAAATGACTAATCTCTTCAGGAGGCGTCGCTCATATGGGCAACCGGTAGCGACGATAAATAAACGTAAAACACACACACAAGGAAGAAAAGTATTATCTAATCTAATCTAACGATGATATATTTTTTAATAATTTGTTGATGTCCAAAATAAAGTAACCAAGCCCAAGTCGGGGTTCGAACCCATGACTGCCTGATCCTTGTGTGGCGTCCGTGGTACAATGATAGAGCGTCGTATTCGAACCCATGACTGCCTGATCCTTGTGTGGCGTCCGTGGTACAATGATAGAGCGTCGTATTCGAACCCATGACTGCCTGATCCTTGTGTGGCGTCCGTGGTACAATGATAGAGCGTCGGATTTGGAATCGAACGGTCCAGGTTCGATACTCACTATGGGCGGCTAAGCATGCCCAGGAAAATATGTCTAGATCCCCGCAAGGGGTTTGACATTAATGGAACATACATACATAGATCCTCCATTACCTGGAGGCGAACACTCTACCGCGTCGCTATAAAAACTAGCTATATGGTCTCCCTATATACCACTACAGAAATATTCTTCATTCTAACTTGTGTGTACATGGCCCACTCTGGAGCATTATCGTACAAAGTCTGTATGTTATAGTGGAAAGTACCAGTACTCAATTATCCAATCTCCGCAAGCGTTGGACAACTTTCTCACATGTCATTGTATCACTTGTTTCTGACATGGAGCGAACCTGCGGCCGTGGCGAGTTCCAACAACGGCATGCAAGACCAATCGACAGCATTGTAATAACCATTTAGATAGTATATACTTTAGTTATAAATATTACCCAGACAAGAGAGTAAACAGACGGATCTGTAGTCCAGTGGTAACAAGCTGGACTGGTAATCCAGGGATCACAGGTTCGATCCCCCGCCTGACCCTAATAAAATTAACGGTCTTTCAGATGGGACGTTAAACCGATGTCTCGTGTCGGTGCTTTACACCGTGCACGTAAAAGAACCAGAGGAGATTCTGGAATGGGTCTCTGTCTGTATCATTGCACTATCCTCCAAAAATCTAAAATGACTAATCTCTTCAGGAGGCGTCGCTCATATGGGCAACCGGTAGCGACGATAAATAATCGTAAAACACAACACAAACACATATATTGATATATATTGTTATTTTATTTTTAAAACACAACCATAAATTATGCTACAAAGTTTATGCAAATTTCCTTTAGCTCGAGTGCGAAAAAATTTCATGCAACATTAGTTTAATCTCGAGACATTATTCCTAGTGGAATACCATGTGTTATATATACTGAACAAATTAAGAAACTTCCGCTAACTTTGCTTGAACATAACATGGTGAAAACAAACCGGGGGATAATCTTTATATTTGCGTTTAAAGAGTGTTTACATATATATTATATATATTACCATTAAAGAGTGTTTACATATATATTATATATATTAACATTAAAGAGTGTCTACATATATATATGACCATAATATTTGCAACGATGCATCATGTAAACACTCTTTAAGTGCAAATATTACAATTAATTAGCAGAACCTGGGAGAATTTTTATCAAATATGGTAGGGCTTAAAAACAAAAATACACGAGAACGTTGTCCGGGTAAACCGCTTGCCCGAAGACGATAATGAGTTTATATAAATGATAAATTTGTTCTATTCTGACTTCGGTTATTGTAAAGCACAGGTCAGCAGAAGTAGCTGTGGCTGTTTGGAATGGATTGCGCAAATACGTGTTTAGGATAGTTGTGTTTATTAGTGCAAGTTTGGAATTTATTTCATCGAAATTATCACAGAAGTTTGTATTTCCATGAGATGATCACGAAATAAAATCCTATCTTACATTATATTGTTATATATTTTATATTTCGGGTTTTTAGGCCTGCATCAGCACCATTTTGGGCTATATCGCCGGCGAGCAGTTTACTTAACAACACCTTTCCTGGGCAGGCTCCATCGGTTAACCATATGGGTGCACCAACCTCCGTAAGAAACTGCCAACTTTTTCATATAAATGAGACACGGCCTGAGCGGGGCTCGAACCCGTGACCATCAGTGATGATAGGTTACAGTGGTATACGAGTCAGCGACCTTTCGACCACGGAGGCGGACTAGTGGTGGTAATAGTCGGTCAATTTATTGCACTTGTCTTGCTGACATTGTTGTCAAGTGAACGAAATCGCTTCAAAATTTGCCCAAAAAAACCCAACAAACTTTTGTTTACATTGTAGCATGTTTAGTATTCCAAGAATGCACAATGATTAACGCGTCTGAGCGATTGACATGCTTGATGCTGACATGTCGCCAGAAGACGTTGTAAGGCATGTTTGGGAGTTCTTCGCGCACATGTTTGAACGACATGACGCACGGGCGACTTGCAACGACATGGACGTTCGCGTGTTACAACTCGATAGTTGTCCATGCATGCACGTGATAATCGAGTTTTACTTTGTCAACGTGTGAATGTGCAAAATGTGCAAAATGTGCAAAATATATCGCTAAAATTCATGTAATCCTGATAATACAGCTAATGGATAATTCTACATATCTAATTTCATTACAAGATGAATTCTTTAAAGCGACATTACATCGATGATAACGCATATTTATACAGAATGTAATTTCTTATTATATGGTATAATCCCCCCCCTCCAAATATTTTCCTCAAAAACTGAGTATTTCAACTAATAAACAAGCGTCGAATACGCGGTTTGTTGACATAACAAAATAATGTAAATATGGTCAACATACATGCGTAATACAACCTGTGTATCCCGAATAACGAGATTTATGATACATATTTAACGTTATATCTCACATTTGTGCCTATGTATATTTATTTGTAGAAGACTAATCTTAGTTAAATTTATTATTTCTAACAGTATCACGCGTTTAGTAGTGTCTACAAAGACAAAAGATATGTCAATTCAGGAGCATGGATGACCGGTATATGAAATCCTACATTCACTATTGAAAGTTTGTAGACCACAAATACACTGTTTATTGATTCAATATTTGTGTTCTAATGTATTCGGAAGAATTTGTAGTAGCAATGGATGTATATGTGAACAATGCATGTGTGATGTAATGTCGCTTTAACACAACAAATACTATATGTACAACTGAAGAAGGTCCGTTTTGTGTTCAGTATATACAGGACACAATCCAGTCTTCTCTTCTCACTAGCCTTCACTTAGTTTATACAAATAAATTTTATTACAAGTTCTTTCAACTTATATTAATCACTCTCGCGAGAGCATTCAATATAAACACTGTAAACATGTCCCGTAGAATATTACGTTAAAAGACCCGGCAGTTGGTTGCCATGCCTTGCACCGTAAGGTTACGGTACTGACCATAAATAAGTAGCACGGGCAAAACCGTAACTGTACGGTACAAAACCTGAAACCAGCTGCCGGGTCTTTTACCGCAAAACTACGGTATTAGAAGTATTACGGTTTTAACAACTTATATTAATCACTCTCTTTGGCGCGGATGAAAGCGTAAATGTGGTCATTCGTGTGGGAGGAAACCGGAGCTCCCGGAGAAACCCCACCTGTCCGATCTGGCGACCACCGTACCATCTCACATACTTCCCGGTCCGATGATCGAACCCGGGTTTCATTGGTGAGAAGCATATTGCGGCACAAGGCTGTGCCTAAAATCCTTAAATGAATAGTTATTCTTACAGTTGTAATAAAGCAATCGATATATGGGATTCAATAGGTTAGAATATATATACATACCATTCGTATGTTTCAAAACAGTTTATTTAAGGAATGAATCAATGGTTAATAGTTTCCATCGGGGTATGAACTATATTGGGCGTGATTAAAGTGTGTGGAGGCCAAAGGCATCCACGCTGACTTTAACACGCCCAATGTAGTTCATATCCCCGATGGCAACTATTAACCAGCGATTCATTACTTATATTTACATTATTATTTTCAATTACACCATACATATATATAGCACACCGCATTTTAAATGTTTTTAGTCCAAATTTGCAACTTATCTTGTGCCGAAACAAGTAAATAGATCATCCTTGGAACAGCGTAGAATGTAACACACGCCTTTTCTCGCGACGAACGTTGCCTAACACTGCGAATGCGCATACCCGTAATGTCGAGTGCGCATGCCCGTAATGTCGAGTGCGCATGCCCGTAATGTCGAGTGCGCATGCCCGTAATGTCGAGTGCGCATGTCAGCTGCATATCATTAGTTGGAAACCATCATACGAACATGTATACAATCAGAGTACATACGTCCATCGAAGGAAATGCAATATCGATGTAAATATTAACAAATAAACAATGAACCATATTAACATATACATAAATAGCAACACAAACTGCATACGTTACTCAATACAGGTACATGCTTTGTACAGGTAAAATTTCTGATTATAAGCAAAATATAAGCATACTTATCCCTAAGCTCTCGCAAACAATAAGAACAGCCAACAAGTATTATAAAACGAATCAATTAACTCGTGCAGCGCCGAATAAATTCAGAGCATGTGCAAACAACATAGATCCAGATCAGCCGCGGCGTAGCGCCGCGTCTGAACATGATCGATGTTGTTTGCTATTCGGACAGGTGATTCAGTCCCACTGTCTAAAGAGCAATCAGTATATAGCCTGATCAGACGGCACGTTCTGTTCTGTCTGATCGGGTGCTCTGCTATTTGCAACGTTGCTGGTATGCTCCATTGGCAGTGATAGAGATCAAGATTCATGTTAGTTTAATATTTACTGTAAAATGTCGACCCAAGGAAGCAAACTACTCACACTATATTTGTGTTCCATATCATCAGTCTCATTTACATTAATCGGTTTCCAGGCAACATATTTTGACAAATATATAGGCATGTTCATATTCTGTATATACACATAGAGTGGTGGGACCTTAGCCTGAGTTCCAGTCTGTCGATTTTTCACTTTTTTAATTTCTGGCAAAATTACATTATTACCAGAAGCTCAATACGGCCCAATTAATAGTCTCGGTGTTAAAATATATTTATATAATATAGTTTATGGGATACTGTGTATGAGATACGGTGTATGGGATAGTGTATGATAATACGGTGTATGACCAGGCAAAATATATCGACGCCTGTTCCCAGGCTAGTGGGACCTATGCCCGGCGTATTTGTCCATTTACATCCGTATTTAAAATATTGATATAGTTCTAGGCTAATGTGTCTGAAGAAGCTGAAGCATGGTTGAATTGCATTAAGTTGGTGGATCGGTAACCTGATGCAACTGTCACGTGACTGGTCCAGCAGAGGAATACAGACGAAACAATCATTGGGAGAATATTTCCAACGAAATTGATACGGTGTATGGGATACTGTGTATGAGATACTGTGTATGAGATACTGGTGTATGGGATACGGTGTATGAGATACTGTGTATGGGATACGGTGTATGGTATACTGTGTATGAGATACGGTGTATGGGGTACGGTGTATGGGATAGTGTATGTGATACGGTGTATGAGATACGGTGTATGGGATACGGTGTATGGGATACGGTGTATGAGATACGGTGTATGGGATACGGTGTATGATATACTGTGTATGAGATACGGTGTATGGGATACGGTGTATGGGATATGTATGGGATACTGTGTATGAGATACGGTGTATGGGATATGGTGTATGGGATACGGTGTATGGGATACGGTGTATGGTGGTGTATGTGATACGGTGTATGAGATACGGTGTATGGGATACTGTGTATGGGATACTGTGTATGGGATACGGTGTATGGTGGTGTATGGGATACTGTGTATGAGATACTGTGTATGGGATACGGTGTATGGGATACGGTGTATGAGATGCGGTGTATGGGATACTGTGTATGGGATACGGTGTATGTGATACTGTGTATGGGATACTGTGTATGGGATACGGTGTATGGTATACTGTGTATGAGATACTGTGTATGAGATACGGTGTATGGGATACTGTGTATGAGATACGGTGTATGGGATACGGTGTATGGGATACGGTGTATGGGATATGGTGTATGGGATACGGTGTATGGGGTACGTTGTATGAGATACGGTGTATGGGATACTGTGTATGGGATACTGTGTATGGGATGCGGTGTATGAGGTACTGTGTATGGGATACTGTGTATGAAATACGGTGTATGAGATACGGTGTATGATATACGGTGTATGGGATACGGTGTATGATATACTGTGTTTGGGATACGGTGTATGGGATACGGTGTATGAGATGCGGTGTATGAGATACGGTGTATGAGATACGGTGTATGGGATACGTTGTATGGGATACGGTGTATGGGATACGGTGTATGGGATACTGTGTATGGGATACGGTGTATGAGATAC